>CM068953.1:18308708-18339404 GCA_035128595.1 Eptatretus atami | reverse complement strand
CCAGAGAGAGATATTCACCTGACTTAAGTCCTGCATCATACTGTAAATTGCATGAAAGAGTAATTTAGATGATAATCTGTTGAGTTTTTTCAAATTTTATTTGCTTCTCTATTTAAGTTTGAACAAAACTGAAATTGAATTGAATTGAATTGAATAAAAAAATTTTTATAGTGGATGACAGTCACACCTCAAATTTGTTGGAGGAAATCACATGATTTATATAATGCTATTTGGAATGTTTAACAATAAAAGGGCAAGTTGAGTATGGTGGGAATTATTGTTACATTACATTCATTTTGATCGATTCATGAATTTTCAAAAAAAGATTATTCACAATATAATATTCATGACAAAAAAAAATGACCCCTGCTCCTCAAACCCCATCTCAGTACCAATTGAGCAAGTTTTGATTGTTTCCTCATTTAGACAAAAGTGCTTTCATTTAACCCTTATACAGCACCAGTGGCAGGATTATAAGGCCATGCTTCCACGATAATATCAATTTGAACTTATTCTGTATTTTAAAACATATCATTCAGAAGAGGTCGTTCAATTTAAGGCTTGCATTTTAAATAAGTATACATTGCTCTTTAAATATTATGAAAGAGCTATCTTCACGGCTGTTCAAATGATTTACAGGCTTACATATGAGAAATTATGTAAATTCAAGACCCTGTTTAAATCAGGGTCTATGAAAAAAACAAATAAAATTTTCAATACAGGCATTTTACAACATGTATATGTCTTCATTTCTGTTTTTTTTACACTGCCATTTGCATAACTTTTCAGGATAACTCAATGGTAGCATAATTGCCTATGACTGTTTAGTCAGCATTTAATTTTTGACACTGTATAACTAAATATGATATGAATCTATCATATGTGAACATCATTGGATGATAGAATATTCCTTCCTTTTTTGGAGATGAAACCAGCTGTCTCGTATTTTAGCTGAGGCTTGTTGACAATAAAGATCTCAGAGTATTTTAGAAAAGAAGACCATTGTGTGCCCACCATGGGCAAATTTCAAACTTGACACAATCATTTTGAAGGATATAAGTGACAACAGGTAGCACCTCAAATTCACCTTCATGTGCAATTTAGAAGGGGGCTTTATAAAGGGCCATTATCCACCCACCTCCCCATCCATCTAAAAGGAGATTAGGGGGTGGGGGGGGTTGGATAATGGGGTTGGGATCCTAAAAAAAGAAACATTCCAGAAAAATGTGTGATAAGGATAAGTGAATTATGTATATTTGAAATTATTACAAAACTCATTGTACAAGTCCTAAAGCACACGTGCCGAGAAGCTATGCATTGTGACATTCCATTTATGACATTAGCGATAGATAGACAAATACTCATGCATGAAACACATCTTTAAACACTTCTGCATATGCCGCAATGAAACCCAGCATTGGGATGTGGGGTGGGATGCCATTCTATTTTTACCTGTGGAATTGGACAGCAACTCTGCTTCACAGAGGAGACTTTCAGTTGCCAGAGAATGCCCTTGTACTACAGCCAGGACCTAGAGGCATGAATGAAAGTGGTGAGAATCATGGGGCAGTAATCCAAAAAACACATTATAGGATGAAACTTGTTGGATCCTAAATATAATGTACAATAAAACGCACAAAGTATGTTGAGATTAGAATTAAAGTGAGAAAAATGGAATGTATAATAGGAAGGGATAGGTAGAGAAAATCAAGTTAGATGTTAGGAAGTGAAAAAAACAACAAAGGAAACCTGATTCGGTTTAGGGGGTGGGGGGGGGAGATGGAGAAGAAAGGAAAGGGAATGAATGGAATATATTTTGGAGGTGATGTGGAAGAGGAGTGGGACAATTAACATTTTTGCTAAAGCTCTATGTAGTTGTCTCCTCCAAATGCATGCTAAAAGATGTGGGTCCACATTGTCTCTTCTACACTATAATCAGGATCTGTTTCTTAAAATTTGATTGAGCCACCATTTTCTCGATCAAGGCTGTGAGACAACATCACTCTGGACTTTGTTGAGTTGCTGTCAGCGTTAACGCTGTTTACGGTATTACGTTGTTTTATTGTCGTTTCTAAAGCTTCCACATGTGCTGAGTCTGATTCAAATGGATGCTACCCTGGCACAGTGATGATAATAAGATTGGCATATATCCAAGATAGCCACCACAAATACATTTTTGGTGATGCTTTGAACATGGAAGAATTTCCAAAGAGGTTTGGAAACGATCAATACATCTATACACAGGTTTTCCCTGGTAACAAAGCTATCGGTATTATTTTCAAAACAGACAAAAACTTAACAGACTAGAGAGTACATAGAAACATCTTACTCCATGCAGTGTTCAAGTGTATAATTCAATTGAAATCTATACTATAATGGAGCTAAGTGTTTCTTATCTCCTCCTAGACAAAGCGTCAACAGTCCACAAAACTCAGCTATATTGTCCTTAGTATACGACTCTGTATCGCTATACTTTTTAGCTCACAAGCGAAAAGGTACATACTCGCTCATTATTGCCTGTTACTGTACATTTTCAAAAAAATGCTATGACAACATATTCGGTGTCTTGCATGACTATCTTCAATTACAACCCCATAAAATCAATGCCTCATTTAGAAAAAGAAGGCACGTGAAAAAGGAACGAAATCATGACTGCAGATCTCCGAACTACGAAGGACCACAAATCACGTGACCACCACCACTTCTGCCACCCGTCCATGGGACGGGTAATGTACTCGTTTAAATAATGATTTTAAAGGTCGTGTAAAGAAAAAAATCCAGAAGTTTAGGGCGGTTGAAGCAGTCTTATATACCACCTTAATTAATATGTCCAAGTACTGCAAAACTGGAGGTTTTTGGAACATACCGTTTTGCAGTACTTGGAATCTCTAATAATAAATGTCAATGTGAGAGTGAGAGTGAGAGTGAGAGTGAGAGTGAGAGAGTTATCAGTGTATCTCCTCCATAACTTCAAAACAATAAAACCTAGCAACCTGAAACTTTGCATGCAAGCTAAGAAAACTCAAGGAAGTGAAGTGAAAATTGGCGCTTTGGGTGAAATAACACACCCCTTTTGAAGATAATTAACGACCTCATTTAATTATATCCTTCATCAAGTGATCCTCAGCCACCTCGCTCTCTGTGATCTTAAGGAGTTTTCTGGGTAACCTCACTGGGGTCTGAAGCTGCCATGTGTTTTGGCCTGCTCAACCATGCCTTGACTTGGAACAGGCCACAATGATTTCTTGATGATGTTTATTTTTTTTCACTTTCCTCACTCATATTATCGAATGCCTGTTCATCATGGCTGCGAACCGCTGTATACATCGCTTTTGTAAGTACTCTAGTTTTCAAATTAGGAGCTTGCAGCGATTTCATGATTTTCAACGATCGACTCTCATGGACTAATTAAAGTGTATCATCAAAATATTACTTCGGTTTTGAGGATCGGATATCGTCCGGACTAAATAAGTGTCAAAATCTGTTGTGAAATCTGATAATTTAAAGAAATAACGAGTCTGAAAAGGAAGCTGATGTACTTTATTACTTTAAGACAAGCAAGGCTATGTTCCTCCTTCTCCATACATACACAAGAAAATGTGAAATTTGCAAAACAATAAACTTATCTTTTTCTACTGTTTGGAGAATTACATTGAGTGAACAAAAAATTTAGGAATGTGCCAAAATTAACCAGCTTCATTGAGCGATATGATTTAATGCATTCATCTGCTTGACATAGCATCCTTTCCCCAGAGGGAATGCCTATTCATAGTGTCTGCCAGATCTGTGTCTATATTTTCAGAGAGTTCATGAGGTGCTCTGCGGGAATCAAAACAAATCTGATTTAAAAATGAAAAAAAATGGACGTTTTAAAATAAAAGTTATAACGTTTGCGCGGACCCTGAACCGATGAACAGCTTAAGCCACTTTCCGAGCACCCATTGTCGATAGCAGTACCACGCTACGACATTCTGAGCGAATTTTTCACTCACTGTGAGCTTTTGCCGCGCCACTCATTCAGAGGTGTGGTTCGTGCTCTGTCACCGTGAGCAAGTGGTTCGTGCTCTGTCACTTTGAGCTAGTGGTCCACACACACACACACACACACACACGTAAGACAGCGAGAGAGCGACAGAGGTGTGGAGAAGAGTGCTGCTTTTATGAGGAAGGGGGAGGAGGGGACAGAGTGAGAGAAAAGGGTGGGAATCGGAGGAAAAAAAAACGACAGGTCAGGGGTGGAGGTGGGGTTAGCAAAGAGAATGATATGTGATGCTTAATGACCAAAACGAAAAAAAAAAAGTGTCAGAACAGCTGTACACACAACACACAACAGAGTTTGTAAAGTAATCGCTGGCACATCTGCAAAACTTTGATATTCCAGTTCCCACAAATTTTGTGGGAAAATGAACCAAAAGCAATCACTGAAAACATGGAAGTACCGCTCACGAGCGACCTAATGGTCCCATCGGGCGTGAACGAACATCGAAAACAAAGCATTGCAACCAGATATCACACTGAGGTACAAAAAAAGAGAAGAAGGCATTGCTAAGTGAGGTGTTAATAGCAGTGATTTTGGACTAACAATGCAGAAATCAAGAAAATGACAAAACACCAAGACGTCAAGCATGAAGTGAAAAGATCCTGGAAGCTGAAGAATGCAAAAGTTGTATCAGTGATGATGAAGAACAATGGAAATGATAAAGAAGAACCTCACAGAGATATTAAAAACCATCCCTGGGAAATCACTACAAACGAACCACAGTTGGAAGCCGTCCTGGGCTCAGTGACGATCCTGAAGAGCCTCCGGCACAAAACTTTGAAAACAGAAAACTTCACAGCTGGTCTGTGAATTGTGACCTCTTACCAAAATGAAGGTGGATACTTTGAGCCCACCCATGGAGGACTCCATTCCATATTCTGAAACCACAATATGTAGATACCAATCAACACGACACACACACACACACCACACACAACACACACACACACACACACACACACACACGACCTGGCAGGTCTCTGTTTAACCTCCTGAAACCCACCCACATGTGGAGATAGCAGGCAACAGCAGCAAATTACCGTGTACACACACACACACACACACACACACTCCGTGATGGTAATGCAGTTTATATATGTCCACACGCATAAAATACATAAAAACGACAAACACAAAGATTTACCTTCAAACAGAGTTCTTTGAAAGAGGATTTCAAGTGGGAAATTAGCAAAATTCAATTTAAAATATATCAAGGCACAGAACACAAATGTCAATCTATACTCTATACCTTCACAACCAGATCATGGCAAACACCTGGTCGGATGGACCTTATTGTTTTTATAATGTATTGATGTCGAAGTGAGGGGTGGATTATATAAGGAGATCGCACAAATTAAACAAACGATATCCTGTAAAATAAAAATTGCACATTTTCAGTGGATGAGACACCTCCGAGGCACTCACCGCAGGGCTCAACACGGCGGAAATGTAGTCTGTCCAATCGATGTTCCTTTGAGAGCACGGATACTTTTATCGAAACAACCAACCAAGCAGCTTGGAGGGCGCTCGCCAAGTGGCTTAAGCACTCAAGCAAGCACTCCAACGAAACAATTGTTAAGAAATGGCTAGTTTGGCACGAAATTAGCGACACATTAAACATACACCTCCGGAGACGCGCTAAGTATCAAGCCACGAACGCTGGTGTCTCCAGGTGTTTATAAGCATTGCATGTACCCAGCAATTCATAGCTTTGATGAACAGGCATTCGATAATATGAGTGAGGAAAGTGAAAACAACAACTTGTCATAAGAAATCATTGTGGCCTGTCCAAATCAAGGTAAGGTGAGCAGGCCAAAAAAAATGGTAGCTTCAGACCCCAGCAAGGTTACCCAGGAAACGCCTTAAGACCCCAAAGCGAGGTGCCAGGATTGCCTGATGAAGGATATAATTAAATAAGCCCCCCCCCTACACCCACTCTTTCCAAACCCAATTCTGCATAATAGTCATGAGTAACTGTTAAGACTGCCAAGTTGTTGTTTTCACTTTCCTCACTCATATTATCGAATGCCTGTTCATCAAAGCTATGAATTGCTGGGTACATTGCAATGCTTATAAACACCTGGAGACACCAGCGTTCGTGGCTTGATACTTAGCGCGTCTCCGGGAGGTGTATGTTTAATGTGTCGCTAATTTCGTGCCAAACTAGCCATTTCTTAACAATTGTTTCGTTGGAGTGCTTGCTTGAGTGCTTAAGCCACTTGGCGAGCGCCCTCCAAGCTGCTTGGTTGGTTGTTTCGATAAAAGTATCCGTGCTCTCAAAGGAACATCGATTGGACAGACGTACATTTCCGCCGTGTTGAGCCCTGCGTGAGTGCCTCGGGAGGTGTCTCATCCACTGAAGATGTGCAATTTTATTTTTACAGGATATCGTTTTGTTTATATTTTGTGCGATCTCCTTATATAATCCACCCCTCACTTCGACATCAATACATTATAAAAACAATAAGGTCCATCCGACCAGGTGTTTGCCATGATCTGGTTGTGAAGTATAGAGTATAGATTGACATTTGTGTTCTGTGCCTTGATATATTTTAAATTGAATTTTGCTAATTTCCCACTTGAATCCTCTTTCAAAGAACTCTGTTTGAAGGTAAATCTTTGTGTTTGTCGTTTTATGTATTTTATGCGTGTGGACATATTAAACTGCATTACCATCACGGAAGTGTGTGTGTGTGTGTACACGTATAATTTGCTGCTGTTGCCTGCTATCTCCACATGTGGTGGGTTTCAGGAGGTTAAACAGAGACCTGCCAGGTCTGTGTGTGTGTGTGTGTATGTGTGTGTGTTGTGTGGTGGTGTGTGTGTGTGTGTGTGTGTTGTGTCGTTGATTGGTATCTACATATGTGGTTT
Source organism: Eptatretus atami (assembly GCA_035128595.1). Classification (NCBI taxonomy): domain Eukaryota; kingdom Metazoa; phylum Chordata; class Myxini; order Myxiniformes; family Myxinidae; genus Eptatretus; species Eptatretus atami. The sequence goes on along the minus strand of CM068953.1, from coordinate 18,332,494 downwards.
CAGAATATGGAATGGAGTCCTCCATGGGTGGGCTCAAAGTATCCACCTTCATTTTGGTAAGAGGTCACAATTCACAGACCAAGCTGAAGTTTTCTGTTTTCAAAGTTTTGTGCCGAGGGCTCTTCAGGATCGTCACTGAGCCCAGGACGGCTTCCAACTGTGGTTCGTTTGTAGTGATTTTCCCAGGGATGGTTTTTAATATCTCTGTGAGGTTCTTCTTTATCATTCCCATTTGGTTCTTCATCATCACTGATACAACTTTTGCATTCTTCAGCTTCCAGGATCTTTTCACTTCATGCTTGACGTCTTGGTGTTTTGTCATTTTCTTGATTTCTGCATTGTTAGTCCAAAATCACTGCTATTAACACCTCACTTAGCAATGCCTTCTTCTCTTTTTTTGTACCTCAGTGTGATATCTGGTTGCAATGCTTTGTTTTCGATGTTCGTTCACGCCCGATGGGACCATTAGGTCGCTCGTGAGCGGTACTTCCATGTTTTCAGTGATTGCTTTTGGTTCATTTTCCCACAAATTTTGTGGAACTGGAATATCAAAGTTTTTGCAGATGTGCCAGCGGATTACTTTACAAACTCTGTTGTGTTGTTGTGTGTACAGCTGTTCTGACACTTTTTTTTTTCGTTTTTGGTCATTAAGCATCACATATCATTCTCTTTGCTAACCCCACCTCCACCCCTGACCTGTCGTTTTTTTTTCCTCCGATTTCCCACCCTTTTCTCTCACTCTGTCCCCTCCTCCCCCTTCCTCATAAAATGCAGCACTCTTTTCCCACACCTCTGTCGCTCTCTCGCTGTCTGTACATGTGTGTGTGTGTGTGTATGTGTGTGTGACCACTAGCTCAAAGTGACAGAGCACGAACCACTTGCTCACGGTGACGGAGCACGAACCACACGCTCTGAATGACGTGGCGCGGCAAAAGCGTCCACAGTGAGTGAAAAATTCGCTCAGAATGTCGTAGCGTGGTACTGCTATCGACAATGGGTGCTCGGCAAGTGGCTTAAGCTGTTCATCGGTTCAGGGTCCGCGCAAACGTTATAACTTTTATTTTAAAACGTCCATTTTTTTTCATTTTTAAATCAGATTTGTTTTGATTCCCTGCAGAGCACCTCATGAACTCTCTGAAAATATAGACACAGATCTGGCAGACACTATGAATAGGCATTCCCTCTGGGGAACAGGATGCTATGTCAAGCAGTGAATGCATTAAATCATATCGCTCAATGAAGCTGGTTAATTTTGGCACATTCCTAAATTTTTTGTTCACTCAATGTAATTCTCCAAACAGTAGAAAAAGATAAGTTTATTGTTTTGCAAATTTCACATTTTCTTGTGTATGTATGGAGAAGGAGGGAACGTAGCCTTGCTTGCTTAAAGTAAATAAGTACATCAGCTTCCTTTTCAGACTCGTTATTTCTTTAAATTATCAGATTTCACAACAGATTTTGACACTTATTTAGTCCGGACGATATCCGATCCTCAAAACCGAAGTAATATTTTGATGATACACTTTAATTAGTCCATGAGAGTCGATCGTGGAAAATCATGAAATCGCTGCAAGCTCCTAATTTGAAAACTAGAGTACTTACAAAAGCGATGTATACAGCGGTTCGCAGCCATGATGAACAGGCATTCGATAATATGAGTGAGGAAAGTGAAAAAAAATAAACATCATCAAGAAATCATTGTGGCCTGTTCCAAGTCAAGGCATGGTTGAGCAGGCCAAAACACATGGCAGCTTCAGACCCCAGTGAGGTTACCCAGAAAACTCCTTAAGATCACAGAGAGCGAGGTGGCTGAGGATCACTTGATGAAGGATATAATTAAATGAGGTCGTTAATTATCTTCAAAAGGGGTGTGTTATTTCACCCAAAGCGCCAATTTTCACTTGCACTTCCTTTGAGTTTTCTTAGCTTGCATGCAAAGTTTCAGGTTGCTAGGTTTTATTGTTTTGAAGTTATGGAGGAGATACACTGATAATCTCTCACTCTCACTCTCACTCTCACTCTCACTCTCACTCTCACTCTCACATTGACATTTATTATTAGAGATGTCCAAGTACTGCAAAACGGTATGTTCCAAAAACCTCCAGTTTTGCAGTACTTGGACATATTAATTAAGGTGGTATATAAGACTGCTTCAACCGCGCTAAACTTCTGGATTTTTTTCTTTACACGACCTTTAAAATCATTATTTAAACGAGTACATTACCCGTCCCATGGACGGGTGGCAGAAGTGGTGGTGGTCACGTGATTTTGTGGTCCTTCGTAGTTCGGAGATCTGCAGTCATGATTTCGTTCCTTTTTCACGTGCCTTCTTTTTCTAAATGAGGCATTGATTTTATGGGGTTGTAATTGAAGATAGTCATGCAAGACACCGAATATGTTGTCATAGCATTTTTTTGAAAATGTACAGTAACAGGCAATAATGAGCGAGTATGTACCTTTTCGCTTGTGAGCTAAAAAGTATAGCGATACAGAGTCGTATACTAAGGACAATATAGCTGAGTGTTGTGGACTGTTGACGCTTTGTCTAGGAGGAGATAAGAAACACTTAGCTCCATTATAGTATAGATTTCAATTGAATTATACACTTGAACACTGCATGGAGTAAGATGTTTCTATGTACTCTCTAGTCTGTTAAGTTTTTGTCTGTTTTGAAAATAATACCGATAGCTTTGTTACCAGGGAAAACCTGTGTATAGATGTATTGATCGTTTCCAAACCTGCTTTGGAAATTCTTCCATGTTCAAAGCATCACCAAAAATGTATTTGTGGTGGCTATCTTGGATATATGCCAATCTTATTATCATCACTGTGCCAGGGTAGCATCCATTTGAATCAGACTCAGCACATGTGGAAGCTTTAGAAACGACAATAAAACAACGTAATACCGTAAACAGCGTTAACGCTGACAGCAACTCAACAAAGTCCAGAGTGATGTTGTCTCACAGCCTTGATCGAGAAAATGGTGGCTCAATCAAATTTTAAGAACAGAATCCTGATTATAGTGTAGAAGAGACAATGTGGACCCACATCTTTTAGCATGCATTTGGAGGAGACAACTACATAGAGCTTTAGCAAAAATGTTAATTGTCCCACTCCTCTTCCACATCACCTCCAAAATATATTCCATTCATTCCCTTTCCTTTCTTCTCCATCTCCCCCCCCCCACCCCCTAAACCGAATCAGGTTTTCCTTTGTTGTTTTTTTCACTTCCTAACATCTAACTTGATTTTCTCTACCTTATCCCTTCCTATTATACATTCCATTTTTCTCACTTTAATTCTAATCTCAACATACTTTGTGCGTTTTATTGTACATTATATGTTAGGATCCAACAAGTTTCATCCTATAATGTGTTTTTTGGATTACTGCCCCATGATTCTCACCACTTTCATTCATGCCTCTAGGTCCTGGCTGTAGTACAAGGGCATTCTCTGGCAACTGAAAGTCTCCTCTGTGAAGCAGAGTTGCTGTCCAATTCCACAGGTAAAAATAGAATGGCATCCCACCCCACATCCCAATGCTGGGTTTCATTGCGGCATATGCAGAAGTGTTTAAAGATGTGTTTCATGCATGAGTATTTGTCTATCTATCGCTAATGTCATAAATGGAATGTCACAATGGCATAGCTTCTCGGCACGTGTCTTTAGGACTTGTACAATGAGTTTTGTAATAATTTCAAATATACATAATTCACTTATCCTTATCCACATTTTTCTGGAATGTTTCTTTTTTTAGGATCCCAACCCCATTATCCAACCCCCCCCACCCCCTAATCCCTTTGTAGATGGGATGGGGAGGTGGGTGGATAATGGCCCTTTATAAAGCCCCTTTCTAAATTGCACATGAAGGTAGAATTTGAGGTGCTACCTGTTGGTCACTTATACTCCTTCAAAATGATTGTGTCAAGTTTGAAATTTGCCCATGGTAGTGGCACACAATGGTCTTCTTTTTCTAAAATACTCTGAGATCTTTATTGTCAACAAGCCTCAGCTAAAATACGAGACAGCTGGTTTCATCTCCAAAAAAGGAAGGAATATTCTATCATCCAATGATGTTCACATATGATAGATTCATATCATATTTAGTTATACAGTGTCAAAAATTAAATGCTGACTAAACAGCTCATAGGCAATTATGCTACCATTGAGTTATCCTGAAAAAGGTTAATGCAAATGGCAGTGTAAAAAAACAGAAATGAAAGCAATTACATTTGCTTGTAAAATGCCTGTATTGAAAATGTTTTACTTTGTTTTTTTTCATAGACCCTGATTTAAACAGGGGTCTTGAATTTACTAATGATTTCTCATATGTAAGCCTGTAAATCATTTGAACAGCCGTGAAGATAGCTCTTTTCATAATATTTAAAGAGCAATGTATACTTATTTAAAATGCAAGCCTTAAATTGAACGACCTCTTCTGAATGATATGTTTTAAAATACAGAATAAGTTCAAATTGATTTATATCGTGAGAAGCATGGCCTTATAATCCTGCCACTGGTGCTGTATAAGGGTTAAATGAAAGCACTTTTGTCTAAATGAGGAAACAATCAAAACTTGCTCAATTGGTACTGAGATGGGGTTTGAGGAGCAGGGGTCATTTTTTTTTGTCATGAATATTATATTGTGAATAATCTTTTTTTGAAAATTCATGAATCGATCAAAATGAATGTAATGTAACAATAATTCCCACCATACTCAACTTGCCCTTTTATTGTTAAACATTCCAAATAGCATTATATAAATCATGTGATTTCCTCCAACAAATTTGAGGTGTGACTGTCATCCACTATAAAAAATTTTTTTATTCAATTCAATTCAATTCAATTTCAGTTTTGTTCAAACTTAAATAGAGAAGCAAATAAAATTTGAAAAAACTCAACAGATTATCATCTAAATTACTCTTTCATGCAATTTACAGTATGATGCAGGACTTAAGTCAGGTTGAATAATCTGGAACAAAATGGTCAAATAGAAATAACTGTAGTACCATATACGGCACTATTATGTCATCAGTAAGTACCTCGACTGCCAATGAGAAAAATGAAAGCACATTTTTGCACGGATGCCAGATTCTCAAATTTTTTTTTGCACACATCCTAATTGTTCAGCTCTTCCACTCACCTCATGTCCTTCTGGATTAAAAACACTGTTAACTTCATTAGAGGTGCCAGAAATAATGCTACGTATGCAAAACATTTTTTTTTACACATACAGTGCCATGCCAGAATAGAAATGAACATGCCTGATTGCAAATAAGCTTTAATTTAACCCTATGTGGTACAAACGCAACCAAATGGACTACATACTGGCAGCATGTAATTTCCCAGACATACTCGATGACATTCAGTCAGGACTTGGTGGTGCCCAGGGAAGAAGTACTCCTTTCCAGGCAGAGGTGGGTTTGAGTCCTGACTGAATGCCATCGAACACATCTTGGAACATGGATCGGGACCTGCAGAAAAGTTTATTTCTGTCAAATGGTATGCAAGATATACAACAAAATGTATTACAGATTTAGCAGTCTAGATAAGGAAAATGCCATGCCGAATAAAATTGTTTAGAAGCCTTCATGGGTTCAAGCACCATATGATGCCAAAGGAATGCTATCAGATATTAATACATGTATTTGGTTGTGTTTGCAACACAGATTGTTAAAATAATGTTTGTCTGCAATCAGTGATATTGATTTTACTCTGGCAAGACAGAGTGTAAAACCCATACATTTTCTCCTTTCCTCTGTTTTCTTCTCTCTTCTCTCCAACCCTCTTAACCTTCTTTTATCACATTTACCTCCTCTCAGCCTTCGCTTTATTAATTTTATTTTTATCCTGCACTTGCGAAGCGAAAAGCAGGGTTAAGCGATCGGTAGCATATGTGCGTATGTCGTACGTTGTACATGTCTGCATTTTTGTTAAGCGCGTACATCGAAAACCGTTCAGTGGAGGAAATTGAAACTTTACCACATGTTACATGACCATGTGATATAGCGGTCACTCTTTTGAGGTCAACATAGGCCAAAATGTCAACATACATCAAATTTCGAAAATTGTCAATTTTCATCCGATTGACCTCAAATTTGGACAGCATTTTCAAATCACCTCACTGAATTCAACCGTCAATTATGTTTGAGGTCAACATAAGCCAAAGGGTTAACATAGGCTAAATTTCTGAAATCCTCAATTTTCATCTGATTGACTTGAAATTTGAACAGAATTTGCATATCAGGTCACTAAATTCAATCACCCATTATTTCTGAGGTCAACATTGTTCAAAAGGTCAACAAAGATTGAATTTCTTAAATTGTCAATTTTCATCCAATTGACTTGAAATATGAACAGACATTTCATATCACCTCATTGAATTCAACTACCAATTATTTTTGAAGTCAACATAGGCCAAATTTCTGAAATCCTCAATTGTCATCCGATTGACTTGAAATTTGAACAGGATTGTCATAAAAATTATCATCATGTGTCATGTGGTCTGGCAGCCATATTGTATCTAAGGGAAAATCTTTGAAAATATTCATAGGAGAAACCGCTTAATCGATCAATGCAAAATTTAACTAACTCATCAACTACCCATGGAAAATATGGATAGATGAAGATGACATCATCAGTCATGTGGTCTGGCAGCCATATTGGATGAAAGAAAAAAAAAACCTTAAAAAACAAGAGTTGGCTCACACCAAGTCCTTATCAAGACTGTGCGGGGTATGTATTCCATGAATACCATCTTGGATTCATTGTATTCCCTACCTTTGCTTCCATAAATATGTGAATGACATAGAAATAACTTTTTCTCAATAATTAAATGGACACTGTTGCAGTATCCCAATGTTTGTTGGTGGATTTATTTGATATCCTTTTATTTCACTTATCACGTTATCGGTGGTCATCAACGATCTCAAACACTCGCTAGTTCACCGACAGAGAGACGGCGCGCACCCCTTGCGGTTCTCTTGAAGGTAGGATCTCTCAAGCTCAAGCTCTCGTTCACCGGTCGCGCCGCACCCTTATTCACCTGTCTCGGGGGGGGGGGGCCTCCGCCCTCCCCGCTCTCCCTCACTGGACGGTTTTGGCGCGCAGAATCGCTCGTCGCCCTGTCATTGGCCAAAACGAGCGGCAAGTCCGTCGATTGCCCCGGGGGCATGGTGATGCCACGCGGACCCCTTTCCTCCCGTCACGGGATCTGATTGGCTGAGCGGCGGCCACCCCACCCGTAGCACGCTGATTGGTCGAGGGCCGCCGCGAGGCTCCTCCTTGAACTCTGACCACGTACGTGCCGACACGCATGCAGTCAATGGCGTCGGTATGAGGAAGCGAGGTGAAGGCGTGTTGTTGTCGTTGATGGTGGTGTAAAAATAAAAGAAAACCCTAACTATCAAAATAACTCACCGCGCAAGTACATTTAATGCTGGAGCTAACAGAGATTTGTACTACTATCTCGAGTACAAAAGGTTTGAGAGCTAAAGTCATTAGATGGTGGGATGGGGACCTCCGAATGGGCATTCTTAAGTTTTCAATTGGTGCATTATGTAGGGGCGCTGCTTAAAGTAGCTGCCAAAATCCGTTTAAATTACATTTTGAGTACATGAATCAAACTGGTGTCAAGAGTTTAATTTTGGCACTGTGATTACCGATATGTAATTCTTAAGTGACGGATTTGGTGCAAAACACATTTAAGAAGGCCTAAAGGGGGCGCCACTGTCACGTTTAAATCACATTTTGAGTACATTATTGAAACTTTGTAGAAATAATCTTTAGACCATCCTGATGAAGGATCAGTAATTCTTAAGTGACGATTTTGGTGCAACCCATTTAGAAACGCCTAAAGAGGGCGCTATTTTTAGGACATTTAAAACACATCTCAAGTACATCAATGGAACTTTGTGAAAATATTCCTTTGACCTTCCTAATGCAGGATCACTAGTTCTTAAGTGACCCCTTTGGTGCAAAACCCATTTAAGAAGGGTTCAAATATCAATTATGGTCAAATTCCTGTGAAGAACTACTGATTTCCTTGTGTGACCATCAAAAAGAGACTTGACTTGCAGCATATTCTCCAGTATCCATTAACTCCAGTACCTTTGTCAATGGCCAGTCCTGACGAAGTAATGGTAAAGACCGATAAAAGTGCTCTCTTTCATGTCTTGGAAAGTAAAGTAAAAGATATTGAAGAGAGGCCAGAGAAAGTCAGTGCTTACATCATAGATGGCCAGTTCCTTTTGCATAGCTTGCCACCAAATTTGCCCCCCACATATGGAGGGTTAGCCAGAACTATTCTTAACCAGAGTTTAACATCATCAGCCAAGCGCATACACATAGTCTTTGATGATTATCTGCACGCCTTCAATTAAGGATACGGAGAGGGACAGGCAGGGATCCGACAACAGAACTTTCGTCATCACAGGGCCAGAGCAGAGACGAGTACCAAGACATCTAAATGATGCCCTGAAATCCAGGTCCTTCAAAAAGCAGCTACCTATATTTATTGCCAATGAATGGCAGGATTCTTCATATGCAAGCATTTTGGGGATCGTGAAGTTTTCCTGAGATGTCCCGGGGAATGCTATCATTTCCAGGTGAAAGAGGGTGTTGTACAGCGAGACACGGTGGATGGATTAAGGAACAACCATGAAGAGGCTGATACAAAGATTTGTCTGCATTCCTTATCAGCTGATTATGAGCATGGAAACATAGTGGTCAGGGCATCTGACACAGATATTACAGTAATATTATTGTACCATTGCCATAAATTTAGTCAACATTGTGGATGGATATTGGAACAGCTTCAAAGAACAACCGTCGTCGTCAGCATAACTGCAATTTGTAATGAGCTAGGACCAGACCTTTGTGCTGCATTGCCGACTTTCCATGCTTTCACGGGATCGGATTATACATCAGCGTTTGTCAGAAAAGGGAAGGTCAGACCTTTCAAAACACTGGAAAAAACCTGACTGCCAGAATTCTTTCAGAGTGATGGCAACAAACACTACAGATTCTAGCATGAGAGTAGCCCTTCAGAGGTTCACAGCCGCAATGTATGGAGCTAAGGATACCACAAACACCAGCCTGAATGAGTGTAGGTACGACAATTTCATGAAAGAATACGGACCGAAGGGAAATGCAAAAAACCTACTAGAAATTTAAGGGGCGTGGATGCAAGTGGACTACCACCTTGCGAAGATGAGCTCAATACTCACATTAAGCGTGCTACCTTTGTTGCCAACATGTGGGCAAAGCAGATCAAAATCATATAGAGCAGCATCCCACTGAAGAAAATGGCTGGCAGTTAGTTGATGACCATTACAAACCGGTTTGGTTCGAAGGAGTTCAACTCCCCGAAAGCCTGATCCCAGAGACAGAGGAATTAGAAGCAATGGACGAGGAAGATGAGGAGGACATGGAAATAGCATCATCATATGAAGATAACAGTTCTGATGAGGAAACCTAGAATCTTGTAACAGACAGGCAGACTGAGGCATAATTATACCAATAATAATAAGTACTAGTGAACTCATAATTGTGGACGTCTTCATAGTATAGGAATATAACTTTTTCATGGCTGTATGCGTATGACTCATCAGCAGTTTTAAATGTTTTGTCTCGTAAGATGTAGGGATACACTGATATCATTTTAAAATTTAGCATGATATGGATATGGACATCAAAAGAATTGATACATGACAAAAATTTTGTTCCAAAGAGCAGAATGACTTCAAAGATATTCATGTAAGTGTTCTTTTCCAACATATAATTCAATACAAGTGTTTTACAATGGTAGCTACTTAGTGGATGCACGTCCTCTTGCCTAAAGTAGAAAAACTGTTTATTTTTTCATTGTTCACGATGCTTGTTCCATATGCACTGAATGTGTCGGGAAAATGACAAGGTCCAAATACTTTTACTGATCACTCGTGCTCCTCCCATGTATCGGTGCCATATCTACATGTCACACTTGATTTTGTTATTGAAATATAAGTAAATATGACCTTTGTTTCACCTGCTTTGTATTGATCTTAATATAATGAAAACAGGTATTTGCATCTGACACCTTCTTAAATGGATTTCGCACCAAAATGATCACTTAAGAACTATGATCCTTTTATTATGAAGGTCAAAAGAATATTTGCACAACGTTTCGTTGATGTACTTGAGAATGTGTTTTAAATGTGCTAAAAATAGCGCCCTCTTAGGCCGTTCTTAAATGGGGTTTGCACCAAAATCGTCACTTAAGAATTGCTGATCCTTCATCAGGATGGTCTAAAGAGAGAAGAGAAGAGGAAAGAGGAAGAGATGAGGAGAGAGGAGGCAAGGGAAAAGAGAAGGGTAAGAGAAAGGGGAGGGAAAGGAAATGAGGAAGAGAGAAAAGAGGAAGACGAAGGAGAAAGGAAAGAAGAGGAAGGGGAGGAGGGAGAGGAAGGAGAGGAGAAGCAGATTTAAAGAAGGGGAGGAAAAGAGAAGAAGAACCGAGAGAAGGGAGAGGAAGGGACAAGGGAGAAGAAGAGGGAAGAAAGAGGAGGAAGGGAGAAGAAGAGGAAAGAGGGAAGAAAGAGGAGGAGAGGGAGAGGGGAGTGAAGGAAGAAAAAGCGAAGAAAAGAAAGAAAGAAAGAGAAGAAGAGAAAGGGAAAGGGAGGGAGGAAAAGAGGAGATAAAGAGAGAAGAAGGGAAGGGAAGAAGAAGAGATGAGGGAGAGAAGGATAGAGGGAGGCAAGAGAGGAAAAGAGAAGAAGGGGGGGGAGGAGGAAGGAGGAGAGGGGAGAGAAGAAGGGAAGAGAGATAGGGGGAAAGATGGGAGAAGAAAGAAGGAGGAAGAGGGAGGAGAGAAGAGGAGGAACCGAGGGAAAAGTAAAGGAGAAAAGGGAAAAAAGAGGGAGATAGGGGGAGAGAAAGAGGGAAGGGAGAGGGAAGAGAGAAAACGAGAGAGAGTAAAAGAAGAGGAAAGAGAAGGAGGAAAGGAGAGAGAGGAGAGAGAGGAGAGAGGAAGAGAGAAAGGGAGAAAGGGGGGGAAGAAGGAAGGAGGAAGAGAGAGGGGAAAGAAAGCCGAGGAGAAGGGAGAGAGGAGAAGGAAGAGAAGGGAGGGAGAAAAGAAGGAGGAGAAGAAGGAGAAGGATGAAGGGAAGAAGAAGAAAGAAAGAGATGGGAGAGAGAGGAAGGATGAAGAGAAGGGAGAGGGAGAAGAAAAGAAGAGGAGAGAGGATAAGAGGAGGGGGGAGGGAGAGAAGGGAGGAGAGAGGAGAGCGAAGGAAAAAGAAGAGAAGGGGAAAGGAGAGAGAAGGGAAAAGAAAAAAGGAGAGAAAGAGAGAAGAGAAAAACAGAGAAGGAAAGGGAGGAAGGGAATTTCAGAGGGGAGAAGAAGGAAAGGGAGGGGAGAAAAGAGAGAGAAGGAAGGAGAGATGAGAAAAGGGAAAGAAGAGGAAAAGGGAAGGGGAGAAAAAAGGAGCAGAGGAGGAGAATTTGAGAGAAAAAGGAGAGAGAGGGAGAAAAGAAGAGGAGAAGAGAAAAGAGAGAAAGAAGAGGAAAGAAGAAGAAAGGGAAAGTGAGAAAGGAAGATGGAGGGGGAGAGAAGGGAAGAAGAAGAAGGAGAAGGGCGGGGAAGATGAATGCGAGGGAAGAAGGAAGAGAAGTAAGGGGGAGGGAGAAGGAAGGAGGAGGAGGAATTTAGGAAACGCAAGGGGAGAAGGGGAAGAAGGAAGGAGGAGAGAAGAGAAGGGAGGAGAGAGAGGAAGAAAGAAAGTAAAGAAGAGGGGGGGGAAAGAAGGAAGGAAAGAAAGAAGAGAAGAGAAGGACATTAAGGGAAGAGGAAAAGAAAAGAGAAAGGAGAGGAAGGAAGCGAGCAGAAGAGAAAGAGAAAGAAGAAAGAGGAGAAGGGGGAGAGAGATTTGAGAGGAGAGGAAAAGAACAAGGAAGAAAAGAAGGGGAAGAAAAGGGAGAGAGAGTAAAAGAGAGAAGGGAGAGAGGAGGAAAAGGGAAGAAAGGGAGAAAGGAGAAAGAAAAGAAGAAAGGAGGCAAGGGAGGCAGAAAGAGAGAGGAAGAAGAAAGAAGGGAGAGGGAAAGGGGATGAGGAAAGAAGAAGGGGAAGGAAGGAGGGAAGAATTGGCAGAGGAGAGGGGGAGGAAGAAGGGAGAAGAGAAGAAGGAGAAACAGAAGGAAAGGAAAGGGGGAGGGAAAGGAAGGGGGGAAGAAGGTAGAATAGATAAAGAGAAGATAGGAGAAGAGGGAGAAGGAAAGAGAGGAGAAGGGGAGGAGAGGGAGAAGATAGGAGTACAGGAAGGGGGGAGAGGAGAGGGAGAGAGAGAGGAGAAGAGAAGAGGGAGGAAAAAGGAGGAAGGAGAATAGGAAGAGAGAAGAAGAAGACAAAGAGGAAAGGGAGGGAAGAAGGAGAAGAGGAAAGAAGGGAAGAAAGAAGGAGAAGAGAGAAGAGAAGAGAAAAAGAGGAGAAGAGAAGAGAAAGGGAGAAGAAAAAGAAAGAGAGAGAGGAGAGAAAAAGAAGAAAGAGGGAGAAGGAAAGAAGAAGAAAAAGGCGAGAAGGGAAGAGACGGAAGGGAAGATATGGAGAGAGAAGAGAAGAAAGGAGGAAGAAAGAGGAGTAGAGACAGGGGGGAGAGAGGGAGGAGATTTAGATTTGAAGAAAGGAAGGGGAGGGGAGAGGGAGGAAGAGAAAGAGAGGAAAGGGAGAGAAAAGAAGTGGAAGGAGGAGGAAGAAAGGGAAAGGGAACGAGAAGAAAGAAGGAAAGATAAGAAGATAGAGAGAGGAGAGAGAAGGAAAAGGAGAAGGAGGGAGCAAGAAAGTGGAGAGGAAGACGAGAGGAAAAAGGAGAGAGAAGAATGAGGGAATTGAGAGGAAAGGGAGAGATGGGAGAAAGAGAGGAGGAGAAGAAGAAGAGGGGAGGAATGAAGGGAGAAGGGGATAAGAGAAGAAGAAAGGGAGAGGGAAAAGAAAAGAGGAGGAAAAGAAAAAGGAGAGAAGGAGGGAAAAGCGGAGAAGGAAGGAGAGGGGAAAGGGAAGGGAGAGGGGAAGAAAGGAGAAGGGAGAAAAAGAAGAGAAGGGAAGAAGAGGAAGAAAGGATAGAGGGAAAAGAAAGAAAAGAAGAGATTAATGAAAGGGAGGGAGAAGGGGAGGAGAGGAGAGAAGAGAAAGGGGGGGAAGGAAGATAAAGAGGAGAGGAGAAGGAGCAGGGAAGAAGAAAAGGGAGAAGAAGGAGGGAATAAGAAGAGTAAGAACGGGGAAGGATTCAGACGATGAAGAAAGGGATAAGGAGAGCAGAAAGAAGAGGGAGAGCAGAAGGGATCTTAAGCGGAGAAAGAAAAGGAACGAGAGAAGAGGAAGAAAAGCAGAAGAAGGAAAGACAGGGAAAAGAGAAGGGAGAGGAGAGAAGAATAGGATAAGAAGGAAAGAGGAAGTTGAGCAGGAAGGGGAGGAAGGGAGAGAAGAGGAGAGGGGGGAGGGGGAGAGAAGTAGAGAGAAAGGGATAGGGAAGGAAAAAAGGTAGAAGAGGAGAAGAGGATTGGGGAGAAGAAGAGTAAGGAGAAGGGGAAAGATTTGAGGACAAGGGAAGAGGAAAGGGAAAGAGGAAGGGATGATCAGGAAGGGGATTTTGGATTTTTGAGAGAAAGGGAAGAAGAAAAGAGAAGGAAGAAGAAGATAAGAGAGATAGGGGGATGGGAGAAGGAAGGGTAAGAGACCGAAGAGAGAAAGAGAGAGAGAGGAGACGAGAGTGAAAGAAAAGGGATAGAGGAGCAAGAAGGAATTTAGATAGGAAGGAGGGGAGAAGGGAGAGGATACGAGGCACGGAGAAGAGCCAGGAGAAGAATGACAGGGGAAGAGAGAGAGATGAGGAGGAGAGGAGAGAGAAGAAAGGGGAGAAAGAAAAGAAGGGAGATTAAGAGGAAGAAGGGGGGAGAAAAGAAGAGAGAGAAAGGGATTGGAAAAGGAGACAGAAATAGATTTTGAAAAGGGAGAGGAGAGAGAGAAAGATTAGAGGGAGAAGAGGGAGAGAAGAAAAGAAGGGAAAGAAAGGCAAGGAGAAAAGGGATAAAGGAAGGAGAAGGAGAAGAAGAGGAAGGGAAAGAGAAGAGAGAAAAGAAGAAAGAGAAGGAAAGGAGGGAAAGAGAAGAGGAAAGAAGGAGAGAGAGAAGGAAAGACAGGAGAGGAGGAAGAGAGAAGTAAAGGAGGGAGAAACGGAGAAAAGGGGGAGGAGAGAAGGAGGGACGAGAGGGGAGAAGGGAAGAAATTAGAAGAGAAGGAAGAGGGGAAGAAAAGGAGGGAAGGAAGAGAAAAGAAAGAAGAGGAGGAGGGGGAAAAGGGATTAAGAAAGGAAGGAGAGGAGAAGATAGAAGAGAGGGGGAAAGAGGGAGAATCAGCTAGGGGAGATAGAGGAAGGAGAGAGGGAAGGAACAAGGGACAGAGAAGGGAAAGAGAAGAGAGAGGGAAGGAGAAGGAAGAGAAGAAAGACTGAAGAGAGAGGAAAAGAAAGGAGGGGGTAGAAGAGGAAAGAAAGAGGAAAGGGAAGAAAAGGATGGAAGATATAAGGCGGAAGATAAGGGAGAGGGGAGAGGAAGAAGAAGAGAGGAAAAGGGATTTTTTCTACAAAGTTTCAATAATGTACTCAAAATGTGATTTAAACGTGACAGTGGCGCCCCCTTTAGGCCGTTCTTAAATGTGTTTTGCACCAAATCCGTCACTTAAGAATTACATATCGGTAACCACAGTGCCAAAATTAAACTATTGGCACCAGTTTGATTCATGTACTCAAAATGTAATTTAAACGGATTTGGCGGCTACTTTAAGCAGCGCCCCTACATAATGCACCAATTGGAAAACTTAAGAATGCCCATTCGGAGGTCCCCACCCCACCATCTAATGATTTTAGCTCTCAAACCTTTTGTACTCGAGATGTAGTACAAATCTCTGTTAGCTCCCGGACTAATTTATTCACCCATTAAACGAGGGATGGGGACCAAACTAAAAAGCACTTACTTACCGATATAACTGTTCTATAGGACCTGTAGTTGAGTGCTCAAGGCTTCCAGATTCGCAACAGTATATGTATAATTATATATATATATATGTATATGTTATATATATATATATTTAATATATATATATATATATGTATATATACAGCTCTGGAAAAAAAAAGAGACAACTCCAAAATTGTTTTAAATCAGCATCTCACATGTATGGCAGCCATTCCATTCCATTGTCTGTTGAATTCCAACACAGGCACACCTCATTCTACTTAGTGAGGTACTGATTAGGTGATCACCTGAACCGAATCTTATTTAACAAGAAAAGTATAAAAACCACTGCTGTGGTCATCACTATCCTCTTGCAATAGGACCAGCTGGATGGCAAAAACAGTGCTCGTAGTACCTCAAAAGTAATTGGAATCAAAAAAATAACTATTGACCATGCCAAAAGAGTTAAAAGAAAAGTTTTGAGTGAGGAAAAGAAGGGTGCAATTCTGGCTTTACTGGCAGAGGGATACAGTGAGCGTTACGTTGCTTCCATCCTTAAAATTTCAAAGACGGCGGCTATAAGAACAAGGTCAAGCAGCAGATATTGGGGACAACGAAGCTACAGACTGGCAGAAGGCGAAAATGACTTTCCACTGACCGGGATGACCGCCAACTCATTCGAATGTCACTCAACAACCGTAGGATGACATCAACTGACCTACAAAAAAATGGCAAACAGCAGCTGGGGTGAAGTGCATGGCGAGGACGGATCGAAACAGGCTCCTCAGGGCAGGCTGAGTCGTGCAAAGCTAGAAAAAAGCCCTTCATCAATGAGAAGCAAAGAAGAGCCAGGCTGAGGTTTGCAAAAGACCATAAGGATTGGACCGTAGAGACTGGAGTAAGGTCATCTTCTCTGATGAGTCCAATTTTCAGCTTTGCCCAAACACTCGTCTCTAATGGTTAGACGGAGACCTGGAGAGCCTACAAGCCACAGTTCTCACACCCACTGTGAAATTTGGGGAGGATCGGTGATGATCTGGGGGTGCTTCAGCAAGGCTGGAATCGGGCAGATTTGTCTTTGCGAAGGATTCATGAATCAAGCCACGTACAAGGTTGTCCTGGAAGAACACTTGCTTCCTTCTGCTCTGACAATGTTCCCCAACTCTGAGGATTGGTTTTTCCAGCAGGACAAGCTCCATGCCAAGCCAGGTCAATCAAGGTGTGGATGGAGGACCATCAGATCAAGACCCTGTCATGCCAGCCCAATCTACCTGAACCCCATTCAAAACCTCTGGAATGTGATCAAGAGAAGTGGATGGTCACAAGCCATCAAACAAAGCCGAGCTGCTTGAATTTTTGCGCCAGGAGTGGCATAAAGTCCCCCAACAGCAATGTGAAAGACTGGTGGTGAGCATGCCAAGACGCATGAAAGCTGTGATTGAAAATCAGGGTTATTCCACAAAATATTGATTTCTGAAGTCTTCCTAAGTTAAACATGAGTATTGTGTTGTTTAAAAATGAATATGAACTTGTTTTGTTTGTATTATTTGAGGTCTGAAAACACTGAATCTTTGTTGTTATTTTGACCAGTTGTCATTTTCTGCAAATAAATGACTCGAAATGACAATATTTTTTATTTGGAATTTGGGAGAAATGTTGTCAGTAGTTTATTGAATAAAACAAAAATGTTCATTTTACTCAAACACAAACCTATAAATAGTATAAACCAGAAAAACTGATAATTTTGCAGTGGTCTCTTAATTTTTTCAGAGCTGTATATGTGTGTGTATATATATATATATATATATTATATATTATATATAAGTTGTCCGAGTGAATTTAATTGATAGTTTCTTCATCTAAACATGATGCAATTTGGAAACTCTTCCTTTTTTCATCATGGCTGAACATTCACTTTGTCTTTGTCATATTCATAATTAGTCTGATCTTATGACTTTCAAAATTCAGCTCTTCCATTCTGATTTTCAGATCTTCAACATTATTTGATGTTAAAACGATGTCATCTGTGAATCCTTGGTGATTTAGTCTTTCTCCATCGACATGATTTTCCTTTTTATTCTCAATTTAGCTGTTGAAATGCCTTGTAGGCATTTAGTGAACAATTTTGGTGAGAATGTGTCTTATTAGCTGACACCTCTTTCGATCTTGATCTTGCCACTATTTGTGGTGCAGATTCAAGTTCACTGTTCCACCATTTTGAATATACCAACATATCCATAGTTCGCATTTAGGTAATGATGAGTTTCTGTGATGGCATTTGTTCCACACTGTTGAAAACTTTTCATAATCGATGAATATGAGAGACAAAGGAAGTTTATATTCTCTTGATTCTTCCAGATAGAGATGGATTAAGATTTTTTGGGGCCCTGGGCACAAAAAATATTTAGGCCCAAAAAGAGGACTCTCTTAGCCTATGTTGCTTTTGACTCGACTGCAAAACGTCCAGAGGAATTCCCACGTTTCATTGCTTTTTTCCCCCCTTTGAAAAAAAAATGCCATGTTAAGGTGTTCCATAACCAATCAGCTTCCTATTGCTTGCGAAGTCAACTGTTCATTATATCAACCATTTAGTTGGAGTGCTTACTTGAGTGCTTAAGCCGCTTGATGAGCACTCTACAAGCTTATTGATAATGGAACACACCCTTGCACTTGCAGGGGTGTGTTAAGTTACCAATTTTATATTTTCTTATTTTTCCCTCTGCTACCGAAGGTGAAGGAGGTTATGTTTTCACTCACCCCTTTCTGTCTGTCTGTCTGTTTGTCTGTCTGTATACAGGATATCTCAAAAAGTTGTGGACGGATCCGGATGAAATTTTGTGGGTAGGTTCCGTGTGTGACAAGGATGAACTGATTAGATTTTTGTGACGATCCGGATCCTGATCCGACTACTGGAATTTGTTAAGTGATTCTTCACCATTGAGAGATTGGGCCAAAAACTATATATAGCATGATATCTCAAAAAGTTGTGGACAGATTCGGACGAAACTTGGGAGACATGTTTGGTGTGCGACAAGGAAGAAATTATTCAATTTTGGTGAAGATCCGGATCCGGATCCGACTACTACAATTTTTCAAGTGATTCTTCACTATTGAGAAATAGGGCTAAACCGATATATAGTAGGATATCTCAAAGGATTATGGATGGATTCTGCAGAAACTTGGTGGACAGGTTGGGTGTATGAAAATAACTAATTGATTCGATTTTGGTGAAGATCCGAATCTGGATCCGGATGTGATAATTTTAAAAGTGATTCTTCACCATTGAGAGATCGGGCTAAACCAATATATAGCACGATATCTCAAAAAGTTGTGGACGGATCCGGATGAAATTTTGTGGGCAGATTCGGTGTGTGACAACGACAAAGTGATTAGATTTTCGTGAAGATCCGGATCTGGATCCGACTACTAGAATTTTTAAAGTGATTCTTCACCATTGAGAGATAGGGCAAAAAACGATATAGTACTGTATAGCATGATATTTCAAAAATGTATTGGGCCCGATATGTTCTCGTGGATCAGGCATTACGTAACGGAAGTATGCGCTCCACCGAGCGCCCTTCAAGTTAGCTTATGTGGAATTGGAATTCCAGATAAGGTATTGTCATCTGGGCAGAGTGGCATGCACCTGTATTCTGGCTACTTGGAGGTTGGGGTTGGGGATTGCTTGAGGACAGGAGCTCTATCTTGTGCTCTGCTAATAGACAGTACAGAGCATCCTGGCTGCTCTGTCCTGTCTGCCATTCAAATGGCAGTTGCATAAATTCCTTCAAAAATCTTTTTCTCCAGACCCACCAGTCAGACTCCTACCAAATTTGGATTCCAACATTAGGACAGGGAATTTATGTTAAATTGTGAGGCCATGCTGATCATTTGTCTGAAAGTGTCAAAATGGTGGACTTGGTGAATTATTGGGAAAATCCATAAAATCCATTAAATATCTTCCTCTCTAGACCCACCAGTCAGAATGCTGCCAAATTTTGGTTATGACATTAGGCCAGGGCTTAGATAGGCTGCAGGTCCAGTGGTCCTATTTTTTTTGCATACATAGACCAGGGGCGGATCAGGGGGCAGGGGGGGCACCTCGTGTGTGCGCCCTCCCTAAACCCCTCGCGGATGCTCCCGGTGGGCAGCCTCCCTCAACCCCTTCCATCCTGGCAAAAGCGATTGTTTTTTCATGTGTAATGAGGTGCATATAACCGAAGCTGCAGTCTCGGAATGTGGGAAAGGAAACTGTCTCGTGCAGTGAATTTTTCTAACAATTTCCACTGAATATACAGTAAGGTAGGTAAACCTACCAAATATTGGATTGCGTTCCAAAAATTTTAAACGTAAAATGTGCAACGATTACATTTAAGAAAATGCTCTAAGTGTTTAATTATGTTTACGTTTTCGAAGTGTACCAATTAATATATTGTGCCAAAAA
Source organism: Eptatretus atami (assembly GCA_035128595.1). Taxonomy (NCBI): domain Eukaryota; kingdom Metazoa; phylum Chordata; class Myxini; order Myxiniformes; family Myxinidae; genus Eptatretus; species Eptatretus atami. The sequence goes on along the minus strand of CM068953.1, from coordinate 18,313,066 downwards.
TTAGGGTCTGTTAGGTACTGGACGTTGAAAAAGATGGACATCAATTAGGTATTTTCGGTGTAGTTTCTGGTATTGTCATTTTGATATCCCGATTGAACAACAACAACAACAACCACCACCACCATCAACGAAGCAAAACAATATAGTTCTTCAAAAGGGTGAATATTCAAAGCAGTATTCAGTTTTTTTTTTCTTCAAAAAAAAGACAGAATGAAGAGAATGCGAAAAAAATGTAAGAAATAGTTGAACTGTTGCAATTTGATTTTGTAACTGCACGAACTGGTCAGCCTTCTCAGTGTGTTGGAATTTTGTCATGGTGATTACGAGTGATGTGTGGTTATATTATCTTTGCTGGTTTGTCTTTTATGCATCGTCATTGTGAACTATCCAATAAGAAAGAGAGCAGACTGTGTGTTCCAACGTAATTTAACCATTGTTTAGTATACAAGAGATCCCGAGTTCTTATCCCATCGATGAACGTTTAAGGATTTATTTTGATCCTCGTGGAGGATCTCTAAGTCTTACTCACGTTGTTGTTCTTCATCTCTTCTTGTGGACTTTTTTGTTTCACAGCCTACAGTTTTCATCGAAACTTCCTGAAACTTGGCTATATATGTAAAATACCTGCGCAGACAGAGACCATCTCCGATTTTGAAAATTCCTCCTAGAAAAAAAAGTTATGACGTCAAAATATCTCCGCTAATGGAAATCGCCGAAAAAATTATCTCCGAAACTAGGCAAGCTTTTTGAATTTGTTTGCGGGAATCGAACAGGGCATTAGCAGAGATGAATGACCGCACATATGATACATCACTATGACGTCATATCAATTTTTATGACGTCATTCCTATTTTTGACATTTTTTGTTTCACAACCCAGATTTCACGGATCTTCGTGAAACTTCCAGTATATGCAGAAAGCCCACGGCAGGCAGTAACCATCTCCGATTTTGGAAATTCCTCCTAGAAAAAAAAGTTGACGTCATAATATCGCTGCTAATGGAAATCTCTATACCATTATCTCCGAAACTAGGCAACTGTTTGAATTTTGTTTGCGGGTATCAGCCGGGCATTAGCACAGATAATTTATCGCAAACCTGTACTCACAATGACGTCATATTCGTTTTATGATCATCATTAAGAGACGAGGATCTTAGCTCATTTGACCTTGTTAATCAAAACAATTAGTATTCTTTGCAAAAATGTTCCCCAGCAAAATTGTATTTTTCAATGCAATGTAAATTTTTGCGCCCCCCCCCCCAACCTAAAATCCTGGATCCGCCCCTGTAGGCGAGGCTTGTCGAAGAGCTAAGAAGTTTCTTGTAGAATGCTTGCCAAGTGGCTTTGGCACTCAAGTAAGCAGTCCAACAAAACCGTTGATAAGGAACGGATGGCCTGGCAAGCGATAGCAAGCTAATTGGTAATTGAACACACCTCGGCACATGTGCGAGACCGAGGAGCCTTTTCTGTTTCTGCCGCTTGTATAAACAAAAAAAAGTTAATTTCCGGTGATTTTCACACTTTTCACCTTTTGTTGAGCTATTTTCGCTTTCTAGCACCGCAGGAGTCATTTTGTTTCATCCTTGGGACAGGTGCTTTGATTTAAAAAACCTCAATGTTCCATGTGCGCATGGGTGAGTCCATTTACTAATGAGGGGTTGTTTTGTGATCGTACAATAAATTGTAGTGTGGATTTTCTGAACAATATCACTATGCATTTACATGAGGAATTACACAACCTTATATAGTTTTTGATTGTTTTTGTATTTGTGTGCATTAAACATAGTTATTATTCCACTTGCTTTCTCCACTAACCTAACCTCACCCCCTAAGTTTGTAATAGTCCTGTCTAGTTAAACATCAGGGAAAACATTTTTTTAATCAATTCATTACGTCACAGTGCTTTCTTTCCTTGAGATGGAGCGTTCCCTTTACGCTGTATTTATCACCACTCACAAGTTGACACAAAGTGCAATCCTACCAATGGGGGCTCGGTCTCAAAATATTGTGAACCATAATCGGTCATGCGGCTCTCCATGCTATCTGCGGGCACCATGCAATTGCAATGGTTGCATGGCCCTCACGCTGCCTCTCCTCGGGCCCGCGTTGAGCTTGGAGCCCACATTGAGATTGGGGTCCACCTTGAGCTCGGGGTCCTGGGCACGGGTCCTGTGTGCCCATGCGTTAATCCGCCACTGCTTCCAAAAGCTTATTTACTGTATGAAGGTGATCCATTGTCCACTGTGCAATTCTCTAACCTACTTACCCCATAGTTGGTTATTGTCCAGTTCAATTTTGAGTCTGTTATTGATAATTTATTTGAACAATTTGGAAGCACTGAGAGAAGGTTAATTGATTATTAATTCTTTAGCTCCATCTTATCTGCTTTTTTGAAAAAAGTACCAGCTCACAGTTGTTCCAGGTTATGGAGACCTTTTGCAAGCTCTCACCTGTCGACATTAAATATCTCCTATGTATTGTCTTTAAAAAAAGAGTAGGCCAGTCTGTGCCATGACTTTGAACATACTGGCAAGGCAATATCAGCCGACATAGTGTATTTTTTACCTGAAAACTGTGCTTGGGCAGATCCAAAATTCTGGAACATTGAATGAATTAAGTGTGCACATAAAGCTTCTCAAAGAAATACTCTTCTTGGATAACATACCACAAAGAAGTGATGCAGATTTTGATGAATAATCTTGTGGACTGTAGGTGTCTCTTGTAATGCTACGCGTGACACCATTGGCACGTGCTGGCCGCACAGTCCTGCGGGAATGATGGTGCTGTTACCTTGTCCAGAGAGCTTCAATGGTCTACGCTATGACTCGAGCAGTGAGTTTTCTTTTCTCTGACAGTTTATGCTCAGTGTAGAAAAAGCAGAAATTTCTTTTTCTTAAGATTTATGCTCAGTGTGCAAGAATTGGCGATTTTTGGTATCTTAAGATTTGCTGCATGGAACATATGGTATCAGCTTGTATTGGTGTATTTGTATTTATTATGGGATGAAATAACTTAAATTTCTGTGTGCATTGAGTGTTTGAGAAGGGAATGGAGTCGAAATGGGAAGTTTGATGTATTTTAATGGGAGATTCTTTGCTGATGAACTTGCACGTTTTTGTTGACATTGTTTTCTGCTTTGTCATTTTACATTTAGGGCATATGTTGTGCTGCTATGTTATTTTAGATGTATGATACTTCTGATTATTATTATTATCATCATTATTATGTCATAATTTATTTCTTGTACGTATTAATGTAATACAAGTGGCAAACCGATAGAGCGAGCAAGTAATCTGCAAGTGTATGCAAATCATTGGGGCCATTGCGATTGAACAGCATCATGTTGTAGTCAGTTTACACTAAAAAGCAAGGGACACACTTGAGGGATGGTGTGTGTGTGTGTGCCCATGTGAATGGCCATTAGTACATGAGGGGTTGTGCTTGACATGGAGAGCCTAAAAAGAGCACAGAGCAGGAGCTCAAGTCAGGCGTCCCCAGGGCTCATTCTCACTTTATGATGTGGTGCCGCGTGTCACTTTCACACAACCTTGATTACCCTTGTTCTTTTCTCTCAAGGTGAGCAGATTCAGGCAGCATAATGGACTAGGGGTTCAGCATTGCCTGGTTGAAGCTGTAGGTGTCCCACATATATTACTTGACAGCTGTCATTCATCAAATTGCCACACTTTAGACTCAGCCTTTCCACTCCTTTGAATCGTTGGACCATCACAACAGGCACCATTTGTTTGGATGTGCTTTAATCGCAATCTTTTGCGATCTTGATTGTAGTACTCCAAGCCGATAATTGCGCTGGCAATTCTCTCGCTATTTTGAGGTCGAGTCAGTCCTTTTTATACGCCCGATATATATATATATATATATATATATATATATATATATATATATATATATATATATATATAATCGGGGCGTATTATGTGATAACGTCGGTCTGTCCACCGTCCGTTCCTGTCCGCACTCTAACTCACAAAGTTTTCAACTTTCACGTTTCATATTTGGTACATAGGTACAGACTGTGGAGACGGTGTTGTCGCGACATACGTTCGTCGTCTAAAGTGGTTGCCATGGCAACCAGGATGCTGTTTTCGCATGTGTAGCACAATTCTGTATATACCTTCTTGTTCGGGCGTATATTGTGCTCACTTGAGCTCTTGTTAAAAATTGTGATTCCCAGTTATTTCTGAAAGACTGAAGCCATTGTGACCGGTGATCTGATACATTTTCCATCCTTTTTGAAGGACAGTCATGAGTAATCCTCATATCTCCATGATATATTGTTCGTTCAATGATGTCGTGTTCAATAATATTTTAAATATTACTTTGTTATCTTCCTTTCAA
>CM068953.1:18282708-18295198 GCA_035128595.1 Eptatretus atami | reverse complement strand
AGCATAGTAATTTCAATTATACCAATCCATCCATATATATACAGGTAATTTCATAGTACATGTTACGATTCCGCGCCAACCGCCGTGCGACGGAGAACCGCGTACCTCTAAATCGCAACCCGAGTCGCCCGCACCACCGGTCGGTCGGAGCCGGCAACAATCCTTTGGGCCCCAGCCCGCCGACTGGCACCGAGCCCAGAGTTGTCAGGGGAGGTGGAGCAAGTTGATACAAATTTACAGTCGTGACTCTTTCAGGGAACCACGCCAAGCGCCTGTAGAGACGCAGTCAGAGGTCCGAGCCCCGTTAACTCCCTCACCGACCCAGCCCAAGTCCGTGATGGCATACTTTCCGGCGCGCGCGAATAGGGTCACTCGCCGAATATCGATATAGGGCCATCCTAATCCAGTACCTCCGCAGAGAGCGGCCGGGTTAGAAATCCTACCAAGGGGCCGTACTCGGCCCACGGTCGGATAGGACACGAACGCTTAAGCGGTCCCCGTTCCTTCTACAGCGATAACCGAAGCGGTGTATTATCGCGCAGACATCAGCCGGAATCCAGATTCTATTTAAAACGGGTATTTTCAAAACGCGCAACTAATTATATTGTATTCAATCTGGACAAAAATTAACCGCATGGCAAGATGAACATTTCAAAGGGAAACGAGCGATCTGCAACGACGCGGGAATACATTCGACAACCAAGCACATTTATTACAACAGCACCACGTATATACATAATCGATGAGCCCAGGCACGTCATCGCATACTCAGGCGAGAAGCACAAAGCACTCATCACACCGACCCAATGACTGATTTACTGATTCTGTACGAAGTCAACTTACATCAGATTGCTATACATTGATCGAGACAGCAAACACAGGCGCCTCGAGACTATTCAGTAAGACCGAGCAAAAACGTAATAGAGCGCTGGACCTTCATTCACTAACAAAAGCTAAAGTGAATAGCCACACTTTGAAACACCCGAACAAAGACGGGAGTGGCAGACAAGGGATTCCCGCCTGGACCTTGTAATAACCAGCGGAGAGTGCAACATCAGACCCTGGAGGAACAGAGGTACGGGTCCGCTATGACAATACGACAAAACCCATCGAAGAGCCAGCTTCGGACGCAGCGTTTAAACTGCCCGGACCGTCTTTCATTCCAAGGTGGGAGAAAGAGTTCAATCCCCGGGGGAACCTACCGACTCTGGCCCGGCTCTTATGTCGAAGTGAAACCAATCGGTCCCGACGAAAGATGGAAGTCTGGTGGTGCGTCAGTCGCCGAGAAAACCCCCACGTCCGCCGTCACACACCCGGTAACATGCCCTAGCGGTGAGCCAAGTAAGACACTCCTGATCACGCCTTCCCGGGTCATCTCCATCCCACCGCGTAGGCCGGCCGAGCTCCCTCCAGAGGCGACTCCTCGCAAAACGGTAAAGCGCAGATAAAAACCGGAAGTTCCGCATCGCTGTGAGGCACATGCGCGTATCAGCCCTAACCTGCATATAGTTATGCCGTCACGGCAAGCGAATCTAAACTGGCAAAACGACCAAGCAGCTCTACCCCACTGGGCGGTAATTTAATCGGCCAATCATCAGCACGCCTCGCGCCTGGAGAGAGCCCGCCTCCCTACCCCCTCCCCAGCAACGTGTCTCCGGTGCCCGGGTCTGAGACGGAACGGTGCGTGAGTGGTAGAAGCCCATCCACCACCTATTTGCTTGGCTAGAACGTTCCGTTCTTCTGTCTAAATCTAACCGGGAGCGAGGACCTGGGAAAGATCCGCCAGAACGGCCTCGCGAACCTGAATCCCAGAGAAGGTTCGAGCGGATATAGAGCCAGTCCACAGGACCAACGAAACGCATGGAACCTACGAGTGGATCAATGAGGCCGAGAAGAGCCATGAAGCAGGATGGGCCAATGGCTAGAAAGCACACATGTAAATAATCCTAACTAATAAACAAAATCAACAAAACCGCACATATCGACCTCCTCCCACTAGACAAAAGAGAAGGAGGACCATGTCGAACACTACCGTATTTACACAGGATAACTAAACCTTTAGCGGGCACCTGAGATGTATCGAGTGTGCATGGTTTCCAAATCGAAACTACAACACGACACCCAACGGCAGACAAACCAAGAGACCACCAGTTACTTTGTTACTGTATCCAATAGACCCTCGTTCCCGAGTCATCCCAATCTTTCCGTGTGGCCAATACACAGACGTGGTAGGTTTCACACACTAAGATACGTTTATTACCTACGGAATACCCTGAGTGCGAACATTTGGAAATACATGTCCCAAAAATAAATAACCTAGTGTGAAAATTGCGTAACTAACTACAGATACTCCGACAACTTAACTAACATAGCCGGCACTAAACACAAACAACAGGTAGGGCTAAAATTATGTCATTCCTAATATTTACTCTACCATGGCTCAGAACCTGTGAATTGAGGAGAGACAGAGAGAAAAACAGCAAAAGTTAACAATTGCGAGGTGAGAGAGGCAGCCAGGCAGGCCATCGATGGTCGGATGTCTTAGGGGCAGTCAAAGGTCCCTTGATTAGTCGTAGAATTCCTTCTCTATTTTTATTATTTATTTTAAGCATGCTGGAGCAACTCCACCCTAAACACACAGGCCAATACGCTGTCTCACCAGCTGCACATTCACGAGTGCGGTGGCCTCCTAATTTGCAATAACACAAGCTCTCGGGCTTGCTCCGATGCAGTCCCGGCTACAGCTCCCGATCCTATCGAAATTCTGGCTTTCCAGTGCAACAACAAAGAGGTATCCCAGGCTGCTCCCACGTCGCATCCGGGAATGCGCGCGGCTTAAGCTATGCAGGTGCAGTCCTAGAACCACAACACTTTTCCAAGTATTGGTGGTTTGCGACGTGACCAACCCATAGGTGAATGGTTGTTAAACCATGGGATCGCCATAACAATGGCATCGTCGAGGAGCTCTTTTGAGCGGGAGAAGCAAGTGCAATCGGAAAAGCAGGCAAGAGCCGATTTTACTTGGCACAAACATGCAGACAGAACAAAGCAAGATGACCAGTAACAGAGAGAAGGTCACCAAACGGCTGCCGGGACCTCAGGACTGAGTCTCATGACGAGGAACTTGTGAGCGACCAGGTGTGGTGGGCGCCCTCACCTGCACCCCTCGAGTGTCATGAAATACCCACCGAATCGGTACCTCGACCCTAGAAGGCCGACGCCGTAAAAAACGAGCTCCCAACCCACCAAACCATCGCCTATCATGAGTCTTGTCCATACCTACCAAACCCATTAGCTTGCAACAAAAGTACAACGAAATTTTCTTATTTATTATCTCAGCCATCACCGGAGGGAGGGAAGCGGGATATTGTAACTACGTCCGAGTTTGTTTGTCTGTATTGTTTGTCTGTCTGTCTGGTTAGCAACATTACGGCAATGGCTTTGCAAAACAACATCAAATTTTAATCCACCAGTGGGAACAACATGAACCTTGGACGACCCATTAAACTTTTGGGTCAAATTGGATCAAAGGTCAGGTTCAGGGTCACGAAAAGATCAAAATGGTTTTTTCGCTCATTTAATTCTTCAACCAAATGATCTGATTTACTTCATACATAGCATTATAGTACGCTTATTCTATTTGTCACTTATATCCTACCATTCCTATAGTGAAGAATGCAAATTTGTTGAAGATCGGGTAGGTTGAATTTTGGGGGTCATGGCCAATCGGTCAAAATTCATAATTTTACATGAGACTAAAACATAGTTAGAAAATACACTTTACGGAAAACGGCTGGCTCAACACTGTCAAATTGTATCCAAGGTGGGTAATGAAACTCGACGATCCCCATTAACTTTTGGGTCACATTGGTCAAAGGTTCAAGGTCAGGTCACGAAAGGTCAAAAGTCTTTTTCGCTCATAATTCGTCAAAAATATGTTAATTACTGATTCAAACTAAGACTAAAATATTCTATTTCTATTCCTTATAATAATAACACTCAGGTATAGGTATATCAAAATTTAAATTGATCCAAAACATACTTTATGCCATTAAATGGGTGGGATTGTTGTGCCGTAGCAAACACTTGTTACCTACAGAATTCTAAAGATTTCGTAAGTAATATTGATGACTTCCGCTCTGTTGTGTGTGTTGTGTGTGGTGTGTGTGTGTGTGTGTGTGTGTAGTGTGTGTGTGTGATGTAAGTGTGTGTGGTGTGTGTGTGTGTGTGTGTGTTGGTGTGAGTATTTGCGTGTTTTGATGTGTTGTGTGTTTTGTTTGTAGACGATAACTCGAAGAACGGAAGAAGCTACCAATGTCAAATTACACCAGCTGACTTCTAGGAGGGTGATGGCTAGCGCTGATTAGATTTGTGTCAAAATGGTCAAGGTCAAGGTCACAGTGAGGCAATAAACATAAATTCCGTAAATTCATAGTGGAAAATGGAGATTTTTTTGCTTCGTCGAACGTTACGAGTTCTCGTTTTAACTCGATTTATAATTTTGTACTTCGGTTTTTGCGATGCGCTTAGGACGCCTTAACACTGGGTTGGTGAACTTCTGGTAAAATACGATGTTTTTGGAGACGTTTTTTAAAATTGTATAAAAAATATTTCACTCGCATGCGTCACAGGCTCGTCAGTGGTGGCAGGGCTTCGACAAAGGGTACGTTGATGCAACGTAAAGTTTTCCGTGTGCCGCTGACGGTGTTTCGATAAGATGGGTTTAAAAGTTTTTTTTTATCCAAATAAAGCTTATCGACGGATGCCTGCTCGCTAAGAATCGCGTGGATTAATGGTAAGATTGTTGGTGGATATGGCCGAATATTATCGGTTTTGTGATTTGATTAAAAAATATATAAATATTGCGTGGAGAAATGGACATTTTTTCATCGGTCGACGTTAGATTTTTGATGATTTGGTACAGATCATCGTAGAACTTTTGAGTTTGTGTCACTACCTTCTTAGAGACAAAGCTTTTTTATTAGACAGGTAGAGGTAAAGTTGACGATTTCGTAGTACCAGTCTATGACTGCTTGTTTTATTTTTTTTATTTTTTTATTTTTTTTAATTACATGTGTCCCTAGCCCCCATTTATTGTCCTTTCGGTCTTACCTGTCAAAACGTCTTTTCCCCAATCTCGAAGATTCCTTTTTGAGTGGGATTGAGGAAGAACAAGTGAATCCATCTCGTATGGCACAATGCGCTCAGAATAACTCCAGATAATTTTAGCAATTTCCTAAGGTGAGCCAAGGGGGCCATAACGAACGAGCGCGAAGGGATGGATGGTGCGTAAGGGTACATGTTTCTATCTATCCTATACCATTTATTATTAAACGTTAATCTATCCGGGCTTTTCAACCGCCTACTTTTAATACTATCGCCTGTCTCTTTAAACTATCGGATTCAGAAACCATGATCCCGTCGCTAGTGTTGGTGTTCGTATATTAATTTGGACCCGGCCCACAAACTTCGCACCATCCATCCCTTCGCTGTTCGTAGGCCGCTGGGCTCACCTTAGGAAATTGCTGAAATATGTGGGAGTTATTCTGAGGCTGCATTGTGCCTCGAGATGGATTCACTTGTCTCTTCCTCAATCCCCTCAAAAAGGATCTTCGAGATTGGGGAAAGACAGTTTTGACAGGTAAGCCGAACAAGGACAATAAAGGGGGCTAGGGACACATGTAATAAAAAAAATAAAAAATAAAAATAAATAAACAAGCAGTCATAGACTGGACTTACGAAATCGTCAACTTGACCTCTGACTGTCTAATAAAAGCTGTCTCTAGAGAAGTAGTGACACAAACCAGAAGTTTCTACGATGATTCTGTACCAAATCATCAAAGATCGTAACGTCGACCGAAGAAAAAATGTCCATTTCCTCCACGCAATTTTTATATATTATTTTAATAAAGCACAAAACCGAAATTTCGGCCATACCACCACAATCTTTACATAATACGCGACGGCTTAGCGAGTCAGGCATGCGACGATAAGCCTTATTGGATAAAAAAAAAAACTTTTAAACCCATCTTTATCGAAACACCGTCAGCGCGCACACGGAAAACCTTTACGGATCAACAGACGCCTTCTGCTCGAGCGCTGCCACCACATGACGAGCTGTGACGCAGCGAGTGAAATATTTTTTATACAATCTTAAAACGTCTCCAAAACATCCGATTTTACCAGAAGTTCGACAACCCAGTGTTAAGCGTCCTAAGCGATCGCAAAAACCGAAGTCAAAATTAAATCGAAGTTAAAACGAACTCGTAACGTCGACAAGAAGCAAAAATACTCCATTTCTCCACATGAATTTACGGAATTATGTTTGACCTCACTGTGACCTTGACCTTGACCATTTTGACACAAATCTAATCAGCGCTAGCCATCACCCTCCTGAATCACGTGGTGTAATTTGACATTGGAGCTTCTTTCCGTTCTCGAGTTATCGTGCCTACAAACAAACACACAAACACAACAAACACGCAAACACACACACACACACACACCACACACACACACACACACACACACACACACACACTCACACAACACACACACACACACACACACACCCACACACAAACAGAGACGGAAGTCATCAATATTCTTACAACAGCATATTCGAGGTAACAAGTGGTGCCAGGCACAACAATCCCACCCATTTAAGGCATAAAGTTAATTTTTGGGATCAAATTTAAAATTTGATATATCCTTAACTGAATGTTAATTATAAGGAATAGAATAAGGAATATTTTAGTCTTAGTTTAAGTCAATTAAACCATTTTTGACGAATTATGAGCGAAAAAGATTTTGCCTTTTCGTGACCTGACCTTGACCTTTGACCTAATGTGCACCCAAAAGTTAATGGGATCGTCGCGAGGTTTCATTACCCACCTGTGGATACAATTTGACAGTGTTTGAGCCAGCCGTTTTCCGTAAAGTTGTATTTTCGTAACTATGTTTTAGTCTTCATGTAAAATTTGTAATTTTGACCGATGGCCATGACCCCCAAAAATTCAGACCCACCGATCTTCACAAATTTGCATTCTTCACTATAGGAATGGGTAGGATATAAGTGACAAATAGAATAAGCGTTCACTATAAGCTTAGTTTGAAGTAAATCAGATCATTTTTGAAGAAGTTTATGAGCGAAAAACACATTTTGATCTTTTCGTGACCTTGACCTGACCTTGATCCAATTGGACCCAAAAGTTAATGGGGTCGTCCAAGGTTCATTGCCCACTGTGGATTAAATTTGATAGTGTTTGCAAAAGCCATTTGCCGTAATGTTCTAACAGACAGACAGACAAACAACAGACAAACAAACCGGACGATTACAATATCCCGCTCCCTCCCTCCGGGAGGGGGATAATAAAAAGAAAATTTCGTTGTTACTTTGTTGCAAGCTAATGGGGGTAGGTATGGACAAAGACAGCATAGGCGATAGGTTTGGCGGGGAGACGTAGGGGTAGGTCCGAGCCCGTTTTCAGACCGGCCGGCGCCACCACACTCCTCCACACCTCATGAGACCAGACCGAGGCCGCAGCTTCGTGTGCTGACCTACCATCTTGTACTTGCATCTTGCTGGTCTGCGTGTGCCATGCTTTGCCTGTCTTTGCCTTGCCTCCATACCTGCATGCCATTGTTGCATCCTATTGTCACAACCTTCACCATGTTGCTCCAGACCACCATTCTGAAAAGTGTTTTGCAGGACTGCCCTGCAAGCAGTGCCGCATTCCGGGACTGCGTATTGGAGCAGCCTGGATACCTCCTTGTGTTGCATGAAAGCCAGTTTCAAATGGACCGGGGACTGCACTGAGCAGCCCGAGACTCTTGTTGCATAAAGGCCAGTTCGAATGGCCTGTGAAGACGCGTATGGCCTGCTGTGTTAGGGTGAGTTGCCTCCAGCAGCTAAAATAAATAAAAAAAAGAAGAAGAATTCAACGACCAATCAAGGACCTTTGACGGCCCCTAAGACATCCGACCATCGATGCCTGCGCGCACTCACCCTCCAATGTTAACTTTGCTGTTTTTCTGTCCTCAAGTCACAGTTCCTGAGCCATGGTAGATAAATATTAGGAATGTACATAATTTTAGCCCACCTGTTGTTTGTTTAGTGCCGGCATGTAGTTAAGTTGTCCGAGTGAGTCTGTTAGTTTAGTTACGCAACACACTAGGTTATTTATTTTTGGACATGTATTCCAATGTTCGCACTCAGGGATCCGTAGGTAAAACGTACTAGGGAAACCTACACCTTGTCTGCCACACGAAAGTTGACGACTCGGAACGAGTCTATAAAAAAAGGGGGGGGTAGTGTTACGAATCTGGAAACCATGCACACTCAACATTCAGGTCCCAAAGTTAGTTATCCGGTAAAGTACGTGTGTCGACAAGGTCCTCTCCTTTGTCTAGTGGGAGAGTCGAATTATGTGCGTTGATGTTCTTTTTATAGTGGTTATTACATCTCCCACCTGCCCATCACGCTCATCACCACCGTTGCTGCTTCAACTTGACTTGCGAGAGGGGCGCTCCGCGGTCCAGTCCTCGGCTTCCACGAACGGTTCCACAAGCAATGGTGGCTTCACCACCATCCACCTTCCTCAAACACACGGGAGGGGAAGGAGCGCTTTCTCGTCATGGCCAAATACACGCCCAGGAAGGCTGTGCCCTCAGGTATCCTGGCCAATTAGAGTGGAACAGCGAGGTGTGCTGACCAAGTCCCCTCCCACTGAAAGGAGTCCATAAATTCCAGAGACTCCTCTGAGGTTTTGTTGGTGGGTTGCAGAGAGTTCACAGAGAGGTCTTACCGTCTGTACGAAGGGGTTTTTGCTTCACGAGGGTAGCAGAGGGGCCATCGAGGTGGCGAACGTGTCTCCTGCTGGCCCTCTACAAGGAAGACGAGGACCCTGAAGAAGACATTGAACGCAATACACCAGGAAAAAAATTAACACAGAACCGTTTGGAAAGTTGGTTCAATAATGAAAAAAAGAAAAAAAAGAAAAAATGCAGGTGAGCACACGTAGAGACAATAGGAAGCACGGTTAATTTCATTTGCTGATGACATTGAATGCGATGCACAGGGAAAAATTACAGAACCATAGAAAAGTGTCGTATGAATGAAAATGTAAAATGAGAATATTACAAGAGCACTCGGTAGAGCGCATACCTCTGCAATCATAATCCTGATCCACGAAACATATCGGGCCAATACATTTTAAAATATCAATCCTCTACAGTCGTTTTGGCCTATTTGCAATGATGAAGAATCACTTTAAAATATTTTTTAAATCCTTGTATCCGATTCCACGATCTTCACAAAATCTAATAAATTTTCTTTTTTCCTTTTTTTTTTTTTGTATTTTTTTTTCTCCTTGTTTTTGTTCTTTTCTTTTCTATTTTTTCTTTTTTCTTTTTCTTTGTTCTTTTTTTTTTTTTCCTTTTTTTTTTTTTTTTTGCCTTTTCTTCCTGTTTTTTTTCTTGACACACCCAGCCTGCCCACATAAATTTCATCCGATCCGTCACAACTTTTGAGATATCCTGCACACAGAGAGACAGAATGACAGACAGAGAGGGTGAAAACATAACCTCCTTCCCTACGGTGGCAGAAGGTAATACATAAATGAAAAAAGTAAATCCAGTGAGGCGCGCAGACAATGGGAAGCACGGTAATTTGTGCCGACGGACATCGAAGCACGATTACACCAGAGAAAATGTTAACAGAAACCGTTGGAAAGCGTTCCCTTAAATAATATAAATAAATGACAAATGCATTGAGCGACTCGAGACAATGGGGAAGACGGTCTGTTATGCTTACAATGTTAAGCATTACCCACTATTAATATACTGATAATCATCACACAGTAATATGTAAGATTTGTGGTGGGATAAACACATGAATCCATAATCAAGTGCCCCCAACCTTAATTATTAACCCGCAACACTTTCAGTTCACCAACAAAGCACAGACATGCATCCGCTATCTTTCCAGAGTGAAAAGTTTCTCCTCACCCTCCCTACGCCCACCCCATGACAAATACAACAAAACAGGAGGGAGGCTTGATAGGAATCAATTGAGTGCTCCAACTTTAAATTTAATGACCAACGGATATTGGTGGTATAAACCCATGCTGAAATCACACCAAACACTTTATAATGGTAATGTGCTGCATCCTCATTGATGCTTCACATTTAAAAGACCAGGAGCATGAAACAGAACACCATCGTTGCATACACCATTGTTCAGGATGATGGGCCAAATGGCCTCCTCCTGCGTGAAATTCCTTGCAATGGACCTCTTAGGTATTATTTACTCCTACGAGTTCCTGTGTTCCAAACAGGATTCTAAACGGGGTAGGGAGGGAGATGGCAAAAAGCAAATGGCGTCTTCTGTCATCGAAGCGCAAGCTGGAGCAACAATTCATCATTTATTGCCACGTCTGAATGCAATTTAAATGCTCCAGATAATTAGATGCTCCATTTGAAACGGTTTGTTCGAATATGGTATCTTTTGATCCTCGGGTCAATAATAAAAAATTTGTATTGTGGTTAAAGCAGTACCAAATTGCGAAATTAATAGTAAATTACTATATATTATATGTATCATTATCATTACCTATTGTACTGTATAAAATCTGCTGTAACTGTGTGGTCAGGTCGGCTGAGGGTAAGTAAAATGGGAAGTACAAAATATTAATGGTTGATATAATGGTATCATATATATTTTTGATTAAAAATGTATATTTGGAACTTTTATCCCTCATGACCCTCCGCCAAAGGAGAGGGTATTTGCAATTTGGGTCCGTTTTGTTGTGTCTGTTTGTCTGTCGTTCTGTCTCTGTTTTGTTTGCCGCACAGAACTTTCATCGTTTTTCTTCGCACCTGCAGATTAGCACGAAATTTCACAATTGGCAGACTGGCTCATTGATGTTTAAAATAATTATGAACGTCATAGGTCACGTGTTGGCACCATATTGGAAAACAGAACAACTTTGGACCCGCTGTATCTGAAACTGCACCCAAAGAAAAAAATTGAAAAGCTTGGCACATAAGCAACTACTCCTCGTGTGGATGAGTTTGATTTTTTTTTTTTACGATCCATAGGTCCCCTCATTATACTCATATGCAATATGTAGAACGCCGCATCTACAAAACATTTGAGGATCAACTCTTGAGATTAAAATGGTCACAGAAAAAAAAAATATTCACGTCATCGTCATATTGATCAGGCAGCTATTGATTAAAAAAACAAAAAAACCTTCACCACTTTCAGAAGAAGAATTTTTGAACAAATTGAGCGAAAACTTTACAACATACGACCACCTGTCCATGGAGGAACAATAAGTTCCACACATATGATATCATAGTCCACATGATTTGGAGCCATATATGGATTTACCCTAAAACTCTATAAAAATTACAACCACTTCAAAAATCGTCCTGGTGAGGGTCTGCAATCTCCTGATTGCCTTTTCTTCTTTTTTCTTTTCCTCCCTCCATTCTCTGAGCAGACTCCATTTCTTCCTCACATGACTCTGTAAGTCTTCCTAATGGTCAGTTTCAGACCAAATTCTGACTCTGTCACCATAGAGAGTGTCTTCGGGAGTGGCCTGCGAGTTGGGATTGGGAACAGCGTTCAAACTCACTCTTTCGCTGCCTATCATTGAGAGCAAGGTCAGCATACTATTTGATGGCTTGCATGGCAAAGCAATTAACCACAATGACAACCACCTCACATTGAAATTGATCGTTAAATCCATTGGCTTACTACTCCGGCCGACTTGCTGAAGCGGAATTTAAGGAAGTACGTTGAGAATTTTAAATTCACAACTATTCAACGCTTTGTTAATGCATTACGAGATCTTACTTAGAATTCTTATCCATATCAAATCTTTGTATTAGTGTGCTTATTTCAGTTCTCCATTATGTTTTTTGGTTTGCAGAAAAACGTTACTATTGACAATGTGCACAGATATCAACTATGTTGACATTGCATCTCTCTCATGCCACTTGATGGCCCTTTTGATCTCTGGTTCATTCGGTAGTTGCATCCATTCTGGCGACCATCTGCTACCATGAGTCTGCTTGAGTATGCCTAGATTTCATAAATGTCAGTTGATTCAATCTGCAAATGAAACAGGCAGGTCATAATGAAAATGTATCTCTCATAAGCATCCTGTGTATCTTAAAAGGCTGGATAAAGTCAGGCACATGAGGCACTGGCTCTCTCGCCTTTGACTTCTACTTTTGTGGGATATTTCTATTGACCATCTATTGGATCAGCGACGGTGACTGAGTGAGAAATATTGTCTGACTGTCCAGAGATCATTTAGAAGGGTATCGATGTCCATAGTAACATTTAGAGATGAACTGTTATGGTTAACTGTTGATAAATAAAATCGACCTCATATATATGATATGTTAATCCCTTTGTTGCCTGGACTTATGCCACATACCCTTGTGTAATTCTTTGGATCCAGATCTTTTATTGAGA
>CM068953.1:18229813-18261995 GCA_035128595.1 Eptatretus atami | reverse complement strand
TAGGAGCTTGGAGCGATTTCATCGCATTATAGATGCAATTTTCCATGATCACTCTCGCAAGACTAATTAAAGTATGTCATCAAAATATTATTTCGAATTTTGAGGATCGGATTTCATCGAGACTATAAATTAAGTGTTGAAATCTGGAGTGAAATGTGATATCTTATAAGGCAGTCTTAATAACTAAGCCGTGTACCATTTAACTTAAAGCAAGACAGGTGTGTTTGCCTCTTTTCTCCAACTATTACACAAGAAAATGTTGAATTTCAAGAACATTAAACTCTCCGTTTCGACTGTTGAGAGAAATACATTTGAGTGAACAATAAATTTGGGAATGTTGCCAAAATTAACCACCTTTCAATTAAGCTATATTGATTTATATTGCATTCACTGCGAACCTCAGCCCTTCTCCCAGAGGAAACTTGCTATCATAGCGTCTGTCAGATCTGTATCGATATTTCGGATTGTTTCATGAGTGTTCGACAGAATCAAAACAAATCTGGTGAAATCGCATGTTATAAAATAGTTACCGTTTCGCGTAACGCAACGATGTAGTTACTGACACAGCCACAGGACGAGGCAGGCAAACCTTACTGATTACCTGCAATGTTATATTTCACGAGCCAATTCAACTTTGTGGACGGTTACTACAGGGTTGTTTCCACATTAAACAGCAACTCTTGTAGATAAAGTCAGTCAATTCAATGAATTCATTGTATTTCCTTAATGGCTTCCGTGCTCCAGTCACCCGAGCCGAAGCGGTCCGTGCTCGCGTCCGATCGCAGGGCCCTCCCGAGCGAGCGGTCCGTGCTTCCGTCATCCCGAGCGAGCAGGTCCCGGCTCCGTCATTCACCGAGCGAGCAGGTCCGTGCTCCGTCAAATCCTGGCGAGCCGTTGCACCGAGCGAGTCCGTGCTCCGTCATCCCGAGCGAGCGGTCCGTCTCCTCATCCCGACGCGAGCGGTCCGTGCTCCGTCATCCCGAGCGAGCGGTTCCGTGGCTCCGTCATCCCGAGCGAGCGGGTGCTGCTCCGTCACCCCGAGGAGCGGGTCGTGCTCCGTCACCCCGAAGCGAGCGGGTCCGTGCTCCGGCACCCCGATGCGAGCGGGTCGTGCTCAGTCCACCCAGCGAGCCGGTGCAGTACCGCGAGGGGTTGTGCTCGTCACCCGAGCGAGTGACGGAGCACGGACCGCTCGCTCGGGATGACGGAGCACGGACCGCTCGCTCGGGATGACGGAGCACGGAGCAGTTAAGGAAATACAATGAATTCATTGAATTGATGACTTTATCTACAAGAGTTGCTGTTTAATGTGGAACAACCCTGTAGACGTCACAAAGTTGAATTGCTCGTGAAATAAACATTGCAGGTAATCAGTAAGGTTGCCTGCTCGTCTGTGCGCGTGTCATGTACTACATCGTTTGCGGTTCGCGAAAACGTAACTTATTTTATAACATGCGATTTTCACCAGATTTGTTTTGATTCTGTCGAACACCTCATGAAACATCCGAAAATATCGATACAGATCTGACAGACGCTATTGATAAGCAGTTCCTCTGGGAGACAGGGCGTGAGGTCTCGCAGTGAATGCATATAAATCATATAGCTCAATGAAGCTGGTTAATTTTGGCACATTCCCAAATTTATTGTTCACTCAATGTATTTCTCCAAACAGTAGAAACGGAGAAGTTTAATGTTTTGGAAATTTCACATTTTCTTGTGTATATATGGAGAAAGAGGCAACACAGCCTTGCTTGCTTAAAGTAAATTGGTACATCGGCTTAGTTATAAGACTCCTTATAAGATTATCACATTTCACTCCAGATTTCAACACTTATTTAGTCTCGATGAAATCCGATCCTCAAAATCGAAATAATATTTTGATGACATACTTTAATTAGTCTGCGAGAGTTGATCATGGAAAATTGCATCATATAATGGATGAAATCGCTCCAAGCTCCTGATTTGAAAACTACAGCACTTAGTCCATGGGCCCAGGCATATATCGGTACCATCTGAGGAAACCAAACTTTAGGGCTACTACGTTATTGGTAGGGACTATATGATTATTTCAATATGTGATAACCGTTCCAGAAGAGCAGCTTAGTGTATGTATTTTGCATTTTTACCATTTTACCATTCTGAGATATTGACGTTTTGGGGAAAAATCAAAAAAAAACAAAAAACAAAGACACGGAGGAAGTGGCAGAGCTGAAGTCCACGCAGGAGAAGCAAACACCAAATGCTTCTGCATGCTCTGCATGCAGCAGAGGCTGGGTAAAGGCTGTGGTGATCACTGCCGAAGATACAGATGTCCTCGTGCTGTGTCTTGCCTTCAATAAGGACATCCCATGCCCCGTGTATCAGAAGTGTGGTACGCAAACCGCACACGGTTCCTAGACATTGACAAGCTTGCTAGATCGATGGGAGACAGTGTCTGTGATGCCTGGTTGGACTGCACGTGTTCTCGGTTGTGATACAGTCAGTGCCTTTGCAGGCCGGGGAAAGATGGGCGCCTTGAAGCAAATGAAGCTGGATAAGACCGACCAAGAGGCCTTCATTCAGCTCGGTCATTTGGGAAGTATCCACCGAGCTCTTTCAGAAGCTGCAAGAGGTCACCTGCCACATGTACGTGCCGTCTACCAAGACCACGAAAGTCAATGAACTCCGACATCGACTCTTCTGTGCCAGACGGGAGAGATAGAGTCCAGTCAGCTTCCACCATGTGAAGACTGCCTCTTCATGCACGTCCTCCGTGCAAACTACCAGGCTGCTATTTGGAGGCGCTGTCTGCAATGCCAACCCTATGTTCCAAGTCCAAGGGTTGTGGATGGACCACTGATGAGACGGGAAGCTGGCCATCGAGTGGATGCAGGGTTCTCCAGCACGGATGCAGTGTTGCAACTGCTTTCCTGCAAGTGTGGACGGTCGTGCAAACTCCCAGACTGCACGTGCCTTGCCAATAGCCTGAAGTGCACTGACATGTGCAAGTTGCGAACCTGCAGTAACCAGCCCGCTGATGTCGAGGAAGAGGTTGTAGACCTCGAGGACTCTGATGCTGATAACAGTGATGAAGACTAGACTACTGATCCATGGTGTGAATGTTTGGCACAATCACAAGGACATTCATGGCTACAAATATGCATGAGTAAAACATAGTACATAAACATGCCACAGTAGCGTGGTGAAATTTGGGTTATCCGTAAATTTCACATTTTGGACGCTTGTTGAACTAGGGTAGGGGAAGGGCAATTCCTTTAACTGTGGTAAAATCTTGTAAAATGTTCATTAATGTTTTCCTCATACAACATGTGCATGTTGTAGGCTACTGCGGTTCAGTAGCACTACCCAGGGAACTTGTATGCAATATTATAAATTAAAATGTACTGAAAATCACTAATCAGCAACATTTTGATAGGCCCTATTGTTCGCCCCTTTCTGCCATAAAACAAATTCTGCCTTCAGGAATGACAGAAAGGATTATTCGGATGGTATAAAATAAAGCATTTCAGACATGTATTTGTGGTTTGCAGTTCATTCTAGCCCCATGTGGAAACAGCAATTGCATCATTAGTGAATGTTTTCTGAGTTTGCCTTTTCGCTTTCATTATGCGGAGGTGGGTACATTCCAGAGATGATAACTACCAATAAGCTGCCAGTCTGCAATGGTTATCACATCAAAATTATGATCTATATATATATATACACCAATTCAAAAATCATAACTAAGGATTGGTTTCCTTAGATGGTACCGACAAGTGGAATTTCTGGCCTGGGCCCATGGACTAACTTACAAAAGTGATATATGCAGCGATTCATAGCTATGATGAACAGACATTCGAGAATATGAGTGAGGAAAGTGAAAAAAAACTTTATCGTGAAGCAATATCCTTTATTGTTGTGTCTTGTTCCAAGTCAAGGCATGGTTAAGCAGGCCAAAAAACATGGCGGTTTCAGACCCCAGAGAGGTAACCCAGGAAACGCCTTAAGACCCCGAAGAGTGAGGTGGCCAAGGACGCACCTGATAAAGGATATAATTAAATATGCCGTTAATTATCTTGCTTTGAGTGTAGTCCTGGGTTGTCAGAATTTGTTCCTGTTTATTAAAAAAACAGAAATTAAATCAAGATCGGGTGATTTAGACTTAAGTAAAACATCAAGAAGATTGTTGTTTAAACCTGGAGCAAGAAAAATATAATCACTATGGAGTGTAACATGGCAATGATTGGGCGAAATGTCCTCATTTCCTTGTTTGAGGTCGCACAGAGAGTGCAACCGCTCCTTCCATTCAGCAAAGTATATGATATTATTTTCCATTCGACATTTGAAATATAGGGCTGGCAGGAAGACGTCGCCTCAAGGTATGCCCACTCACCTCTGAGTCGTCTTGTCTGGGTTTGAATCTAGGCCCAGCTACAAACTGTCATTCTGGTTTCTCGCAAGCAGGGCAAGGCATCAATGTGTATGTGTCTTTCATGAGGGACGTTAAACCGGGCATCCCATCTGTCAGCATTGGTTGGTGGACGTTAAAAATCCTAAATAGTGTCCTTCGGGAAGAGGAAGGGATGTAACGCCTCACGCTGGCCAAATTCTTGCTTTAACCAACAGGGGGAACTGCATCAGCATCACTGCCACAGCCTTGCCAGAACTGATGGTAATCCACATCGTGATGTGCTGCATATGATCGACAACAGTTTGATTTATAATCTTGGATCAGCTATAAACTGTAATGCTGGTGTTCTGCATACAGGGTCACACACTAATGTTTGCACCATCCCTCTAATGGATGTTGAAACTGGGTGTTGCATATCCACCTCCTTGCATACGTTAGTTGATGGATTTTAAAGATCCCACTGTATCTTTCGTATAGACGAAGCGAGGAATCACAGGGTCACCCTGAACAAATTCCAAATTCCTGAATTAACCGATAAGGAGTATTGCATCAGTGTAATGTTGGTGTTCTGCATGCAACGTTTGTGTTGCTCTAGTTGGATTGCCAGAATAGTGAGCTTTCTGTTGCCTCCGCTCCTCTATTCAGCATATGGTCTTCACCCATTGCCTCCCTCTCTTCTCTCTCTGTCTCTCTCTCTCTCTCTCTCTCTCTCTCTCTCTCTCTATATCTCTCCCTCCGTCTCTATCTCTCTCTCTCTCTCTCTCTCTCTCTCTCTCTCTCTCTCTCTCTCTCTCTCTCTCTCTATCTCTCTATCTCTCTCTCTATCTCTCTCTCTATCTATCTCTCTATCTCTCTATCTCTCTATCTCTCTATCTCTCTATCTCTCTATCTCTCTATCTTCTATCTCTCTATCTCTCTATCTCTCTATCTCTCTATCTCTCTATCTCTCTATCTCTCTATCTCTCTATCTCTCTATCTCTCTATCTCTCTATCTCTCTATCTCTCTATCTCTCTATCTCTCTATCTCTCTCTCTCTCTCTCTCTCTCTCTCTCTCTCTCTCTCTCTCTCTCTCTCTCTCTCTCTATCTCTCTCCCTCTGTCTCTGTCTCTTGTTGGGTCACCAAAATAGGTGACCCTTATTGTCAGTAATTCTGTCTGTTTGTTTGGATGTTTGTTCGTTTGTCATCAGCATAATTGGTAGTAAACGTGGCGGATTTTGACCAAACTCGGGTGGTAGGTACATCTTATGACCTAGTGCTTTGGAAATTCTGATGGTTGCTAGTGACGCTTTGGTTCCCTAGCAACAACCGAAAAACCTTCAAAATCGGTACCGTTCATGCGAAATCAATTCCGAAAGCCATTATCCCACGTGGGTTATGAAATTTGGCACGAATGATCTACAGGTGATGGTCTATCAAATATATTCCGTTTTTTGTGATATATGGAATACTTTAACCGCAGCGCCCCCTACAATTAGGGTATGCGCGGAAATTGAAGGCCCCCTAGCGACCAGGTGAGTGCATCGATACGAATGAAACTTTGCAGTTTCATGGTACTCAATGAGTACTACAACTTTGCCTCAGGACATATTGACTGATTTCGCTTAGGTCAGGGGTCACAGGTCAATTAGTGCAAAAATCGATAATATGCGAGAGCTGGAGGTTCCTCTTGCCAAATGTTACTCCTCCTAGGGTTATGGTCGGATGTCATGAAAATTCACACTAATCGTCTGGAATACATTGTGCACAAACGATCGAGCCGGATTTTCGATTTAGATCTTTGTTCACCCACAGCACCACCTCGGACTTTGGGATTTCCGATTTCAAACCACATTTTCGGTACTTTTCATTCAAATGGATACTGAGTAGTTATCAGTAGATGGAACTGGATGAGATTTGATATGCATAATCTTAAGGTGATTCCCTATCCACTATATGACATCCATTTTGCTCTATTCTTATAGTTTCCATGCTCGGCGACCCATCGCCGCCTACCGGCTTGTCTCTCTGTCTCTCTGTCTCTTGTCTCTGTCTCTTTGTCTCTCTGTCTCTCTGTCTCTCTGTCCTTCTCTGCTCTCTGTCTCTCTGTCTCTCTGTCTCTCTGTCTCTCTGTCTCTCTGTCTCTCTGTTTCTCTCTGTCTCTTCTGTCTCTCTTCTCCTCTCTCTATCTCTCTCTCTCTCTCTCTCTCTCTCTCTCTCTCTCTCTCTTCCTCTCTGTCTCTGTCTCTGTCTCTGTCTATTCTTGTCTCTGTCTCTGTCTCTGTCTCTGCTCTGCCTCTGCCTCTCTCCTCTCACTCTCACTCTCACTCTCACTCTCACTCTCACTCTCTCTCTCTCTCTCACTCACTCTCACTCTCACTCTCACTCTCACTCTCACTCTCACTCTCACTCTCACTCTCACTCTCACTTCCTCTCTCTCTCTCTCTCTCTTCTCTCTTCTCTCTCTCTCTCTCTCTCTCTCTCTCTCTCTCATTTCATGTCCAGTCCAGTTAAAGTTAACACCTAAGTCAATCTCTTCCTGCCTCTTCTCCTAGCTCTGACTAATTTTTGCTTGGTTAGTGAAATAAAAATAGACAGGAAAGAGTAAAGATCAGACTCGGTGTTCCCTTCCACATGGTTGTGGGTCAATGTGTCATTTAATACCCTAGTCTGGAGGATTGCAAGTTTGACCATTGCCGTACTTACCGCTTTGCAAATATATTCCATTTTAATGGTTTTTATTGCTCGATGGTGTCTTGCTTCAACTGATACTTCACCTGCTGCATCCGCACGATTGATTGATGTTAATGGGATCATCAGAACATACTTTCACTGAAGCTAGGTGCAGCCGCATATCTTGATACATGTGGGACAAAGGCAAAAAGATGCTAACGTAATTACTCTGCAATGGATGAAACCAACAGGAGATTGACTGAGGTATGCTAACCGATGTGGGAAGCAAGGGGAAGGTGATGTTCCGGGCATTAACCCTTTGTCAGAACCAGAGGTGTGTGTGTGTGTGTGTGTGTGTGTGTGTGTGTGTGTGTGTGTGTGTTTGTGTGTGTGTTGTGTTTTTCAGTGATTCGGTTCTGCTTGCCGGGCACTTTTAACGTGTCGTTGCTGCTGCAAAATGGGCAATCAAGTCATCTTTCAACATAATTTTCAGCATTTAGACGAAAGAGTAGCAATTTCAAAATGTTAACGATAATGGTTGTGTTCCTGAATGCAAAATGCCACTCACATAAATAAAGGAACACAATAAAAATATCCATGTATGAGAGGTGTCGTGTTCGGAACACTCTTGTTGCAGCAAGCTTGTGGCAGCAGTGGATATCACACCACACACACACACACACACACCACACCACACACACACACACACACACACACACACACACACACACACACACACACACTGGAATTCATCACCCCTTCTCCCCCAAAGCCTTAACTTCCCCCTCCCAAGTTTATCCCCCTCTTTGCTCTTCTCCCCCCTCACCCACAGCCCCAAGTCCTCATCCTTATGTCTTTCACATACCACAAGTCCCACACTGTATAAGTGCCCAAGCCTTGTTGATGGATGAGAGGTGCCGGGTTCGTTTTGCAGGACACTCAATTGAGGGTCCATAACTGACTTCAAAAACGCAATTTCAGTGCATTTCGTCCTTGTCACACACCAAAATACAATAGGCTTATTCCATTCACGTATGTAACGCCCACTTGCCTCAAGTTTATGTAGACAGGATGAACTTTTAACGTCCAACGGAGGGACGGCACACATTGATGAATCACCATGCCTGGGAAACACCGGGATGACAGTTTATAGCTGGGTCGAGATCCGAACCCAGGCGAGACAGCTTAGAGGTGAGTGGGCATAACAAATGGGGTTATGTATCGAATTAAGGTCGCAATTGCGCCGTTAGGCTATCGGTGGCAATATCGCACTTCACACTTGAAGTCATGGCTGGGAGAAATGACATATGAGGCCCCAATATATGTTATACACAATCCATATGCACAATCTTATGGCTAGAAAAATTGGACAGGCAATGGGATACATCATTCATGTGTAAAGACTCATTTAAGCACCTTACCAAGAGGCCTAGCAAGTTGAGACTACTCGGGCCCGTTGGTCTGTGTGGAATATGATCATCATATAGAATGCCTCATGGATGTCGGGGGTGTGTTTCATTACCAATCAGCTTGTCGAGCGTTCACCAAGTGGTTTAAACACTCAAGCAAGCAATCCATTGAAAAAGTTGATCTGGAACGGCTGGCTTGGCAAGCAATAGCAAACTTATTGGTAATGGCACACACCCCTGCTTTGCTCAAAATTTATTTCAGTAGCGACTATTTAAAAAAGGTAATCATACGTTGGTAAGAATCGACAGAATAGTTTGTGGCTATAATAATTTTTACTTCCATTCGGTACTGTGCCCAACAAAATGCCATGCCGAACTATTTATATACACCTGAACACAGTTCGTCCAAGGCGGAAATCCCCCTCGGAGAGGCGGCGAGTTAGGTCGCTACAACCTCCGTAGTGTGGCCCTTAGTCGCCTGACAGGTTTGGTTGAGAATGGTTCAGTAATGGCCAAATGTATCACAGGTCAGCAGACACCAAATTGCGTATGATATATAATAGGCTAATGCGGTCTGTTTGTCTGTCCGGCCCTGAAACATGGAAATGCTCCTCAGAGAGAAAAAATATCATGCGTGTCCGAAGGAAGCGGTTCAGTTTGGCATTTTAACATGAAATGGGCAAAGCCTAGAAACGAACGAAACCCATTAGAATTACCCTTTAGAAACCATGAGAATTACCCTTTCGTAGAACCCATCAGAATTACCCTTGAGAACCCATTAGAATTACCCTTTCGTAGAACCCATCAGAATTACCCTTGAGAACCCATTATAATTACCCTTTAGGACCCATTAGAATTACCCTTTGAGTCACCGTGTGTCTCGAGTGGTGGCCCGCCTCCCATATGTTGGTCTACTGCTTGCAGTGACCAGCCCATAGTATGGCCAGGCTCGTGGGGCTGGGTCCTTCCTTTGGGAGGCGTAGTACTACTACCACTGCCTCCTAGAAGGGGGTCACCTGAAGACACAGGTCCTCCTCCTCCCTCTGTAAACATCTCTGCAGTGCTTGTGCAACACTGCGGCATGGCTCCTCCAGGGGGTCCAGCGCAACCAGTGATGGGTATTCTGCCGGCGGCCCTGGGCCTCTGACCTGGTTCGGACTAGCCGTACGTCGTTAACCGCTAAGCCATTGCGAGCTAAACGCCGCCGTCTCAGTAATTTAATTGAGCACCATGCCCCACACTCTTCTGGGCAGATGGTTTTGTCTGTCATGCCAGTTGTGCAGGTCCGATGGACTGGACCTTTACGCCGGTTTGGCAATTCCAGCATGAGACTTGAATGTTTCTTGAGTGGGCCGCTACTTGGGGAGGGCAGCCCACAGTCTCACGCTGTGGGTGTCCACTCCGGTGGTCTGGAGTTTCAGTCCATCGCCGATGCGTCGTGATGGTCAATGCCTGACACGTGGTTGGTAGGTGGGAGATCGGGAGGGGGGAGGACAATGGGCCAAGGCAGTTAAACCCTGGCAGGGTAGGTGTCAAACCAGCGCTGACCCCTCCCCATGGCTCCACCTTGCGGACCCATGACAACCCTTTAGAACCCTTTAGAATTACCCTTTATAATCCATTAGAATTACCCTTTATTAGAATTACCCTTTAGTAATCCATTAGAATTACCTTTTATTAGAATTACCCTTTATTAGAATTACCCTTTATTAGAATTACCCTTTGTAATCCATTAGAATTACCCTTTATTAGAATTACCCTTTATAATACATTAGAATTACCCTTTATTAGAATTACCCTTTATAATTGCCCTTATTAGAATTACCCTTTATTAGAATTACCCTTTATTAGAATTACCCTTTGTAATCCATTAGATTACCCTTTATTAGAATTACCCTTTATTAGAAATTACCCTATAATCCATTAGAATTACCCTTTATTAGAATTACCCTTTAAAATGGCCCTTTAGAACTCCTCTTTAGAATTACCCTTCATAACCCTTTAGAATTACCCCTTAGAACCCTTTTGAATTAAACACAGTGGGTTAGAAAGGTTCTTCGTCTTCATTTTTGATGGACGGATGGAAGGAAGGAAGGACATCCCCAAACATTGAAGTGGCTTCACCGCTTGAAAATTGAACCCAGGTGGTGTGTAGGCAACAGACTGCTGCCTCAATCATTCCTGAAAAAAGTGCTTTTCTTTTCTGTTAAGAAATATTCTGCAATAGCGATATCTTTCCTGTTAGGAAATATGACAATTTGGAATTTGCTATTAGATACACCATATAATAGGCTAATGTTTGTCTGCTCCCCCTGAAACACGAAAATGCTCCTCAGAGAGAGAAAAAAATTCAGTAAATGCGATTTCAGATGAATCCAAACCTACAGGAAAATTATAATTTTACCATTAATAGGCGTCCACAACCATCCTTGACCATGTTGTGGAACGTCGGCCGAGGCTCTCACTTTTTCACCTTTCTTCGCTTTTAAATTCATTTTCTCTGCAACCGCTTGAGCGATTTGCATGAGTCTTTCAACATATGAGCGCCTACCCATTGATAATTTATTTTAACAAAGTTGCATGATGATTGGATGGAAAATGCGGCCGGCGTTCCAAAAAGTCTGTTTTCTGGAGGCACGGGTTGCAAGGTGCTTCACATATGAGGAGAAAAAACAAAGCTGTACACAAGAGATTACATCTTCATACATATGAAGTGCAGATCGTGCAACATTTAGAACTGAGAACCTCCCTATTAGATGGATTGGACATGGTAGTAATATTGATGACGACAACAAACATTGAACATCGTGCTGAACAAATTCAATGCAATCAATTCAGTGCATAATTTGATCTGTGTACTGTGTGACAGGAGCATCCGTTGTCTAAGAAACACGATCCATTGGAACTTTGTGACAACCTTCATCCTAAGAAACACAATGTACTTCCTCCTTCCACTCATTGATGTGAACACACAGCTTGCAAACGAGGTATGGGCTCTTTGGGAAGTGTGAATGTTGTTCGATAATTATTATACGTTTAACAAGCACATCACCTGTAGCTGTCTCATTCATGATATTATGGCTTATGAGGAAAATAATTTGTTGTTGTTGCACACAATACAGTACTTGAAGAATTCCAGTTTTTCATCGAGCTTCGTTGCTCTAGTGAAATGACCAACTTCAATCTGATGAGTCCTCTATTATCCTACTTGCCCTCCACTACCACTCCCAATATAACTATTTTTGGCAGATTTTTCTCATAATATGTATTATCATGGAGCTTTCATTGAATGTAAGTAATGCAGTATCCTCAGGGTGGATTCAATCAGTTCTAGGACCATTATAAGTCATCATTTACATCAGTGATTTGGATAGTCTGATTAAGAATCGGCTTTCCAAATTTGCAAATGTCGCTAATCTTGTAGGTACAGGTAGATAGCAGAGTGGGGGTGATCAGATATGGGAAAGTCTTGATACTTTAACAGATTGTCGAGAAGATTGGCAGATGTAGTTTAACATAAAAAATGTAAATTGCTGGGGATGGGTAAGAATAATGACTATCGGGATTACATGATGCAAGGGGCAGTCTTGGAGCGTGTGACACAGACTAAGGATCTGACAGTGACGGAATGGATCTGACAGTGACGGCACTACTGAATTTAAGTTCATAAACTGTTCGATTGAGTTTATGTGGTGTTGATGTAGCACAGGCTTGATGGGGCAAGTAACAAGACCAGGAGGCACAGTTTCAGAGTTAAGAAGAAAAAAGGTTAGGACTGCAGTAAGGCAGGGGACTTTCACTCAGAGAATAGTAAATGCATGACATGTACTAGTTTCCCAGGAAATGTGGTGTCAGAAGAAACAGTAGATAGATTTAAATATGAATCATATAGGAACCTATAAGTATTGGAGGATAGATTTGTGCATGGACTTTGGCAGGAATGGTAAGTAACTGAGGTATCGATGGGTGATTGTATACTTATGTCATGATTACGATATCTGTGAGGGTCTTGTTAAAAGGTGAACATGCTCTATGTTTGTTCATTCCTTCCAACCACATTCACTCCACCCCCACCAAAAACGACCCTTCCCCTTTCTTTCAATTTTAAATAATAATGCCATTTTTTGGCATAATATGTTTTTTAGATACCCCACTGTTGTCCTCCTCAATCTTCCAGACCCCTCTGCTACTGAATTTAACTCCATAAACTGTTTGAGTTTACGTGGTGTAGATGTAGCACAGGCTTGATGGGGCAAATGGCCTCCTCCCACCTCCAAGTTCCTTGTGCTTCGATCACAGTTCTTTTTACCGCTAATCCTAATCTTTTAGATGCATTGCCATGGTACATGCTGTTTTTGGGGGTACGATATGACCCGGCGTAACCTCAATAAAGTGATAGTAGGGTCATATATTGACTGCCGTGACCACTCAGATCAAAGGAAAGTTTGATGGTGGATTTTGATTCTTTGGAGGACTTAGAAAAAAAATAAGCCCCCATGTCCCTCGTAAAAATGTGGGCAAACTTGGCCAGGGGACCAAATCCAAGATGGCCACTGCCCACATGAGTAAAAAGTAGAATATGGTCTAAATTTTGAACCAATAGGCATAGAAACACGTTTGATGGTTCATTTTGTAGTGATTTGAGGAAGGGAAATGCAATGGAAGACTCATTTTGATGTGAAGGTAAAATTAAAGGTGAAAATACATAATTGGTTCAAACAAATGAGTTTTGGTTTGTAAAACGCAATATTTTTTGCTTCAACTTACATGTATAGTATGGCCTAAAATGTTATAAATTATGTTGTCAGACTAACAAGCTTAATTATGCAGCCACACTAATGACCTGTGATTGCATCCATTACATGTGAGAATCACTATCTGACTCTGACTCTGAGGAAAACTCATCACGAGTTGAGCGGGAGTGGTCAGAGTCAGATGATTCAGCATTCTCAGATACCTCCATTAGTGCCAATGTGACGGGTCGAGCAGGTTTTGTGCATCGTACCGGGAGACATCTGCCATTCACGAGGTGCCAGCCATGAGTGAGTGGTGATGGGTGCACTTTCCAAAGGAATTTCTTCTGTATGAAGGCCAAGTATTTAGCACGCACAATGTTTCTCAAGGAGTCTTGATCAGGTGCGAGGCGCATTGTTGTCTTGTTCTTCAAATTCTTCCACTTAACCGCTCTTGCCTCTGCTGCAGTTAAACTCTTTTTCTCAGAGTAAGTATATTGGATGACAAACTGAACCATGTCTGAGACCGCAGCATCTGTGGCAGGTAAACTTTCCCCACACTTCTGCAAAAGACAAAGCGGCTCTTTGTTGCCTGCATTTTGTTCATAGATTGTCTTTTTACCATAACCATAGAAGCCATAATTGCTGTCGCTTCCGGTGAGCACCATTCCCAGGAAACTGAACCGGGATATTCGCCACATCGGACTGATCACATTGTGCTGACAATTCATTGAAGTGCTCAGATCTTTGTCTGCCTCAAACTGAGCATGACGAGCCACCAGGTCATCTTGGGAAGCCATCAATGGAGTTCTTATCTGATCCCGATCCAGACATATATTTTCTGACAGCTGCAAATCTTCCAGGCGTCTCTTCAGTAAATGGTGCATGAGTGCCTCATACATGAGACGCGAGCATCGAATCGCACAGTTGTAGTGTTTTCCCTTCAGAGCTTGATTGACGGAAACCTTTGCGATAACTCCAGTCGCTACCAGGACATCTGAGAGGTCAGAACCTTTGAAACGTTTGTAAATTGCATTGATAAAAATCATGTGAATATGGAACGGTCCCATACAGGGTATCCATCCATCCATCCATCCATCCATTGGGACCATACTCTGTGCAGAGCATTGGTGCTACCTAAGCAGTCTCCTTGGTTATTGGACACAATCCTGGACGGGTCGCCACTCCGACACAATGTACCAGCAAGCTGGCACTCGTTTTTGCCAACCTCCGAAGGATGACAGGCAGAGTCAACCCCACCTGGTATTAAGTCAACAGCCGAGTGGGATTTGAACTCTGGATCCTCGGATTCCAACACCACCACCCTAACCATTAAGCCAACACCAGGCACACAGGGTATGATTTTACTAAACTTGTGTTCTCAGATGGATGTAAACCGGCTGATCCCCAACCAAGAGCACAAACGGCATGTTTTTCTCTGCAATGGCAATTGTGAGTTTCCACATCACATCATTCAACACTGTCTTGGATGATGGATCTGGAAATATCATATGGTATTTTTAGGCAGCAATTATGTATTTTCACTTTTAATTATACCTTGAAAAATCAAAATGAGTCTTCCATTTGCATTTCTCGTCGTCAAATCACTACAAAATGACCCATCAAACGTGTTTCTATGTCCATTGGTTCAGAATTTAGAGTTTAGACCGTATTCTATTTTTTCGCGAGGGATATGGGAGCTTACTTTTTTCAAAGTACTGAAATGAATCAAATTCACCAAACTTTTCCATGCTCTGAGTAGGTCAGGGCCTACTATGTATGGTCATATCTTGAGTAGGTCAGGGCCTACTATGTATGGTCATATCTTGAGTAGGTCAGGGCCTACTATGTATGGTCATATCTTGAGTAGGTCAGGGCCTACTATGTATGGTCATATCTTGAGTAGGTCAGGGCCTACTCAAGATATGACCCTACTATGAATAGCCAAAATTATTTTCTGTGGTTTTTAAGTTTATAGTATTAAACACAAGTTTTTAATCCCTTTCTTGTGTGTACGGTTCGCCAAAATAAGGCTTTATCTATGATAGTCTCCATCCTTCTTTTCTGTGGAACGTCATTTTGTTACCCTTGCCAGAGGAGGGTATTGCATCTGGGTCTGTTTGTCTGTACATAATGCACCAACACAGACCGCAATTGTTTTTAAACTGAGTACCTCCATACTGTATGTACAATTAGAATGTGAGTAAGTCTATAAAGTACGTACGGTACAATAAGAGCGTGAGTATGTCTATAAAGTGCGTACAATTAGAACGTGAGTACATCTACAAAGTACGTACTCTAATACCACAAAAAAGAAGTCCTGGTGAGGGTCGGCAATCTTTGATTGCTCGTTCTAGTTTTTCTATGCAAGATCGAGGCTTGTGAAGTCGGAAGGTGACAGAGGATGAAAAGCAAGCCCAGGTTTGCAATGGTCCTGAGGAGCAGAGGCCAGGGGCCCTTCATCTTGGGGAGGCTCTCAAACTTTACCTTTATTACCTCTGCCACCGAAGGTGGATGAAGGTTTTGTTTTTATCCCTGTCTGTCTGTTTGTTACTTGCAAAATCGAAGATTTTTAAAGTGTATTGGTCAGTCGATTTTGTTATTTTGTCTGTTTGTCTGTCTATCGCCCACAGGGCACAATTCCAAACCGATCGTCATGAAACTTTACTAAGTTGTAGAGGTAGTCTCAACTGAGAAGCTTATTGATTTTGAGGTCAAAGGTCATCTTGAGGTCAAATTTCTAAAATCATCAATTTTTATCTGAAAAATCATCAATTTACATCCGATTGACTTGAAAGTTGAACAGGATTTACATAGTCCATCACTGAATTGGGAAAGCAACTACTTTTGAGGTCAAAAGGTCAAAGGTCAACTCAAGGTCAAACTTCTAAAATCAATTTCAATCTGAAAAATAATTATAATGAATTTTGATCCGATTGACCTGAGCTTTGATTAAGATTGTCAATTTTCATTTTGATGAAATGGACAATTTTATGTATCCTTGGCAACCTTTGGGAGGGGGGGGGTGGATTTTGCAAGTACATACTGTGTTCTGCACGACGTCTTTTTCTTGTTTGTTTGTTTGTTTGCTTGCTTGTGAACAAAATAACTCAAAAAGTTGTGGACAGCTTGGGTATGTGTCAAGGATGAAATGATTAGATTTTGGTGAAGATCCGAATCCGGATCTGGATCTGAGAATTCAAGTGATTCTTCACCACTGGGAGATCAGGCCAAAAACGACATATAGCAGGATATCTCAAAAGGTTGTGGACGGATTCGAATGAAACTTCGTGTGCAGGTTGGGTATGTATCAAGGAATAATTGATTCTACTTTGGTGAAGATCTGAATCCGAATCTAGATCCGAGAATTTAAGTGATTCATCACCATTAAGTGATAGGGCTAAAATGACATGGCAGGATATCTCAAAAAGTTGTGGACGGATTCGGATGAA
The DNA here is from genome assembly GCA_035128595.1 of Eptatretus atami. Classification (NCBI taxonomy): domain Eukaryota; kingdom Metazoa; phylum Chordata; class Myxini; order Myxiniformes; family Myxinidae; genus Eptatretus; species Eptatretus atami. The sequence continues at coordinate 18,245,360 of CM068953.1, read as the reverse complement.
ACTTGGTGGGTGAGTTTGTTAGGCGACAAGAACAAGCTGATTAAATTTTAGTTCAGGTCCAAATAAAATCCAGATCCAGCCTATCAGTGGGATACAAAACATAAACGAATCAACCTGATGGATGTATGCTCTCTACCGAGTGCCCTTCCATTTCATCATTTATCAACTAATTGCCATCCTGGTTGTTTCGAAATTATATGAAAAAGTACTATTATAAAAATTAATTCTGCACATCTGCCAATAACTACAGAGCTACAATGCTACCTGCAGGTAGCATTGTAGCTGTGTACAAAGGGTGGGAGGGAGGGGCGGCGGGAGAGAGGGGCGCATGCACATCTTTGCTGTCACAGCCAACGTGTGGCCTTAATGTAGTTCTCTCATCCCCTCTTCCTGTCCAGGCTGGAGTTCCTCAAGGCAGTGTTCTGGGCCCTGTTCTTTTTCTGGTTTTCATCAATGATCTCTCTGACACTGAAAAATCTTCTTTATCTCTTTGCTGATGACTCCACCCTCTGCCGTACCATCTGCCTTCCCTCAGATTGGCATAGGCAAGTAGCAGCCTCTTCACTCTCTGCAGATCTGGATAAAATCACAAGCTGGTCCAACACGTGCAACATGTCTTTCAATCCTGAAAAATCTCACACTCTCACTATGTCTCTCTGAAAGGAAATGTCTGGTAACCCACCCCATCTACTTTCTCAACAATCCTCTTGAAGAAGTCCTTTCATTCAAGCTTCTGGATCTCACTATCTGCCATGATCTTTCCTGGAAAAGCCAGTCGCTGACTGGGCATCCTTCGTCATGCAAAGTCCATCTTTGGCACACCCGAGCTCCTAACTACATACAAAGCTTTTGTCTACAGCCTGATTGAAACTAAGCCATTTAGGATCATTGGCATCTCCCACGATGAAGCTGAGTCTTGGGGTCTCTGACTCTCTTTCCGCAGGCAGATCGGTGGTCTTTCTGTATTCTACCATCTCTCTTGTTTTGCGTCCTCTGCTCTGTCTGAGATATGTCCCCCCATATTTCTGCAGGGTGCTCAAGGTCTGCCAGCAACCCTCTTCTGGTAAAACTACCAAAATCACGAATCACTGCTCACTTTCACTCTTTTATTCCTCTTTTTTTCCTGCCTTTGGAATAAACTGCCACACTCTCTTCAATCCCATTCTTCCCTCCAGACCTTCAAAACAGCTGTTCACCACCTCCTCTTATCTTCCCCCATCCAAAACCACGATCTTTTCTTTCCCCATTAATCCACCCCAAACCCACCTCCTTCAAATTTCCTGCTTTCCTTCCTGAAAGTCCCAGTTGTGTAAGGACCTGAAAGTCCCTGTAGTGTCCATCCTGTTTACCCTGTGTACTCCACCCCAACCCTCTCCCTTCCACAGATCTCCTAATGTCTCTGTTCCCCACTGTTTTGTCCTTCCCTCTCCCGCCCCTCTTATCTCCTGCTCTCCTTGTTGTACGTTCTTTGTGTTTGCTCTTATATGAGCCTTGACATTGAATGCAAATTTTTTTTTTAAAATCAATAAATAGTAAGTGAGAAATCTTCAAAACCAATGCAACCACTCCTTCACCCCATACCTTGGCCAGAGTAACTGTGGAGCCAGATTCAAGTCGATATCTTTGGTGACGTAATTGTTGCTCCCTACAACCAAATGTTCCTCCTCATTATAATCCATGATCTACATTCAAAGTGGCCAGAAACTGTTGCAACCTCAGTCGTGAGGTCCACTACTATCATCAACATTCTCAGTGAGCTCTTTGCGAGATGGGGATTGCCCGAAGTTATCATCACTGACAAAGTGACAATGGCCTGCAATTTGTCTCGTATGACTTTGAAACGTTCTTGGAGCATGCTGGGATAGAGCATCGTTGCACAGCTCACTACACCGGCAATGCAATGGGAGGAGTAGAAAGGTTAAACCGTGTGACCAAGAAAAGTCACATTGTTCAATTGACAGATGGAAAGACATTCATGGATGCAGTTCGAACCATTCTACAGACTTACTGCTCAACACCACATGCTCCAACACAGCGTACCTCAGCTCTGATCAACTCTATCAGTGATGATAGGTCGCAAACTCTGCGATATCCGCTGGAAGCTCTGAAACCAATCCAGACATCAACAACTAACACAGGATTAACAAGTGCTATTCAAGAAAAGCAGCAACGGGTAAAAGAGTATACAGACCGATGTCACAGAGTTAAAAACTCTACCCTGAACCAAGGTGAATGGATCCAAAATAAGCAAACAATTCGTAAGCACAAATTGGCATCACTTTTGGCAATTGGCAAAAAGCACAGCCACAACATATTGTTCGCAAAGCCGGTCCAAATAATTTTGTGCTCGAAGATGGTTCTCGTTGGAATTCCCGACGATGTGTTCGGTCCCACCAGGCTAGTCATTCCCATTTGAATTCCAATGGGAACTTTGACACTGTTAACCTGCCTGATACTCCAACCTGACATCCCGACCTGACCAGATAACCACCTCAACGTCCAAGGTGAAATCGATGTCCTCCAAGATATCTGTCTGACTTTGTAACAAACTGAGTGATTCTAAGTTGATCTGATGGGAACTTGAACAGGTTCCAACACTTTTATTCATGGACATTATTGATTATATTTTGATTCATTTGTTGCTAAGCTTAATTGTTACTGAGCCCCTTATTACAGAGACTGTAATATTTATCCTTTGAGGAAGAGGGGGAAATATGTTGTGTTTGTATAGTCACACGATACACCAGCGGATCACAAATCATGTGACCTATCCTGCTGGGGATTGAGATTCCGCCATGTTGACTGCAATACACGAGTCATGTTTAACTCTGGTCCTGTGTGTTCATGTGGTCCATCCGTCGAGATTTTTTTTCAGGTCGCACAAGCAGAAGCAAGTGCGATATCCATTTGCCTGAAGCATCGAAGCTGCCATTTCACGACTGCTTATATTCCAAATTGCACTGCGGCCTTTCTCTTCCGGTCAAGATGCCATACGCGTAAAGAAAAATATGTTCCCTTCGAAAGAACTTCAACGCAGGAGACAATTAGGTCCACAAAATGGTTGTTTGTCCATGCTCCATCCTTTTCAATGCTGCATCAAGCAAGGAAGCAGCACATATCATTTAATTACTTTTGGTATGGCTCAGCCAGGGTTTGAAGCCCCGATCTCTTAGGCTCAGAGCGGACACTCTAACTCAGTGTTTCTCAAGGTGGGGCCTGGCAATATTTTGGTGGGGCATGAGCATTCAGAATTAATGAATCAATATATGATCGCTTTCATAGCTTTGCACTTTCAAATTTTCAGAAGTTTGAAGCTGCGACTGATGCCTCATAGCGTCAACTAAAAACTGCTTCAGTTGTGACAATCCCGCCGGTAAGGCGTGCCCTTGATCAATTCAACGCTGTTACATCACTATGACTCGCTTTTCGTCAAGAGGAATTCCTTATATGTAGTATATACTGTAGTGTCTCCAATCATGGTGGGGCGTACGATTTTTTGAAAATCAAAGTGGGGCGTGGGACAAAAAAGGTTGAGAAACACTGCTGTAACTATTCCACCACCAAGTCTGAGTCTACCTGACGAACATTCACTAAACTATATTTCAAATCATTTGCTAAACATTCACAGGACATAAAATAAACGGTTATAAAAATAATAAATAATTTTGTTCCAGATCATAGGGAACAATCCTCGGAAATCTCGAAAAGCCCTGAGAGTTGGGGCTCGGAAAGCCTTGAGAGTTGGGGCTCGGAACCCCTGAGAGTTGGACTCAGGAACCCTTGAGGAGTTGGGCTCAGGAACCCTTGAAGAGTTGGGCTCAGGAACCCTTGAAGAGTTGGGCTCAGGACCCTTGAAGAGTTGGCTCAGGAACCCTTGAAGATTCCTCAGGAACCCTTGAAGAATTTGGCTCAGGAATCTTTGAGGAGTTAGGCTCAGGCACAATGCGGTGGATCCCATTGTGGGACCGGGTCCTGAGCACCATGGTGTTGGTTTGCGTGCCCTGGGCACACACACTGTGTTCATGGCTTGCAGAGTGCGTTCGAGAAAGTATACATTTTCTCAGCTTTAGATCACTGGAACAATTTACTAGCTGAGGCTGCAGAGGCTGATAGTATTAACCTTTTTAAAGGCAAGGTGGATAAATATCTGAGACAAGTTGGGGGGCTGTATAAAAGGCTATCAGGACTTCCTGCCTCAGTAACACAAACCACGTTCACTGTTAAGGTCTTTACCGATGGTGGCTGTGGATTCATCAAAGTCATCATTGTAAGTGGGAGGAATGTGGCCTGCACATCCCACACAAGCTAGTCTTGCAGTTCCTCGGGCAAGATGGCCGCCATCTTGGAACGCACTTGAGAGCAAGAGGGTTGCGGCTGCGCCATCACAAAGCATTATTATTAAAAACTCTTGGGATAATTGTCCGAACTTTGTCTATTCTCGTTCTGGGTTGATGGGATTACATGGCTGAGAGGTATGCACACTTGCCTCGAAGCTGTCTCACCTGGGTTTGAATCCCGACCCAGCTGTATAAACTGTCATCCCAGTGTTTCACAAGTCAGGTGATTCATCAGTGTGTGTGCTGTCCCTCGGATGGACGTTAAATTGCCCATACCATCTGCTGGCATTGGTTGGTGAATGGTCCTACAGTGTCCTTTGTGAAGAGTAGCTGAGCTATCGGCAGCACCCTGAACTTGAATTATTCTGCAGACCGTAAAGCGTTTTTGTACTCGGAGGATGGCTTTCGTGGAATGTTTAGACTTGTTCACACTATTGACTGAACTTGTATTGTTAAATATCGATCATTTATAGAACAATGAACCATTTTCAAAGATAGTTATGGTCTACATGTTGACTGTCTCCCATTAGTTTGTGAAAGCTGGTAAACGCTTACAACCTCCATGGCCACACTTTAGATCAAGCAGGAAAGCTCCAAGTTGTTTTGATGTTTTGGATTTGACTCCCGATTCATGCCCCAGGCCAGCTGGGGACTAGAGGTCACATGGAGTCAAAATGAAATTAACTCAAAATTTGATATTGGGGCAATTTTAGTGGAACTTTTTGCCAACTTTCAACTTTGCTTTAGGTGGGAAGCATGGGGTTTGTGATGGTGCGCCATAAACTTCGCTCTAGTTTCAATTTTATTTGATGTTGGAACATTTTATTGACTTTGACAGTTTTGGATGATTCAGACATAATCAGTCTGTCTACATATAATGTAAGAATCAGGTCGATATTAGGCCTAGTGATGTTTAGACACCTATAAAGCACATTTGTGGAGTTATTAAATTTGATAGAGAAATGTAAATAAATATAAAGGTGAATATATTTTCTCCTTGATCTCTAATTCAACCCCAGATCTGGTGCCGCATTGTTATCACAGTGTTCAACTACTTCCAAGTCACCAACTTCTTCTGGATGTTTGTGGAAGGTTGTTATCTTCACACGGTCATTGTCATGACCTACTCTACGGACAAGCTTCGGAAGTGGCTCTTTCTCTGCTTAGGCTGGGGTGAGCGTAGTTTTATCATTTTAATGGACAAGTTCAAGTCAAGTTTTATTTAGAATATGAAAATCTGAATGAAATAAATATCCTTGTGTTAAGTTGGTGATAGTGAGCACCACTTTGAGATGATGTTCCTGTTTTATGGAACAAATATCAACTCGTAATGGACATTGAATTGTTGATAAATTTTTCTTTTTTATTATCAAAATCTGTTGAGCCATTATGTAGAATTTTAGCAAAATCTATTATGGCCAGTTAATTATGCAGTTATGACCAAATAGTAACTGCAGATTAAGCCAAACTAGAGTGAAGTCGATGGTGCGCCATCGTAAATCCGCACAAATTCTCACACAAAGAAAAGTTGATAGATAGCAAAAAGTTCCACCAGGAATGACCCAATATCAATTTTTGAATTAATTTTTTTTTTGACCCTTGTGAGCCGAAGTCTCCACCTTCTGGGGCATGAGCCAGGAGTGAAATCCAAAAAATCGTTACATATTTCATACATTCTGCAATGTTGATTGCATAAACAGTACGTTAAAAATATGCCCGTAATTGCATTTTTGGGGATTTGACCTTTTGACCAAGCCTTAGGGGGTACGACAAAAATGATACTGCACAGTCTTGCCATGTGGTGATCGTAACTACCATGTATGGTGTCTTTTTACACAATCATTTAGGTTCTTAGGAGGCGATAGAGTGACTGACAGACGGGCTGATTACAATATTCCCCATTATTATTATTATTTTTTTTTTTAAAGAGCATGGGGGTAAAAAGAAGAAATGTAGCATTTGGTTTGATTTAAAAAGGAAAAAAAAATGAGACGAATGAGGGGTGATGGTATGACAATACGTGTGCTCATGAGTCTTTAAATGCTAGGGGATGCCATTTAATTTTTTCTTCATCTTTTTGATGGTCAGTTAGGGGAAAGTTGGAGTTGGGGAAGCTCGGGTGGGGCGGTATTAAGGTCATGGCATAATTAATTTTCAACACAACCATCAATCCATGGAATCCATCATTTTGACATCAGGAGACAAGGTGATTTATGCAATTGTTTTCTCAAGATTATTTAATAGATAATGGTGGTTCTATGTTTGTTTTTTTCTTCAGGTATCCCAGTGCTCATAATCACCATCTGGGCTCTGATGAAACAACATTATGAGAACAAAGAGTAAGTGACAAGTCTACCTACTCTGGCATTTGATAACTCAATTTTCTTATGCCCAATTGCAAAGCTGTAAAAGGGTGTTCAATAAATTATCAGAATAGGGTATTCCTTGGCATCCTTGGGCTATGGCCTTGTGCATTATTAACCTGTATTTATGCTTGTTATATGCCATTAGTGTTGTTTTGACGGGTTTTTCTTTGTTACAAGATCGAGGCTTTTGGAAGAGCAAGGTGATGGAGGATATGAACTGACTGTGTTGGACAGCACAGAAACGGTTGGACACAATAGGCAAATAAATGAATGAACAGTAAGGGGGGAGGGAGAGGCGAGGTGAAAACGCAGCAGCTTACAAGTAAGAATGTTGGGATAAGAAAGATTAATGGGAGTAATATATATTGTCAGTAAGTATGGGGGATGTTGACATGAGATGGTGGTGCATCGCTTGCTTAAAGCCTTGGATGGGTGAGATATAATGGCTTCTGAAAGCCAGTTCCACCAATGGGAGAAGTATGGAAAATTTTGGGTGTTTAACCCTTTAGTTTAACTGGAATAACATGTAAATCATGCAGTTTCTCAGGAGGGTCAGAGGGTCTAGAGAGCAGAGGGAGCTCGACTGGAGCAGTGGTGGTTAAAAAACAAAAGGTGCCCCTACCTACCTGTGATGTGACAGAAACAGACGTGCTTAAATAATGTTTACAGCTTTGGATTTCAGAGTCCAGAAGAGACATATATGATGCTAGGGCACTTGTCTATATAGGAGAGCAGTACTCCATTGAGCTATGGGCAAAAGCCTAATATAATTGGAGTAACTTTGAATTTCCAAGGAAAGACTTGGGATGATGGAGGATGCCCAGTCTGCATGTGACTTTGGTGGCCAGGTCAGCTGAAGAGAGGTCATGACTGAAGATGAGGCCTCAAATTCAAGAGACTGATCCGTTTGATCTCATAATCCAGAAGTTTACTATGCCACACAATTATGGATTTTACAGAAATTGAGCATTGAGGTGTTGGCAAATTTTTATGCAAAGAAGGTTCCTGCTCCAAATAAATCCTAATGCCGGTTCCAAAATAAAATTGGAGTTTCTCAAGACAGCATTTCTACCATCATCCACAGACACTTTGGCATGTCAAAGGTCTCACCAAGATGAGTCCCCTGAAACCTCAGCAGTCACAATAGACAGCAACAACTCGTATCATCATTCTATGAGCTACTCAAATGGTCGGTGTAGATCCATCCCAATTAATCACTCATCTGGTAAGTGATGGCTAAATCTAGCTTTATAACTATGATCCTGAAACCAAATTGGAATCAATATAATCACAGCATTAGGAATCAATATAATCACAGCATGAGGGACCACCGACACTCAAGAAATTTAGTTGCCAACCCTTAACTGCCAAGATCATGGCCTCAATTTTCTGGCATGCTAAGAGAATCCTGAAGATTTACTGTATGCCTCATGAAACTAAAATCACAGGGGAACATTATGTCAGTCTGATGAAATAATATTGCAGCAGGCCATTATGGTCAAATGCTGAGGGATGTTGGCCAAAGTTGTATTCCTCCTTCACAACAAGGCACCTGTGCACAAGGCCCATGTTGTGCAGATGGCCATTCTTGAGTGTGGCTTCAAGCAACTGGTTCACCTTGCATCCAGCATAGACCTGGCTCCTATTGACTTTTATTTGTTTTGCAATTTGGGATCCCACCTGCATGACTGTCGATAATCCAACAATGAAGAACTGACTGACCTCAACCGAGGCATGCCTGAAGGGAAAATCTTAAAACTACTTTGCTGGCATAGACAGTTTGAAGGGCAAATGGAGCAAGCACACTGAAGTCGAAGAACATGATATTGGAAAAAAAAAAGTTGGCATGTCTTCGAATTTGATTGCCCTCGTAGTTGTTAAGTATTTGTGAAAACATCTGATGTTATAGTGTGGCTTCTGCTTCCTTTGTTCCAAGCTATTTTTGATCTAGTATCCTGACACTATATAATAATATGAGTGCCCTTGCAAGGAACTTTAATGTAGGAGGCCATTCGGCCAATCAAATCTGTGCAATCAAGTCCACCCTCTGCTTTTTTTTTGTCCACGCTGTATTTTTTTAAAATGCTGAACATCAAGCAAGGAGGCAGCACATACCATTTTTAACGTCTGTGGTATGACTGGGCCAAGGTTCGAACCACTGACCTCCCAGACTCGGAGTGGACAATCCAAGCATTATGCCACTGAATCTGGTGAACTTAAAGATATGAATCAAAAAGCTCTGAACCTAAAAATGTACATTGTGCTCTCTGATATCTGATTATATTGTGGCAGCGTTTTTATAGGAAAAATGTGCTCAGAATAAAATAAAACCTACAAATGGGTTATGTGATAATTTAATATAAGGAAAAACGGTAGGTATGACAACAATCATCACAAAGCTTTAAGTAAAGCATATGACTTGCAACACTTTTTGACCATTCCTGTTAAATATTGTGGAAACCCAAGGTCTAACGTCAATGACAGTGGTTTTTATAAATCTAAGTATCACATCAATGCAACAACGCAAACACATTAGTACACACACCATCAATTACATCGAGTCTTCCATACATTAGAACACACACCATCAATTATTTCACAGTCCTCCATTTGATTACTGGTCAACATTCATTAATATAGCAAGCACGTCGTGTTGAGGCCATTGGTCGCTTTTTTCCCTGCATTGTCAACTTCGAGGTCTAATCATCGTCTTGCCGAGTGTATGTGTATTGGACGATATTTAATCCTACTGTTAATTGCAATTTGTCACTGGCTTTGACACAAATAACACTTTTTAGGTCAGCTCGCTGACCTAATATAACCGTTCGATGTCCTCAGATCCGTCCGTCCGTCAACAATTTTTTATTTTTCTATCTACTCCGAGACGTCTCAGCCGATTGAGTTCTAACTTGACACGATGATAATACCAGTTGCTCTCTGTATATCGTCTGAGCCCTTTTTCGCCTCGGGGTCAAGGTTACAGGGTCACAAGTGCAAAATGACCATTGGTTGAATGGCCTATAAGGAAGCATCGGACGGCTATAATGCACAATGGGTTTCATAGGGATTATTAAGAAGATTTATTCCACCAACTAGTTTCTCGTTACTCTGTCGTCTGGCCCTGTTTATTGGGCAACACGAGGTCCGTTGACTTCACACGGCTTCGCGGGTTATTTTAAGTTCAATTTAAATTCTGTTTTCACTTTCATAGTCGCTAAGGTTGATTAACACTCGGTTGCATCAGTTTTGTGAAAATGAATGTTTATATCCTGGTCTGTGTGGAAGCATTGCAGCGAGGGGAGCTTCCATGGGCTTCCATCCGTTTCCATGCCATATAACGAGGCTGTCTTAAGTTCTAGTTGATTTCTGTTTCACTTTTGGGACCTTCTGGTGTAGCTACACGTTTAATGAAGATAATTTTCGTGCAAATCTGCTCAGAAACATATTTTTCTTGAGGAAAATATATTCAATTCAAGTAACCGTGACACTCTGGAAGGGACACCACATGCTTTCCGTTCACCGCTTCACCTCGTAACCTGTCCTCCTGACGGACTGCTTATTCATAGCGTCTGTGCGATTAATGTTTATATTTTAGATGGTTTGGGGATGTGCTCCACAAGTATCTGACAGAATTCCAGTGAAAAACGGACGTTTTAAGATTTTGTTAAGACATTTCATCCGACGGGGAGCTGGCTGGTCACGTGACGCCGCGCAGACGTGCAGGCAGCGAGTGATTGAGCTTCTCGGTGGCCCGAGGGTCCTTTTTAGTTGGGGTCCAGCTCATTCCTGGATACAGCCATTAAATACACACACTTGGAGTATTTATTTCACGGCCATAAACGCGGGTTTGAAAATTATATCATGATGTTGGGAATGATTCCTAGAATATGGAGATTTTTGCTTCGAGCGGCCTCACGCGTTTATTTTAAATTCAATTTGAATTCTGTTTTCACTTTCCATAATTGCTAAGGTTGCTTAACACTCGGTTGCATCAAGTTTTGTATCAGAGCTGACCGTCAAACCTGCTTGGGTGTATTATTTATTACGGACAGTCGGCATCAAAAATGTGCATATATTGTACAAACCGTTTCAAATGGACCACCTTGCCATCATTAGAGCATTTAAATTGCACCAGAGGTGGCAATAAATGTGAATTGTTGGTCCCAGCTTGCCGGTTCAATGACAGAAAACGCCATTTGCATTTTTGCCTTCCCCATCCCTACCCCATTTAGAATCCCGTGCGGGCATGGGAAACTCACTTGTTGTATGAATCTTCATTGTGGTATGATGAGACTTCAATAATTAGCAGACTCTGGGGCATAATGGTTGGAATGTCTTTTCTGTGTCTGGGAGGTCTGAGCTGATATCATCCCAAAGGATTCCAACCCTGGCTGAGTCATACCAAAGACTATAGAAATGGTACGTGCAGCTTCTTTGCTTGATGCTCAGCATTTAAAGGATAGAGTACGACGAACAAACCCCATATGTTGTCATTATGAGGAGGAAATTTATCTTTAATAGGCGCACTGAGTACATAGACAAAGGGGACTCATAATGATGTCATCATTGATACCCAGAGTGGGAAGTTACATCACTTCCCCCAAACTTAGTGGGTCTGCTTATGTGAAGTCAAGTCCAGCGTTGTCTTGTGTGCGTGTGCGTGTTGTTCCTGTCCTCCTCAAACCTTCGTCCTTGTGAAATTAAACGAAAGTAAAGATGTACTGAAAGTGAGTGTAAGTTTATCGACTGGCATTTAGTAGATTTATTAGTGTCCAGCAGGTGTATTGGATGGTATCAAGTTGGATTGAATGGGATTGGGTGGTAATCGATGGTAATTAACAATGTCCTTAACAGCAACACCCCAACACCCCAACATCCAAACCTGCACTGCTCAACTCCTCATCTATCATCACTTCATTACAGCTCTTTTATGAAACAAAAACAGTTGACAAAACTTATAATTTGACCTCAACAGCCAAAAGACGATGTTTTTTTGAACGCCACCTTCTTTCTTTTCTCCTCATATCAATTTACAATTCTCACAATTTGCTAATCACACCCCCCCTCGCCCCTCCCCCTCATCCACCCATTCACCCTTCCCATACTGACGCTTCTTCACCAATGCAATAGTAAATATCCGTGGCTCCAAAGACGAAACAAAAGAACCTGACCTCATATTTCAGGTAAGAATGCTGTACAATACCCCTGACATATTTCTGGCTAAAAACACCACATGACCATCGATGAATGGAGGTTAAGAGGAAAAATTATCAATCGTATGGAAGACCAAGCTGTGTGTTTGCATATTTTCTAGGGGTGCAGCTATGCCACCATATAGATTATGGCAGGAACATAGAATATTGCCAGGATGCTGGCACAGTGGCCTACTCTTTTTACAAGCCACCATGGATATTTAACATCCAACAGTGAATGCCAGCAGATGGAACGGCTGGCTAAACTTCCCCTCTAAAGGACGGCATGTTCGCATTCCTGCAATGCATCAGAATGACAGTTTGTACTCGGGTTGGGAATTAAACCCAGACTAGACAGCTCGAAGATGAGTATGCTATGTCTGAGCTATCCTGTCAAAGAAGAAATGTGAGAGATGGACAAAGACCAAGGCTGGATTAAAAATTTATGAGGCCCTGGGTACCAAGAATATTCAAGGTGCGAGCGAGCTCTTACCTCCCACTAATATATGAGAGTTCAGTAAAATGCATAATGCAATGGAGAGAGGACCCTGTTTTTTACCTGCATTAATAAAGCAAATTGTAGCTCGACACTTTAAAACATTATTCAGTAGTTCTGTGTGACTATAAGTTTTGCTTGAGGCTTCTTGGCTCTGTCAGCCTGTGCATTAATCCAGCCCTGAAAAAGACATGAATTTTATATTCAATAAATAAAGAATGACTTAAGTGTCTGTGGAAAAAAATGTGTTGTCAAGAATTGTAGAAAATTTATTCTCAGGTCCAAAGCACTGGAAGCAGAAACCTTCTGTGTTATGATGGGGATATTGAAAATGCTCAAGTTCGTTATACGAGTACATTTAATGTGTTTGCTCAATGTATTATGGCCATTTTTTTTTTTTACATTGCTTGTTATTGCAAAATCAATTTGGAAAGTTTTGAGATGTCTGAGGCTCAGGGAAAGAGCCTGTCGGCATACAATACCAGAAACATTCCAATTATGATCAGAATTATGACATGGCCTGTAAAGTTTTAAACTTGCTTCATTCAATAATTCTGAACAGGGGTAAAGGGTAAACAAATATGTCAACATTATTGGAATATCCAGTGATAAGGCCGAAGCACAAGCTCTGTTGATCTGGCATCGCAGACAGGTCACTGGTCTTTTAAGTTTTTTTGTTTTGTTTTGTTTTGTTTTTTACAACCTCTTCTCCAATATTGCTTCCTCTGCACTCTCAGGTACTGCAGGATGCACACATTCTTCCAATAAATCCCTCCTGGTTAAATTTACAAAATCGAAGCTGACTGCTTACCTCAACTCTTTTATTCCTCGCTTCTCCCATCTATGGAATAACCTTCCAGAAACTTCTGTCTCACTATTTCCTTGAGGACTTCAAGCAATCAGTGCACTGCCATCTGTTGTCATCTCCAATTATGTCCCATGATCTTGATTACCCCATTAACCTTTCCGAACAAAACCATATTACTTGATAGTTTCAGTTTTTCCTCCCCTCCTCCCTTTCCTCTTTTCCTGTTTGTACATTCCCTTGATGTTTGTCTCACTGTCAGTTCGATCTTGCTCTTACTCGAGCATTGCTCCTGTCAAGAAAAATAGAAAATAAAAGGGGATCTAGCAAGGTAAGGACATGCGAGTTTATGTGACAGGGTTCAGCCGGTTCATAGGACTTTCAGAAGGCTAAGCCATACCCTGCTAGAACACCTTGCGAAACCACATGCCTAAGGAGGTGTAACATTGCACATGATGAAGCAATTATCTCTGATTACAATGGAATTATAAGGAGGATTGTTCGATGGAATTGCATTGGACATTCTTGAGGCAGTGCATTTTTCAGGTATTACAAAATGTTTCAGGTGCAGCAACCCCCCCCCCCTCAAATACCCACATATGTAATACACATTATATTTAGAGGATAAAGCATGAGTAAACTCCATGGGTTGACATTCCATGAAGTCAGTGGCAGAGGGGGTGGGGAGGTGGGGGCACGGAGAGATTTCTCCCTAAAAATGCTCCCCTGATGGTGAGAAAAGTGACTCCACTAGATTGCACCGCCAGCATCTAGTGTGTTCCAGGAGTTAGTGTGTGTGTGTGTGTTTTGCATGTTGTGTTGATTTGTATGTGACAGCTCTCTCATGAGCTTTAGAAACTGCAGAATAAAATAGATGGCCTCATCAAAATAGTAAAGACAAATCTGCTTAAAAATGATTAATCTATCTAAAGGAATTTATCTACCTATTATTAACAAATGTAAAGGACAATTTTGATATTAAGAAATTCAACAGAATGCATGAAAGTACAAGAGAGTGTGGCTGGATAGATACAAAGGCTGAACAGGCAGAACCAGCTTTTAGACAGGGAGATTCAAGAACTGGGTTCTTTTTCAAGACAGGGAGATTCAATAACTGGGTACACCAAATCAATCTGTTCAAGAGAGTCAGACATGCCTACCAGTTAAATGTAAGAATGGGGAGGTAAGCTATTTACTTCATCAGATGATAAAAGGAGAAGATGGGCTGAACACGTTCAGCAGGTACTTGATAGACTGCCTCCACCCAACCAAATCAACATTAATAATCATAATGACACAACACGTTACTTGGATGTTGTTCCATGACTATTCCTGATTTCAGAAATTGGAGTGCCCATAAGAAACATTAGACTGGGAAACCACCAGAAGCATATTTGATATCAGCAGAGATGATAAAAGCTGATGGCCCAGGTATTTAAAAACAGCTACAGACTATCTGCAATGCTGCTGGAGAACAAGGAGAAACCTCTCAGGACTGGAAGTTGGAAGAGGGGTGTCATTGCAAAAATCTCTCAGAAAGGTGATCTTCTGGACTGTAATAATTGGAGAGCAATTACACTTGTTTGTACTGGAAAAAGTTTTTAATATGCATGATGCTACGATCAAGACTAAAGGATACTGTTGTGTGGACAAGGAACTTTGAGAGGAGCAAGCAGGGTTCAGAAAATCAAGTTCACGTATTGACCAAATCTTAATTCCTGGAAGGATGATTGAATAGAGGACAACATGACAAGACATCTATCTATAATTCCAGCAATCTCTGTGTGTGTGTCCTGTGTGTCTGTGTGTCTGTCTGTTGGGTAGTCGATCTAGTTTTAATTTAAAAAAAAAAAATTTTTTTTTTTGAGATTTGTTCTACCCTTATTATCAGTATTTAAAATGGCGATTTCGATGAAACTTGGTTGGTAGGTTCATACCATGACCTAGTTGTGTGCAAATGAGAACCATTGCTATGGACACCACCGTTGCCTAGCAACGGGACTTTGAAATTTTAGAAAATCATAAAAAATTATTTTTCGAAATCAAAAATCGGGCCACGAGCGACTGTGGGCAGTACATTCAGCCATATTGTCAAAAATTTCCAGCCGGATCCTATGAAAACTGTCGGAGAAGATAGACTTTGAATGAACCCTGGTCGAAAACAATAAAAAAAACGAAGTTCGTTATATCTCAGAGACTATGAGTCAGATATACATGAAACTGGTATGGTAGGTTCATGGTATGTCCTAGTTATGTGTGAGGAAGAACCGTTGCTATGGACCCCTCCGTTGCCTTGCAACGGCCGAAAAACCTCAATGTGGCGTATTTTAACGAAAAAACAATCTGCAGCA
>CM068953.1:18200205-18214045 GCA_035128595.1 Eptatretus atami | reverse complement strand
TGCACATAGGCCTCCTTGTCCACCCTCAGTGCATGTGTAGTTTTACGCCTCAGCTCCCTGAACAGCTCAGCCCTGCGACTCTGGTCAATGGTAACCAGTGTCCCTTGAGAGACAAAATTCCTCTTCATCCTATGGAGAGTTCCAAGTCATCCACTGGCAACATCAAGGATGGTGGTCTTGAAGGCACTCCACAACTCTTCAGGATTCTCCAAAGCACCCAGACCCCCCAACTCCCCACTCAGTCTGTTTGCAAACTCCTCAGCTACCCTCTCATCCTTGAGCTTACCAACATCTAGCCAAGGCTGGGATGGTACCATTCTCTCAGATTTACGCTGTAACTTCAGAGTTTCTACCAGAAACCTGTGGTCATTATTGAGGAACTGAGCACTCCGGTACACCCTGCAGTTCTGGATCCTCCTCCAGTGGCCATCAATGAGCACAGGGCAACTCCTTTGCCACACCACCAGCATTGGAATACCAAGTCAGCGATGAGCCTGTGGGCACTGAAACATGAATGAGTCACCCGAAGTCCATGACTTCTCGCAAAGTCAAGGAACTTAGTACTATTCTTGTTCACAATTCCAGATCCATGGCGACCAACACATGTCTCATAACCATCCCTATCAATTCCAGTCGATGCATTGAAATCCTCCAAGACAAGAAGAGTATCTCTCTTGGGGCATTGATCAACCACAGACTCGAGCATGGCATAGAATGCGTCCTTCATGGTAGAGCACTCGCCTCAGTCGGAGCATATACAGAGACCAGGAAAACAACACCCAAGGAGTGACGAATCCTTCGTCTCATAATATGCTCGTTGACGGGTGTTACCTCAATTATCATTGGAGTCAGCTTATTAGACACAGCTACAGCAACTCCTTGGGCATGGTAACCATCAGAGTGACCGACCAACAGTAGTGTAACCTCCCGCCATGATCTCGCACTATCCGGTCTCCGAACCTCAGCGAGTGCTGGCAATACCGATGTTCAGATGCTTGAGCTCAGATAATAACAGACAGGTGATCATCCTCTCTTAGGGATAGGACATTCCAGGCACCTACCCGAAGGAACCACCTCAGGGTAACCCAAGGAGACCACCGTCTGGTGGACGACACCTCAGCACCACATTGTGACCCGGGTAGGTTTCCCTGTCATTTTCATCCTGTCATCAAAGAGTGGGGGACCCGAAGGCTTTTCCCCAATACCGTCATCTGGTGAGCTGCCCTGCTGAGGGCAGCTGCACAGGAGGTATTCCCACGGAGTGGGTTTTCAGATTCATTTGCATTTTTGTGTTTTGCAGAGTGAAGTTTTTTTATGGTGGCTGGAGTGCAAATCCTGCCATCAACCTCCAAAAAAAAAGTAACCCAACTGCAGGAGTACTTCCGCAGACACAGTTGGGCACTAGATATGGTTGGCCATTTGCTCACAAGGAGCTCCTCCGCCCTCTGAGGTCAATCAGGCTTTACACCAAAGAGGTCAATGATTGACCATATTCTTGCCCTTCGGGTCCTCACTGAACGCAGATGAGAGTTTCAGCAGGGGCTGCTTGCAGCCGATGGTGATCTCTGCAAATAAAAGCTTTCGATTCAGTGAATCTGGATGCCCTCTGGAGGATTCTTGGTCTTCATGGGGTGCCACCAAAACTGATCACTCTGATGTCTGAACTATACTCTGGTACTGAGAGTGCTGTGAGATGTGGTGCTACCATCTCTGACATATTTCCAGTTGTTACTTCAGTTCATCAGGGATATGTACAGGCCACCACACTATTCAGCACTTGTATAGACTGGATTCTGGGGAGGATGTTGAAGAGATGAAGATGCGGTGCATCATATGGGAATGTCAAGATCTCTGACCTTGATTTCGCAGATGATGCAGTCATCTTTGCAGACACTCTGGATATCCTTTTGGGGGCCCTCGAGGTGCTGAATTAGGAGTCGGAGCCACAGGGGTGTCTTGTCTCTACCTGTTTGTGGTGAAGATGTTGAGGTCGTAGAGAGATTCACTTACCTTGGCAGTGATGTTCATATCTCTGCTGGCTGTGAGCCAGAGGTAAATAGACGTCTGGGTCGGGCCTGGGGAGTCATGGATTCACTAGATCATGGGGTGTGGTGCTGTCGGTACCTGTGCAGGAGGACGAAAGTCCGAGTCTTCTTGATGGATGAAAGTCTTGCTCTATGGATGTGAGACTTGGACTCTGACCAGGGATATGAGACAGAGACTTAATTCCTTTGGTACCAGGTCTCTTCGCAGAATCTTTGGCTATCACTGGTCAGACTATGTGTCCAACGAGCGGTCGCTGAGAGAGATTCAAATGAGGTTTGTTACCTGCATAGTCCGTGAGCATCAGCTGCAGCTGTTATGGGCATGTGGCTTGTTTTCATGACGCTGATCCTGCTCACCAGATTCTCTTAGCAAGGGAGCCTCGTGAGTGGAGGAGGCCAATGGCCTGACCAAGTGCCTCATAGTTGCAACAGGTTGTTCAGCATCTCAAGGAGATGGGGATGGGCCAGGCATCTGCCTGGGAGATGGCCAGACGGAGGCCCCTGGAGTACCAGCGGAAAGTGGATGCAGAGACGCGCTGCTCTGTCGCATGCTCCCATACCTGACCTGACCTAACCACTAAGTCTGCAAATCTGCAAATTTGAGCTTGGCATCCACTGCTACATCATTCAGCATGGTATTCCGAAGATATTTGGTGTGGTTGTCAGCTTCTAACAAAAGATGCCATGCCAAGTGCTTTTTTTGGCCTGTTGGCCAACTGACTTTAATTGGAGTTGGATGCGTTATCAGAGATGTTATTGACTGGGATGGTCCTTTCCTTTGTACATTGTATTATCCATTGTGAATTTTAATATGTACCTGCGGTATCTATCTTGGCTACGTTTTTGTGAACTTTGGGTCCTTTCAGCATTTTCGATCAAATCGCACTAAGTTAAATTGGGATGTCTTACAATACATGTCTCTCTTTAGTGTAGATTTGTTTAACATTTCAAATCAGTTTTTATGATACAATAATGATGAAAAGTGTTATATTTAAGTTTATAATCACAAAAACATACACTAAATTTCACTATGGCAATGGATTTTCCAATTATTTCCCAAACACATTCCAAACAACTCTATCAGATGGATGAAGCATGAGGAATACTGCTCAAATATAGAATTCTTTGAAGGTGAAACCTATCATCTGATGACCTCAAACTCATAGCATTCCATATACGAGTGAAATGCATTTCATCATCACCCATATTCATGGGTGGCAAAATGCACGCAGTTGTACAGGATAATTCCCCAAATAACCACACTAATGGAAAATGTAATGGAGCACAGGAATACTACTTTAATATTACAGCACTCAGGAGGCAAGATCAAAATACCAGGTTTTAAAAAATCGATTAGTATGGAGACCCTTCAAGGGTGACGGCCTTTTCCCCCTCATGCTTTGTCTGGCCCTGAACCCGCTGAGTACCCTCTTTAATAAACAGGGACACAGATACACCCATAAATCCAATAGAAGAATGCCAAAGGAACAATTAAGGTGACACATCTGTAGACGAATGATTTAAAACTCTGCGCTGGTGACAAAAATTTTGCAGAACAACTGAAACAAGTGAAATCCTTCAATACAGCGCGTGTGGTGAAGCAAATGAGTACACTAATGTTAAAATAATGCAATTTATGCTTTTTCAGTTGAAAAACAATTAAAAAGCGTACTTATATTTGAAATGTAAAAATCTTGTTATTATTGTGATAAGCACCTTTATATATAACAGAAGGAATGAAATCGTTCGATACAGCGTGGCAGGGGACCGCAAAAGAATGATAGCATAAGAAGAACTAAGCTTTCAGCATTCGGCGATCGGCGCGAAATGCGATGGTGGGCGGAAGTGACGTCTTTCGTTCTTCGTACATGAGGGGCGCGTTTCTTCGTTTTTTTTCCGTCAAGCATAATATTAATGGTTTTCACATATATAACACTTACTTTCACAAATTCGATACAGCGTGGCAGGGGACCGCAAAAGAATGATAGCATAAGAAGAACTTAGCTTTCAGCATTCGGCGATCGGCGCGAAATGCGATGGTGGGGGAAGTGACGTCTTTCGTTCGATCGTACATGAGGGGGGAGCGTTTCTTCTGTTTTTTCCGTCAAGCAATAAATTAAATGGTTTTCACATATATAACACATTAGTTTCACAAATTTCCATTGAAATACTCGGGATTTCCGTCAATTGTCGCCATTTCCATCGAGGTTATGCACTGCATCTACCGGACGGCCGTCATTGGCTGTCTTGAGGCACGTGGGGGGGGGGGGGGGGACACCGGACCCCGGAGACGTGGTAGACGACGCCGGGGACATTTCAAACTCGGTGCATTTGTATACAGCCGCACGCGCTGTAATTAGTAATATGGACATTCAAATGTCCATTCAATGGAATTAAAATGAGGACATTCAAATGGAATTTGGCCTAGATAAGTGTGCCAAATGCACATTCATAGCAGGTAAACCAAAAAAAATAGACAATATAAAAATCAACTTATGAACAACAACACAGGAACTCGACAATGAAGCATCATACGAATACCTCAGAGTAGAAGAGCGTCACCAAATCTGTCACACAATATTGTACAAAACAATAATTGCTATTGTTTTTCAGGATTTTTCAGGTATGTTTTCAGGATTAGCTTAAAAATAAGCTAATCTTGAAAACATACCTCTCCCCAAGAAACAAAGTCAAACCTATAAACCAACTGGCAGTTCCAGTGTCCCAATACAGTTGCGAAATAGGAAACTGGCCACAATTGGAAATCAACATGCTCGATACCAAAAAAAGAAAATCCTCACCATCCACAAAATGTTCCAAAAAAAACCAGTGCATCCCGCGAATGTACCTGTTGAGACAACGAGGAGGTGAGCTGATGGAGCTCAACCATGTGCACAGAACGATGACTATAGGATTGGCCAAGTAAGCTCAACAGATTACCAGATCCAATTTGTACACAAACATAAAGCCAAAAAGCCAAAAAGGTATCCCAAACTCACCTTGCAAAACATTTCCAAGAGCAGCTGTGAATAGAACAACTGATACAGGTCTAATGAATGCAAAGACAACAAAGGGAAAGCATAAAACAAAATATCAACAAATATGCATTGGCAAATGGCAGAATGACAAAAGAGCAGGAAGATTTTTAAAAGGAGCTTGATATATTGGGAATAGATAAAGAAGGCTCAATGAAGTGGCTAAGAAGATGTGGAGAACTGAGGTGGAGAATGAGTCATAATAAATGCAAAAGACCAAGAACACTACACCAATGGTTTTAAGAAAATGGCAGGACTCAACTGAGGTGGAGAACGAGTCGGAATAAATGCCTAAGACCAAGGACACTACATCAATGGGTTTAAGACCGAGTCAGACAAGTGCAGGTTTTACAAGGTAGAAACAGAAAGCACAAGTCACTTCCTATCGGGATGTAAAGAACTCATGTCAGAACATCTGCACACACAAAGGCATAACAAGGTATGTAGAGTAATCCACTGGCACATCTGCCGAAATTTCAATATCTCACTCTCAGAAAGAAAACATCATGGCAGTATGAACCAAAAGCGATAATTGAAAATGAGGAGGGAGTGCTCACGTATGACCTGGCCTTCCCATCAAGCGTGGACATATCAAACAAAGCATTACATCTGGAGATAGTACTTAATTATACAATTAGAAAAAGGAAATTAGAAAAATGACCAAATATCACGATCTGAAAAATGAAGACAAGAGAACTTTGAAGTTGAAGAGTTCCAACATTGTGCTAGTGACAGTTGGAGAAACAGGAGTAATATAAAACAACCTCACAGAGATTTAAAAAACGATACCAGGGGAAATTACTACAAACTAACTGCACTTGGAAGATGTCCGGAGTTCAGTGACAATCCTGAAAAAGGACCCTCGGACCAAAGATATGAGAACAACAAAACTTCACAACGTGGTCCTTGAAACATGATCGTTTACCAAAATGAAGGTGGATACTTTGCATCCTAAGAGGTTTCCGTTCCACCTTCTGAAACCCACAAAAGGGAGATTGCAATAAGAGGGAAACCAACTCATCAGCAGGACCTGGTGCTAGAGTCGGTGGCTTTGAGAAATGTGAACACAGACTGTTGATTTCATCGCACAAAACAAGGATATTTTTGCAGTGCAGATTTTAGTCTTTTAAATTTTTTAATAGAATCAGAAATCGACTCTGTAAATTTGCACTGTTATATTGTAACCATTTTGTCAAAATACAGGTTTGTATGAGCATGATATTGTTATGGTTGTGGGGGTAGATGGAGGAATTTAATCGGAAAGTTAGGATTGAATAGAGTTGTTTGGTCTGTGGATGTGTAGGAGACATCTCTATGTAATTAAGTCGGGAAACTGTGAGCTTAAGTGTTACGTGTCACCACACAGGGGATGGTGCGGTGTTAATTAGATAGGGATTAAGGCCAAGTTCCCCAGTATGTGATTGCCCCCCGTGACTATTCCATATGTTTTTTGTATTAGAAACCAGAAATGGACCATTGCGGCCGAGCTGCATGACCAAGTAGGAAGAAGCCCCGCCTCCAAGGGTAACGGCAGGCGAAGTCACACCCCCGAGGCTGATGATTGATGGGCGTGACGCCAGAAGCGAGGCAGGCGTGCTGAACAGTCGAGAAGCCCCGCCTTCCCGGGTTTCGTGCGAGCAAGTCACGCCCCGGAGGGAAAAAACGGTTGTTCAGTGACGTCAGAGAGAGGTCAGGGGGAACGTACGAGTGCGGAGTGAGGGATGCACGCGATCGAGAGAGAACGTAGCTAGGAGATGGCCTGTAAGAACAGGGCTTCATGGCTGGCTTTCCTTTGACGCATGAAGAAGACTGCACGATTCTCGTATTCATGCTGAGGCGATTTGGCTCGCGCACTGGGCAGGAAGCTGGCCATCGACTCTTGGCTGATCGTGTGGGACGGACCTCAGAACCTTGTATATGTCACCGAAGGGGACTGCGCCATTCTGAAAAGAGCGTATCGGCAGGTGCGATAGATGAAGAAGCTGTACGACCGTCGGTGAGCCTTGGTGTTGAATACCGCTCATGAATTGCCTGACGACCATTCCCGCTGCAAGAGAGCGGCTCGGCACTATTTTTGCGTACGCCTACACGTACAAATAGAAGTGCCTCGATTCCACGTTCCATAAAGACCATCTCTGGACCAAGCTAAGTGCCAGAATAAAGGAGGGATTTTCTTTGCTTTTGTTTCCCCTTGTCTGTATTTAAGTCTGTGTGGAGAGGCACCTCAATTTAGACTAGGATTAATTTACCTCACCTATTATTCTATTTTGATTATTGTTCCTTGAAAATATTTCAATCGTCATTAAATTCCCATGGTTATAAGTTGCTCTGTCCATGTATTTGTCGTGGGGTTCGAGTCCATGTATTGCATCATCTTGTTACATTGATACCTTTATATTATAATGGCTCGAGAGGTCGGGGCTGGTGCTGTGGTGTTTGCTCAACAAATACATACAAACTGCACACAGTGCCTTTTCACATTTATGCATGCTCAGAATACCCGACAACTTAACTGGTTTTTCAAAATGTAGGGAAGTCTTTGAAAACCACGGATCGTTGGATATTTTGCCACAGATGCTGGTTTGGTGAGAACACTGGGATATACAAGTACATCGATTACATCTACCAAGGACCCATAATCTTGGTGTTGTTGGTAAGAATTTGGAGTTGACTCGCTTGAATAGACTTAAGATATTAATATGAACATCACAGTTTGTGTTCAAACTAACCTTCTTTCACACAGGTGAATTTCGTGTTCCTCTTCAACATTGTGCGGATCCTAATGACCAAGCTAAGAGCATCTAAAACCTCCGAGACTATTCAATACAGGTTGTTATGCTCACACATCACATACAGAGTTGTGCATTGATGTTTGGAATTCAATTGTTACCTTCTCTTTGTTTAAGTCACACTGTGAGATCGTGGATTGTTTTGAGGTTCTATTACATGAGTGTTAAGGTCTCCAAAGAGGAAAATTTCAACCCCGAATAACTTCATGGTTTAGACTTACTTTTGAACAGTCTCGCATTAAATCACAGCATGAGCACATGATGTTTGTCTTTCTCGACATAAACATGCATTTCTCTTTCTTGATGATTTTTACAAGTGAAATTTGAAAAGTAGTGTCGATTGAGGAATATAGATATGCATGAGGGTAAACATCTCCTCGTTATGTTCTCTTGCAAAACGAAGATGTGCAACATGAGAGGATGAAAAATCATGGATTGTTGAGGTCATAGCCAAACACAGATGAATATTTCATTGTTTATAAAGAATAAACATACACGATGAGTTCACGATGAGAAAATGCAATATTAAGTGAAAACAAAAGTGTACTATGATTATAATCGTTAATCAGAAACAGTAAACTTTTTTTTTTTTGTAATCTCACATCAAAACATTTTTAAAAACTTTTGAAACCATATTTAAATATCATACGGTGTGAATGCCTTCATAAAGTAAACAATGCATGAACAGAAAACAGTGTAGAATCTTCATTTGGTTATGAATTATATGCATGTGAACAAAAGGCCTGTGTCAATATATGAAGGTTACGAATGCATCACATCATTGTTTACCTGTAATCTTGAGCAGCTTTTCATTTGATTAACAGTCAATTAGGTCCAAGCAGATGATTCACAAAGGGTCAAACAGCTGACCATGGATGGCTTATTTGTTCATAAGACCATTGAGTCTGGTTCTAAGCCACTGAATGGTGTGTGATCGTCAACTGTTTCACCCTCCTCGTGATCTGTTGGTAAACTCAACATGAGAATCTATATATAGAAACAGCTCGGTCGTCCGTCCGTCCAGCCGTGTGACTATATCTCTATTATTTACGTACTATTGGAATGTACCTTTCGACCCCTTAGACTTCGACATTCTAAGACCCTGAGGACTCTTAAGACCCAAAAGACCTCAGAGACCCACAGAAGACCCAAAAGTCTCAAAAGACCCCAAAGACCACCAATATCTCGAAGATCCCCAAGACCCAAAACACCCCCAAGACCCCAAACAACCCCCTAGACCCCGACGACCCCCAAAACCCTGATGACCCTCAAGACCCCCCAAGACCCTGACGACACCCGAGACCGTGATGACCCCAAACACTCCCCAAGACCCGATGATCCCGAAACCCCCCCAAGACCCTGAAGACCCAAGGACCCAAAAGTCCCCAAAGACCCAAAAGTCACCGAAGACCCAAAAGACCCAGAAGACCCTGAAGACCAAAAACACCCAGAAGACCCTGAAGACCAAAAACACCCAGAAGACCCTGAAGACCAAAAACACCCAAAAGATCCCAAAGACTCAAGAAGACCCTAAAGATGCAAAAGATCCTGAGGATCCAAAAGTCCACAAGGACCCAAAAGACCCTGAAGACCCCAACGACCCAAAAGATCCTGAAAACCCAAAAAGACCCATTTGACCCCAATGATCCAAAAGACCCCGAGGACCCAAAAGACCTTGAAGACCCAAAATACCCTGAAGATCCTGAAGACACCCAAAGACCCAAAAAGACCCCAAAGACCATGAGGACCCAAAAGTCATCACAGACTCAAAAAGACCCTGAAGACACCAAATACCTAAGACCCTGAGGACCCAAAAGACACAAAAGTCCCAAAAGACCTTGAAGACTCAAAAGAACCCTAAGACCCTTCAAACCCTTTAGATTTTAACAACAAAATAAATTTAACATCGACAACAGACTTTAACAACAACAAAATAAATTTGTAGAAAAGAAATGTTTGTATTATGATTGGGGAAAATCATGCCAACACAGCAAACCTGTGACGTCAATCTCTGCAACGATATGTGGAGAGGCGAGTATAGTGAGCTGAACCACGCTAGTTTCATTATAAAAATGGTCCCAGTCACTTTCCTCTTTGAGGATAGGCAGTTTATGTAGCTTAATACAATACTTTATCAACAATATTAAATTGTTAAACTTTCTTTGTTACTATTTTTGTTAAAAACTGTTAAACTGTTTTTGAGATTTTCTGCCTGAATCACTTCTTGTGTCAATTGCCACACGTGTCAAAATGCCTAAGTCATTGGTATAATTCCTAAGTCTAAGTCATAATGAAGTCAAAATGAAAATGCCAAAGTCATAATGAAGAATTGCTGCAGTTTTTTGTGTTTTTCTCAAAACTGGACAAAATGACAGGCACTTTTGTTATGAGGGTAACAATATGTAATATATATAATATATATATATATATATATAATTATATATATAATATATAATATATATAATATATATATATACGAAGTGTGTTCAAAAGTATCCAACCTTAATTTTTCGTGCGTAAACAAATGAAGCTAGGGAGGCGTGGTTTGGTGCAGTATGTAGGCGATCCTAATTCGTATGCGTGAATATTTTCCCGCCTGCAGAAGCTGTCAGTCGCCGACAGACCGCCGATGAGTGAGGAAGTGTAAGTGAGCGCGTCGGATTTTGTTTTTGACAAAATGAGGAAAAACTTGAACAACGCTACTGCATCAAATTTTGTGTAAAGCTTGGCGATTCCCAAGTGGAAACGATCCGCAAGATTCAACAGGCATTCGGGAACGAAGCAATGGCACCACACAGATAAAAGAGTGGTACAACCGCTTCAAAGATGGTCGCACATCAGTGGAAAGTGAAGCACGTTCTGGTAGGCCCTCAACATCCGAAATGAGATCGTCATTGACCAAGTGAGGACCCTGCTGATGCAGGATCATCGAATCACGATCAGAGAACTTGCAGACGAGGCGGGTGTCAGCATTGGATCCGTTCATTCCATTGTGACTAAGGATTTGGGCTTAAGGAGAATCTCAGCGAAGTTCGTGCCAAAGCTGCTAACGATCGAGCAGAAGCAACTCCGTTTGGAGATTGCACAGGACATGCTGGAGACTGTGAACAGCGATCCCAACTTCTTCAACACAGTGATCACTGGCGATGAGACCAAGTGATCCGTAATTTTGTCAAAAACGAAAATCCGACGGCTCTCACTTACACTTCCTCACTCATCGGCGGTCTGTCGGCGACTGACAGCTTCTGCAGGCGGGAAAATATTCACGCATACGAATTAGGATTGCCTACATACGTGCACCAAACCACGCCTCCCTAGCTTCATTGTTTACGCACGAAAAATTAAGGTTGGATACTTTTTGAACACACCTCATATATATATATACATATATATATATATATATGTAAATATATAAAAATAAATACAGTATATATATATTTCTTTATATATAGTTGCGGACACAGGGTCGGGGAGAGAAGACCACGAGTGGGGGAAGCTATCTCGGGTCCCCACCAGACTCTCCAGAATCACAGGCCATCATACATGGATAACTCAGTGACGCGGCAGGTCTCTAATCGATTGTGAACCCCAATAACTCAACCACGTGACCTCGGGTCCTCCGTCTAAACCGGTTACCTGATTAATCACGTGACCTAATTACCGGGGGACACGCCCTTGGCATGCCTTGTCCGAACCGGGTCACCTTACCGGGTCAGATGCAGCCGAGTGACACTGGCAAGGACGTACCGGTTAGAAGAACGGATCCTTGGGAATAAAGTCCCGGCTAGGCTAGGATAGGACCATGCTAGACCAATGAAGGAAAAGACGACAATAAGCTGGGAACATGTCTATATTGTTACGGGCCGGGGTTCGGCCGCCAACAATAATGGGGAACTAGGGAAGCACGTAAGAGCAGAACTATACCGACTTTACGAAATGCGATGCAAACATTTACAGCACACAAAGCACTTAACAATTTCCTACTTATTAGACGGGCCACGGACACACGTACGCACACACACACACCAAGAAATGGTGCTGAGGCTTTTAATAACGAGCTCCAGCTCGGAGGACAGGTGAGCTGAAACCCAGAACCTATCTCGAACCTCTCCACCTCGTGTGGTCTTCAAGTTGTTCGGACCCGGGCTCCAGCGAGAGCGAGCTGGATCCAATCGCCGTGAGCCGCGATCCTTCCCGAGCTCCCGCGAATCCTCCCGCGCTTCTCAACACGTGCTGGTGAGACGAGGCGCCGATCCTTCCGTCGATCGTCGCTTCCCCGAGGAACCACCTCCAAGAAGAGGTCGATGAGTCGCACCAAGCCGGGAACCAAAATGGAGAACAAAGCGTCCACGAACCAAGAAGAAGAAGAAGCCACCACTCGCAGCTCGAGCCGAGCAACCAGCTCAACTCTCTTCCAACAAGGCAGCTCTCCAAAAGCTTTCAAAAGCCTCCGACCCTAACCAGAGTCAAGCAGGACCCGAAGGTCTGCTGAACTACCACTTCTGCAGAAGCAAAAAGCTTCCGAAGGCCTCAACCCTAACCCAAGCCAAAACAGGATCCGAAGGTCTGCTGAACGACTCCCCTCAACTCCGAACCAACACGAACAAAGAAAAGGATCTCCTCTTATCCTTCTCGGCCCCTCCCCGTGCCCGGCGTGACTCATGCCTCGTGATCCATCCCCCGCTCAACCATGGGTGGGAGGGAGTTGTTGACATCATGAATCACAGGACGGCAGGGTTCTTCTTCCTCTTCGCAGAAGAGGGGAGGGACGTCTCCATTGTTTCGTTCCCTAACTATTAAACCGATCGCAGCGCATCTAATCGATTTCTAAACATTTAAACAATGGAAGGTGAGCTATTCTAGGGAACAAGCACTTATTATTATCGACATAGCTGACTAAAGGAACCTGTATGTTGTGTGCAATCGAATTCCAAATTCGTAACAATATAAAGCATTTATTTACAATTAGCGAGGAATGGTATGTGGCACAGTAACTGAGGTTTATTTTTACTAGTGCTGCCCGTACGTGCGTGGCGTACGTGAGTGCCGTATGTGCAAAAAAAACCAAAAAATTTCTAACACCACACAGTCCGTTCCTTCGCTCTCGTAAACGACGACTGGATTGGGGCATTGTGTTTATCTATAAATGTGCATAAGAAATCGAGAAATTATTAGAATACAGGAAGTCATCACTATCCGGAAGTGGTGCGTCCCGTACGGAATGTTCACATGCATTCCACGAATTATCGCTTGCATTGAACTAACAACTGCTGTGATACTTACACAGAGTTAATTAAAATCAAGTTTACCTCCCTGTCTTTGCTTGCCATGACATTCGCTGCCATTGACCATTGCCACTCCTACGCCATGATAACTAAGGCGCCCTTTCCCCATCGTAACCGGCACGGCCCGTGACGTCATCGTCGGCCAGCCGCGCACCGGCCTACGCAGCCACGCCTACACAGCAACGTGTCTTGTCATTGGTTTGATAAATAAATGGCCGCAGCAAAGTGTCTTGTCATTGGTTTGGTAAATAAATGGCCATAACTTGGGAAACCCTTGTCCGATTAATATCAAACCTTGAAAAGGCACATACTCAGGTCCCCAGCAATATAGCTGGCAAGTTTCAATTAGATCGGACCAGTGGTTGTCGAGAAACAGCGGTCGCACACGCACACGCACACGACACACACACAGACACACACACACACACAGATTGCTGGAATTATAGATAGATGTACAGCAGAGGTTAGCAAGGAATTTGTGGGTACAACAAAAGGCAAGCAATTTACAAAAGCAGACACAGAGCAGACTTATCCCGTTATATCTTCTACGATCTTAATTTAAGCTACGACAGGCGCTCTCTCTCTCTCTCTCTCTCTCTCTCTCTCTCTCTCTCTCTCTCTCTCTTCGCTCTCTCTCTCGCTCTCTCTCTCTCTCTCTCTCTCTCTCTCTCATCTCTCTCTCACAC
>CM068953.1:18187609-18198867 GCA_035128595.1 Eptatretus atami | reverse complement strand
ACGCACACACACACACGATGAAGATTAGCCAGAAGGAAGGAGAGCAGATGAGAACTAACGGCCTCTCAATACCTGGCGCGGTTGGCTGACCACGCAACCCAGTACGCTTTGGGGGATGCTCTGCTTGAGCAATCCCACCTTAAGAGTCGGCGCGTTAGCTCTTGCTTGATCACTTTGCCGGGGCTCATGGAAATGTGTGCTCCGCATTGGTCCAGAAGAACGTCTGTCGCACACCAACCCCAAATGTAGATGCAGCGACAGGCAGACAATGAGGTGCAGTGAAGAGAGGACTGAGCAGAGAGGCGAATAAGTTGGTGCGGTAAACAGGCAGAGACAGTGCGAGGAAGATCAGCGAGAGGGAGGAGAGAGAGGACGGACGGCTTTGCGATCCGCCTTTTATAAGTCCTGGGTGAAGGGTGGGGTGACGCCCCGAAGCGACGCGCCATCATCCGAATCGTGCCCTTCCATTGAATCCACTTCCATTGAAGTGGCCTCATTTGCACATCTGGTGCGACACGGCCCGGACTCTGCACCGAACTCCCGGGCCGTGTTCTGGCGACTGGACGAGGGTTGTGTCGGTCCCGCATGCCTGTTCGGGGCACCCCCGGCGAGCTGAGGTTGGTGCTGTTAACGTGCTTGGCCCGTCCCCACGCCATGCGGTCCGAGTGGCCTGGGCCACGCAACGCGCTCGTTTGGTGGCAAATTGCATCGATGCAGAGGTGTGTGGAGGCGCGGGGTGATTTTTCCCATGTGCGGGAGATGTTGGTTGTCGAGGTGGTGAGCTGGTGAGCAAGGTGAGATGCCGTTGTAAATTGGCACGCAGATTCGAATGAAAGGGCGTGCCATGAGCGTCCTGTACAGTGTTGGCGGAGAGTTTCTTAGAGGGTTGCTGCCTGGGTGCGGTGCCTGCTTCGATTTGTATCATGGATAAAAAGAAAGGGTTGGAATGAAAATCAGGATTGAATGGCAGATAGAGATATAATTAGACATAGCTATAAGACACACACAATACACTTCGTCCCGTTAACCCATTAGACATGAGGGGAAGGTCTGACTGCACGAAAACTAACGAGATAACTGCCTGGGGATCACTGTATGTTGAAAGCCGTTGCCTTAGAGGCATGCGGTTTTGCAGAACCGCAACAATATATATATATACATATACAATATACATATATATGTTGATTCAATAGTATTAATTAAAGTATTTACCTCACTAAAATAATTAATTAATTCACTATTATATCAAATGCAATGCAATAGGAACTTGTTTACATGAAAACCAACCAAACTTAAATAAAAGGTGATGATGGAGTCTAAATACATTCTCACAAGACCTGATCAAACAATGAGCCAAATATCCTCTGTTTAACATGATGGAAAAAACCTTCTCAGCACGTTTCACGAAATCATCCTTCACTGAACACATTCTTGCAAATCTCAGTACCTGAGATGAAAAGACATTGCAACCCATTTTAATTGGTATATTGCTTCCTGGAAAGGTGTTCAAGACTACAGGGAAACTGAAATCATTAACTTTATAATATACACTTGTACTAAAAACATCTGTTCAACTCTAACCAAAACATCCAGATATGCAGCAACTGGATCTGGATAAATCTTGTGAAGCTGCCAATCAAACATAATTATACTTAACCATACAAATATCATCGATATAACGACATGTACGAGATAATATTTGAGCTAATCCTAATTTTTTTTTCTCCTTCATCAGTTTCTGCATCGACGAAAATTCACAGAACATAAGAAAAATGTCCGTTCGTAGGGGGGGCTGCAATTCCCATCCATGGGAATACCCTTAACCTGTTGAAACATTATCCCACAAAAATAAATAAAACTATTAAATAAAATGAAATTAACAATATCCTTAAACTTCTTCTTATCAAAACAATGAAAACTTGAGTGTTTCTTTTTAAGAAATGAATGCTCGATCAAACTTGCACAATAAAACTTCTTAAAAGAGTTAAAAACCTTCTCAATTACATTGAAGAGTGAATCCCTCACTATAGTGGGGCAACTTAGCTAAATATAGCATAACAATTGTGCATTTTGTGAGGAAAGCACCAAATTTGGCACACTAGTAGCCTATAATATTGTTGCGAATTCGCGCCGTCGGCGTGCGATCGGCCACGTGACTCGAATCGCGACCGCCTCGCCCACCGGACGGACAATTCAGTCGTGACCTCCCGGCTAACGCCGGGATCCAGTCACGGGTGGACCTTTCGGCCTCACCACAACCCAGTCCGCATTCTACCCGCGCGGAATAGGGTGAATCGCCGAAAGTCGATAATACCTAAATACCCGCACGGGTAACCTACTGAGGGGTTGTACCTCACCACAGGCCGACTTCGGACACGGGCCGCTTAAGCGACCCGTTCCATGCTAACGGGATAACCGAGCGGTGTTATCGTCGGCCTTGACGGTTCAGATTAATGATCGGGCGGATTAGCCACGACGAACCCTTTACATGAAACAAGATGGAGACCCAACGAAGGAAGGACGCAGCGAAACGGGGGAAGAATTCAACAGAAGCACGTTTAATTCACAGACAGACACAAATACACACATAAAGCAGGTAGTATTCACAGCAACAATTATAATTGAATAAATGCACATATATCACATAAAAGAAAGGAACGACAAACGCAACGATGACGCAGAGCTACAACCGATTACGCGACACACGGACCACTTACACAATTGACTATTATCAGACACGGCGCCACACACACACGTTCACACAAACCCCAAAAGAAAATGGAAGTCGCGACTTCCCTGAGGTTGTTGAGTCCTTGGCGACCGTCCAAACCCAGTGAGAAAGCGAGGACGCCGAACCAAGGAAGACCAGCGCGACCAGAGAAGCGAGCCAGCGCCGAACCAAGAGAAGCGAGCCAGCGCCGAACAAAGAAATCAACGAACCCCCAGAGAAATCAACGAACCCGGAAGAGAGAAACTCCTGCGCCTCTGCTTCTTATACGCCCGGCGCCGCCCCCCGTTCTTGGCTCCACTTCCTTCGAGCGCTTCGAGAAGGGGGGCGTTCCCTCTCGTTCCCTCCCACCTGCGTCTTGTGGGGGGCGAGGCGAAGCTGTTCTGGCGCCGGGCCAAGGAAGGAAATTAGCGGGAAAACCGCGCGCCTCGCTGTGGGGACTTCTCCCTTCCCCCCTCGCGTTCGCGACGGTTTCCAACGCGGAAACCGTCGTACGTGGACCGTGGAGTAGTGCGAAGATGGCGGTGGTGGTTGTTAGGGTGGCGGTGCTGGCGTTGTTGGAGTGGTGGCTTGGTTGGCGTTGTTGTTGTTGGCGTTGTTGGCGTTGAAGTGTGGTTGGTTCGAAAATAAAGCAAGAACAGAAAAACGCCTAACTCAAAGTATCGCAGCCCGAATGAATCACATTAATTCCCTCTAAACAATGGTTTGGCTAACTACACATGTACTTCAGAAATATATCTCACCTACGGGACCTGAATGGTGTAATGCGAATTTCCACAGCCGTAAACTACCCCTCCCTTTTTTACAGACTCGTCCCGAGTCGTCAAATTATCGTGTGCCATCATGTGTAGTTCTCCCTAGTACGTTTTACCTACGGATCCCTGAGTGCGACATTCTTGGTATCGTGTCCCCAAAATAAATAACCTGAGGGCTGAGTAACTAACTAAACAAACCCACTCACACAGACGACTTAAATAAAATTGCCGGCGCTAAGACAGACATGCGGGGGCGCACTCATATTTACATTACACAACTTAACACCTTACTTACAATTTTACACTAAACCATGGCCCAGGATCAATGGACTCTGCAAAAAGAAAAGGAGAGTCAACAGGAAAACCGGTGCACGGGCCGCCACTGCAGGCCGTGTTGTAGCTGCCAACAGGACAGTTCCTGCAGCTTGCAAACTGTTCTTTGTTGACCTGGCGCACATGGCAATGAACAAGGGGGCAAAGCAAACTGAACGGGGCTGGTGAACAGATGGGCAGTGGGCATGAATGGCCAAGGTGAGCAGGCAAACACAGCCGGCAGAAAAAGGCCACTGCAAAAAGAAACAACAGCCGGCAGACGAACGGGCCGCACAGGCCTTGCAGCAAAACACAGCCAGCAGTGGAGCTGGCCGGCAACGGCCTTGCAGTACAGGTTGGTGGAGGGAGTGCGGTGGTGCTGGCCACTCGCAGAAGGCGGGCTCGGTCCTACCTACTGTCTCCCTCCCACCTATCGCCTTTGCCTGTCACTGTACATACCCACTCCTTAATTTGTCAAAAACCAATTTAGCCAAATTAATTTTTTTTTTTTTTGTTTTATCTTTACTTTCACTTCCCCACTATAAATCGTCCCCTAACCCCCTTTATCGTCCTTGTTCGGCTAACCTATTCTCACCTAGCCTACTCCCAACCCTACGTTCCCTTCCCGGAGGGGAATGAGGGAGAGCAGCGTCCTGCGTCGAGGCCCAATAAAGCCTCAAGATGGCCTCCCAGATCTCAGCGATCTCTAACCCAAAGTGGGTCCAGCAGCCCCACAACGTGAGCGAAGGGATGGATGGTGCGGAGGGGTACACTTCCTAATCTACCCTATCCATTAACTATTAAACTACCCCGGGCTTCAACAACGCCTGCGCGCTTAACTATTGGTTCTAACAACCCAGATTCCGTCGCCTGTGTTGGTGTCCTCACAATTCGGGCCTCGCCCTCCAATTTTCCTCCCGTGCCCTCACACGGTCTCATGGCTGGGACGCGTGGCTCCCTTGGCAGGCACGACCCTCTGCGAATCCCCTACGATGGCACCCCGGGCACTACACTGCCTCCGAGCCTACCAGCTCCTAAACACCGGGAGTGCCCCCATGCAACTCCCTTGAAACGCACACGTGGCAGGCTGGCGCCCCGGGCCCCTTTCCGAGGGTCACCCGTGCCCACGACACTGCCCACGCGGCTAACGGCGCTCCGGGCCCCGCACCAAGCGGGCGCACCCGTGCCCACTACGCTATCCGGCCCCCCATGGGCCCTTGGCCTACCACGGCCGACTAGCCCG
The DNA here is from genome assembly GCA_035128595.1 of Eptatretus atami. Lineage (NCBI taxonomy): Eukaryota > Metazoa > Chordata > Myxini > Myxiniformes > Myxinidae > Eptatretus > Eptatretus atami. Next base: position 18,193,829 of record CM068953.1, on the reverse strand, counting down.
GTGCCGGGGTACCCACTCAGCGATACTCACCGTTCGCAGCCAGCTCCCAGCCGTCAACAGGGCTCCTGCACCCCTCCAAATGGGTATCGAGCCTACATTCCCACCAACAGCAAAACGACCTCCATTTTGTCAATTTAACTACCCACCTAACTCACTTTACACTGACCCCGGGGTCCCTTGGGCGGGAGTCACTCTCCCCCCAATCACTCATCGCACCATGCATTCCACATTCGCTCCACTCACACAGACCCCCTGCCTCACTCACTCATCAAAGCACATTCCGCTTCTTCAACCCACACACATTGCTGAATCCTGCCATCCTTCTAACTACCTCCCCTAACTAACTCGTGCTCCCACGTGTCCCTTATACTATAGCACGTTCCTTTACACTACGTAGCTAAGCTACGTCCCACTACACATCCACTCAGTCATTGTCCTCAAAATCTCTAAAATCCATTTCCCAACCTAAATCTGACTAACATCCTCTAACTAACCATTCCACGGGCCCCATGAGGACTTACCCTGCCCATGGAGCCGGTCTAGCTAAGCTAACCCTTCCCCTAACTGTTCCATCCTGTGCCCAGGTAAGGAGGTCTTTCACCCCTTGCCCAGGGAATCCTGTTCACCGACGAAAGCGAGGCTTGCTTTTGTTAATTTTAATTTTTTTTTTCTATTATGCGCAGCACCAGCGCGCAACTCACAGCTCGCGCACTTTGCACCTTGCCCGTGACGTCATGCAGCTGCACGCGTACCTCGTCCTCTTGGACGGTACCATCCGGCAGGGATTCACCCTCCTGCCGGATCCGCGAACACACGTGCAGCCATGACGTCACCCTGCGCACCCCAAAAACAAACCTCGCACTCCGAGGGGCTCCACGCGAACACATGTGCTCTGCCCGTTGGAGCCTAAACACGCTCGCGTGGAGAACCCGTCCGTCCAAATTCGAAATCCTGCCTAAACTTTGTCCGTCGCTGGGATCGGCAAATCCACCGCTGGCGTTTCCGGACCGGGCTTCACTCCCGCAAGCGAGCACGTGGGGGTCTCGTGCGTTGCACAGCCCGGACCGGCGCGTGCTGCTGGGTGAACCCGGCACGGTCCCATTACAACTACGGCCGCTACCCGGCTCCGTCTCTCTGTCGCCGTCGCCGTCGCCATTCCCTCCACGCACACCTGCGTGTCACGACGCACAGACTCCACTCCAACACACTCACCCAGGAGACGCGGTGCATGCTCCCGCATGCCCACCGTCATCTCCCTCACATACAGAGACCTTACACACAACGGTCTCCTCACAGCGGACCCTCTCACTCACACCCAACCTTTCACCTGCACAGGGGGTCTCACTCACCCATGCGTGCCGGAAAGCACGCATCTCCGCACACTCGCAGACACACACCCCTGCACAACCACACTGGGGATTCGTGTCCCCAAAGGGTTCCCGGGGCCTCTATACCCCCAAACTGCACGTGCACCATCCACAGCACTCGTCCCTTCAACTCCGCTTGGCACGACCGAACCCACCTGGTCGTGATTCGCCTCAAGGGGGCATACTCCTCCCCTCGTTCCTGGAGGCAGCCATCCAGCTGCTCACAACCGGTCCCCACACGCTCCGCGAGCTCACCCCCATTATCCTCCACTACCTCTGTGTGTGTGTGTTCTGTTCCTTTAACCCGTCTTTTATCGTGCAGTCTCTCCTCTATTTTTTCTGTCTCCCGCGTCTCTATACATCTATTAGTTTCTGTTTCTTTCCGGAGTTCCTCCATCTCTCTGGACTTCAATTTACTTCTCCTTCTCAGTTCATTAATTTCAACTCGTATAGTTTTTGTTTTTCTCTCCCACTCTTCCTCATGCTTCTCATTTTCCAATCTCATCGTTTCTTTCATTGGCTCATTTTTCCTGTGTTTCATTCGCTGTTTCTCATTACCCTTCTTTGTTTCCTCTGCTGTCCTTCCTTCCTCAGTTTCATGGTTTGTTTCATTTGGTTAATCTCCTTTTTGTGTTTCAGTTGTGCTGCTGTCTCATTACTCCTTCCTTGTTTCTTCTCCTGTCTTTCTTCTCCAGTTTCATGGTTTGCTTCATGTGGTTAATTTCCCTTTTGTGTTTCATTCGATATTCTTTGTCTACCTCTTCGCACTCCAGCCTCGCCTTTTCTTTCAATTGGTCAACCTCGGCTTCATGTTCTTTTTGTTTTCTATCCCATTGTTCCTCTCGTTCTTCCCTCTCCAATCTCGTTGTGTCCTTCAATCTCCTCATTTCTCCTCCTGCTTCTTTCGTTGCTCCTTCAACTTCTCGTATTCCAACTTATTTTTTTCCTTTTGTCGTTCAGTTTCAAATTCATACTCTTTCAGTTTTCTATTCCACTGTCTTTCTTGTTCCTCATTCTGTAATCTCGTCATTTCTTTCAACTGACAGATTTCTTTCTCCTGTCTCATTCCTTGTTCTTCCAGTACTCTTCTTGTTCCTCTTTTAAACACTCTCAGTTCGTTTGTAGTTCTGTCTCTTGTTTTGGTGTTCCTGTAACTCAGTTTTCTTCTCTAATCTTTTCTCATCTCCGCACCCTCCGACCTTGCTTTGGCTTCTAACTGTCTTCCGGCTTCCCTTGTGTTTGTCTATCCGTCTTCCCAGTTCCTCTGTCTCCGTTTTTACCTCCAGTCCCAGCTTATCACTCTCTTCGTCATGTCTTGCAGTCTTTTCTCACACTCCACTATTTTTATTTCCTTCGTGCACGTCTCCGTCACCCCAATTTAATTTTTCCCTCTCGGTTACCGTCACTTTTTCCGTCACCTCCACGCTTCTCGCCCAACACGTCTCCCGTATTATTTTTTCCTCACCCGCCTTCACCGCGGGCCTGACAACCGTTTGCACCCTCTCCCAGCTCGTCGCTCCCACACGTGGCGTCGCCATACGCACTTCGTCTGTGTAGGCCTTCATGCCCGCCTGCAGGCTCCGGCCCATTTGCTGCGTTTCACCCCGCATTTCTTTTATTTCTTCCTCCATTCCTTGCGCATTTGTTCCATATTCGTTTTCATTTCGTTTGTGTTTGTTTCCATTCTGAGTGCGTTTCCATCCATTTTTTTGTTCATTCCATCCATTTTTTCCGTTTCATTTCGTTTTTCATTTGTTCAGCATGGCGAATTAGCTGGGCCATGACGGGCGCACTCAGCTGAGCCGATTCGGCGAGGATCGGGGGGTGTTGGCGGAGAGGGGGAGGGAGGTGTCATACACCGCGGCTGCCGCCGCACCCATTTCGGGCCCTGGGTTCAGTTGGGGGGGAAAACTGTTCCTGCTCACCAATGTCCTGCTCGGGGTCTACATCCTGGGCCATGGATTCTAAAACACTCTACATCCATTTCTATTACCCCGCTTCTATAACAGCTCCCGCTCGCCTTGGACGCATCTTATTCCACGTAAGGGGTTAATTTACTCGCTCGTAATTTAGAGGGAATCGGGGTACTCCTCTCACCTGGACCGATTCCCTATGATTTTAGCTTGGAGACAAGAGAGTCGTTTTCCCCGGCTCTCTGACACCAGTGTTGGCGAATTCGCGCCCGTCGGCGGCGATCGGCCATGTGACTCGAATCGCGACCGCCTCGCCCACGCGACGGACAATTCAGTCGTGACCCTCCGGCTAACGCCGGGATCCAGTCACGGGTGAACCTTTCGGCCTCACCACAACCCAGTCCGCATTCTACCGCGCGGAATAGGGTGAATCGCCGAAAGTCGATATAACCTAAATACCGCACGGGTAACCTACGCGAGGGTTGTACCTCAGCAACAGGCCGACTTCGGACACGGGCCGCTTAAGCGACCCGTTCCATGCTAACGGGATAACCGAGCGGTGTTATCGTCGGCCTTGACGGTTCAGATTAATGATCGGGCGGATTAGCCCACGACGAACCCTTTTACATGAAACAAGATGGAGACCCAACGAAGGAAGGACGCAGCGAAACGGGGGAAGAATTCAACAGAAGCACGTTTAATTCACAGACAGACACAAATAGCACACATAAAGCAAGTAGTATTCACAGCAACAATTATAATTGAAATAATGCACATATATCACATAAAAGAAAAGAACGACAAACGCAACGATGACGCAGAGCTACAACCGATTACGCGACACACGGACCACTTACACAATTGACTACTTATCAGACACGGCGCCACACACACACGTTCACACAAAACCCCAAAAGAGAAATGGAAGTCGCGACTTCCCTGAGGTGTTGAGTCCTTGGCGACCGTCCGAACCAGTGAGAAAGCAGGACGCCGAACCAAGAAAGCGAGCCAGCGCCGACCAAGAGATAAGCGAGCCAGCGCCGAACCAAGAGGAGCGAGCCAGCGCCGGAACCAAGAGAAATCAACGAACCCCCAGAGAAATCAACGAACCCGGAGAGAGAGAACCTCTCTGCGCCTCTGCTTCTTATACGCCCGGCGCCCGCCCCGTTCTCGGCTCCACCTTCCTTCGAGGCGCTTCGAGAGGGGGGCGTTCCCTCTCGTTCCCTCCCACCTGCGTCTTGTGGGGGCGAGGCGAACTGTTCTGGCGCCGGGCCAAGGAAGGAAATTAGCGGGAAAAACGCGCGGCCACTCGCTGTGGGGACTTTCTCCTTCCCCCTCGCGTTTTCGACGTTTTCCAACGCGGAAACCGTCGTACGTGGACCGCGGAGGATGGCGTTCGTTGGTGTGGAAGTAGTGGCGAAGATGGCGGTGTGGTTGTGAGGGTGGCGGTGCTGGCGTTGTTGGAGTGGTGGCTTGGTTGGCGTTGTTGTTGTTGGCGTTGCTTACAGAATTGTTGGTGTCTGAAATAAAGCAAGAACAGAAAAACGCCTAAAGTATCGAGCCATGAATCACATTAATTCCCTCTAAACATGTTAACTACACATGTACTTCAGAACATAATATCTCACCTACGGGACTGATGGTGTAATGCGAATTTCCACAGCCGTAACAATATTATGAACAGATTTGGATATTGGGCATCTCAAATTTTTGATGGCAGTGGAAAATGGCTGCCACAGCCATCAGCGGCTGAATTTGAGATGGCCCAATATCCAAATCTGTTCATATATAATATGATAGGCAACTAGTGTGCCAAATTTGGTGCTTTCACAAAATGCACAATTGTTGCTAAGTTGCCCACTACTAGTACAAATCCACATTTGTATATAAAGTTAAAAAATCAAAACTTCAACTCACTTGATATTGAGGCATCTAATCCTCAGTATCTAAGAATTCTAAAGTAGAATTAATGTTAGAAAGTGTCAATACCAGAATTCTTCTCAATTGCTAAACAATATTTCCTGAACTGTTCCCTCATAACGTGTAACCTGAGTTAACTATAACCGATAACTGTTTGGTGGACCACTGCCTGGCACCCGCTATAAACCTATACTTGTATGGGTTCTATGAAGCTTAGGAATCCAGAAAAGCCGAGGAATACAAAGATTTACCTCTTTACATTTAATACTGAAATTATTAACTAAAACTTTGTGATGCTCAGACATAATATCTTGGAGTGACTTATGACAAGGAACATTTGTCCTACTTCCTATACAGTGAAAGTGACCGTATCAATGGCTAACTCTCTTAATAAAACCTCTACATAAAACTTTTTACAAATCACAACAAAATATTTGCAGCCCTATCTGCTGGAGCTATGAGTGTAGCTATCATGGAGATCCGAATGTCTTTACGAACACCAGGCTTGTTTAACACTGGTCCAGACCGACCCAGTGAAAGCAAGCCCCGACTCCTATAGACCTTAATCCATTATCCAGCACTTCCACAACTCTGTTAACCATGCATTGAAACTGTTTTCAGATATTTAAACTTGGTGCACATTTTGTTAACAAAATTAGAGACAGAATCCACAATTGAAGACCTAATGCAGCTCCAAGGTTGTTACTTGGTTCCCTATATTTAGCTCCCATTTTCATCAGAACCCTAATTTTACTATTACTAATTACAATCAAATCCCCAGAAACTGTCCACAAGGACCAGATAAAAAAGGACCATATAAAAGGCTTACCCTTGGTCAGCCCCCTTTATTTTCCCTCGCAGGGCCTTAAGCTGCCATTTTGTTTCGGCATTCTCACAAATGCCTTACGTTGGAACCACAATGTACTGTTATGGACTAGTTAAAGTATATAATCAAAATCTGTGTTCAGATTTGAAGATTGCAACTCATAGACTAAATATGTGTCGAAATCTGGAGTGAAA
>CM068953.1:18166459-18179874 GCA_035128595.1 Eptatretus atami | reverse complement strand
TGGGTCGTCTTCACTAAGATGGTGGAACATTTGCATATTGTATGGATGCCATTTTTCTTTTTTCACGATGTGCTGGATACTTCATCTGCTGACACCGCTTTCTGCAGACAATCGTCGTATCCTTTTTTTGGGACTCCTTGCAAACGCTGCCAGCACCAACCATGTCAGTTATGCCTTCGTCAGTGGATGTTCGTGGACGTCCACTACTCGGTTGGTCCCCAACACTACCAGTCTTTCTGAACTTCTCAATAACTTTGGCAACAGTGTCGTGTGTGATGTGCTTGCCATGTTTCTGTTTAAAGTCGATTGCAACCTTGTGACAGCTTCCCGAACCAGCCATGAGAATGATTTCAATACGTTCTTCTTTTGGAGTTCTTGAAGGGAATCCAAAAAAAGAAGATTTCAGCTATGTATGAAGAATTTCGGGAAACATTTTGCTGTGAAAGTGTTAATTTTACCTTTGTAAAATGGGATACCCTATCCCATTTTACTTTTGGAATACATATATAATATATATATATATATATATATATATATGTATATATATTATATATATGTATATATATATATATTATAAATATTATATTATAATATATATTATATATATATATATATATATATATATATGGCGCCGCGAGGAGTGATGTAAGGGACACATCGGCCATTTTGGAGTTAATGCCATTAATGCCACTATTTTAACCCTTACCCTATCATCCGAGCCTATCATCATCATATCATTAAAAAATGTCGCTTACATCACTCCTCGCGGGGCCTCATATATATGTATATGTATATACTGTATATATGTATGTATGTTGAACCCCTTTTCTCGATATTGGAGAATGCACGTTGAAACCCTTTGGGCATCTTGAATGATTTGATTCTGCTCATTAAGCAGTAGGGTCTTCAAATACCATCACCTTGTATCATGTAGAACCCCTTCTCTTGCCAATTCGGCAAACTCTTCTCAGCTCTTTGAAGGTGCCATACACTGATACTACCTAAAGGTGATTACTTTCATGATTGTTGGCAGTATTAATTAATTGTACATTTTGTACGAGATGACGTGAAGTAAATGTATAGCTCGAGAAGTTTCCATCGCCTGACACTGCTTGGTCTTGCTCACAAATGAAGGTCCTTAATGTGCAGCTCACATTTTCTTCTCCATGGCTCACAACGAGAGATTAGAGTCCTGACTAATTCTTCAATATCCTATCCACAGCAGCCAAGAGGCAGAAAATGTGTGGGAGTATGGCAAGGGATATCTTAGTATTCTCTCTCCATGAAGTTAAAGAACTCATTAAGTTCACTCAGTTTCTTTGCACTTGTTCGTAATCCACTGTAAATGTTGATATCCAAATTCTCCACATCATAGGAATCTTAAAGCCCTGTTTTGCTGTATTATGTACAGTGTGGAACTGTGAGCATTGCAATGCCATGGCATGAGGTTTGATAAGTTAAATATTCGTTTTAAATGTGTGAAAACAGTGTTGGATTTTTCTATAATTGACAGGCACATTATTTACTACATCTGCAACAATTTTATTGTCCAAACTACCGGCATTTTGGTTCCAACTTGTCAAATTGTTTGTCATTCCTTTTGACAATTAAATGCATTTTAAAATACATCTATGATGAACATGTAGGTTCCCTTTTCTTTATTACAATGTCAGACTGCAAGTAGGAATACTTTTGCCCTCACTTTATTGGATGTATCTGTCGCCATTGGGATTGGTTTGACACAATGATTTTACATTTGATGATCGGGATGACATTTTATTATGTACCAAATCTGCCGCTTTTGTAGGTCCAACCTGATTTGCGAAAGCTATCATGGGAAATAAATAAAAATGGAGTAGGACAGCTTATAAACATGACGCAGTAAGTTCTCGGTGGTTGTGAAACAAGCCAATGGGAAAGAGAAACACCAGGCCTCTAAAAGGAGTTCAACAGGCCGAGACAATATGCTGACATGAATCGAGAGTGCATCCAAATTGACCATTTTTTTATTCCCAGGTGTATCTGGCAATATAATATCAGCCAGTAGTCAAATTGACAATCTCAGCGACGTACCATAGCCCTGATTGTTTTGTATTCCTTCTCACTGCGATCCTATTGCAAGAAGTCCCAGGTGGTTTTGTCCTTCAAATCACGACCACTAAATTAACCTCCACCACAGAGTGATCAACCACGGACACACACACATGAAGGAAATTAGCAAGTGAAGTTGTAAAAAAAAAAACTACTTAATTAATCTATACACATATTATAATCCCAGTAATAAATAGTACTCACTTGAAGTCAATAACATGTTTATTGTTAAGCTCATGGTACTTACATTTTAATGACTGACAATAACACTGTTTTCCCGAATATAAATAACACTATGTAGAATAACATCATATGTGGAATATTGTGTTCAGTTTTAGTCACCACATCTGAGGAAGGACATATAAAGGGTAGAGCATACAGCAACTATATATATCCCAGGCCCAGCGAGACTAAGCTACAAGGAGTGGCTGAAAAAGACCAGACTTTTTATATTAGAAAGGAGACGATTATGAGGGGATTATTTATTGTGCACAGTTATTCCATTGTGCAATGGTTTCCAACATCTTCATACTCCCCCATCCCCACTTCTTCCAGATACCTATCCAACTCAATTTTAGTCTGATGGTCTGATGGACCGAATGGGCTCCTCCTGCATTGAAGTTCCTTGTAAACATAGGTTGTCAATGAACCAAGCAATGCACACATTTATAATCCCACGATTCATAAAATCAGAAATCTCAATAAAACCTGAATCTCTATGCCCTGTTCAATGGTTTTATCCACAAAGAGAATAATAAACTTGTAGCAACACAAACACAAAAGGAATTATCTCAGTGGAATGCTATTCTTTCTCCACCATTGGCTGTACAACACATGTCGTAGATGTGTACTTTGTACTGGAACAGGCAGTAAGAGGGCAAGAGGGAGATAGTGAGATCATCCTTGGCTCATGGTTATTCCAGCATTATGTATCAGGATACCAGATGTCAGACCGTGCTTAACCATAGAGACCATAGTTGCTATCAGCGGCATCACTTGCAGGGAACATGAGAACACAGGTTGCAGTCACTCAAAGTATGGCCCCATACATGGGTGTTCTCCACAGCTGAAATTTTGCTTGTGGAGCACAATTTATCACTCAGTATTGGTCCTTGCATGCTCCTGACTCAAATGGCTGCATCTCCATGGACTCTTTAGCTGTAACTCTCCAAGCCATTTTTTTCCTCTCCCTTGCCTCTGCTGCTTTATCAGTTAGGCCTAAGTCACATTTGCTCTACGGCGAGGATACGGCGGCTGTACGCCTCTGAATTGACAGAACGTGCGGCGGCCGCAGAGTTTCTGCGGTGGCCTCAGGGTGGCCCTACGCCGTTTGGCTATATTTTACAGGCCGTAAGGTCGCCGTGGAATTATAACCGGAGTTATAACTTTTTTCATTTCTACGTTCGCCGTAGCAATTCGACAAGCCGAAACAAAAGAAATGGTAAAAAAAAAATAAATTAAATTAACCCACTCGTTACCGTCCGTCTGGCCGCACGTTCGCCTTAGGGCCCCTGCGGTCGCGTTGCGGGCACCTTGAGGCTACCTTGCGTCTGCCTTGAAAATTCTATGGCCGCCGCAGGGCCCCCTTAAGGTCACCCTGCGACATCAAATCAAAGACCGTACGGCAACCCACGTTTTCGTCTCCACAATTTCTAAGACCTAAGGCCTAAGTCACATTTGCTCTAGGCGAGGATACGCGGCCGTACGCCCTCTGAATTGACAGAAACGTGCAGCGGCGCAGAGTTTCTGAGGTGGCCTCAGGGTGGCCCTACGCCGTATGGCTATATTTTACAGGCCGTAAGGTCGCTGTGGAATTATAACGCGGAGTTATAACTTTTTTCATTTCTACGTTCGCCGTAGCAATTCGACAAGCCGAAACAAAAAAACAAGTTAAAAAAAAAAAATTAACCCATTCGTTACCGTCCGTCTGGCCGCACGTTCGCCTGAGGGCCCCCTGCGGTCGCCTTGCGGGCACCTTGCGTCTGCCTTGAAAATTATATGGCCGCCGCAGGAACGCCCTAAGGTCACCGTGCGACATCAAATCAAAGCCGTACAGCACCCCCACGTTTTCGGTCTCCACAATTTATAAATACCCCTGCAGCTCCCGAAAAATAAAAACATATGTGACTGCTACATTGTGTGACCGTGGAAATACTGCGGCCGCCGTATATTGCTAGTGGCCGTAGATTTTGGAGACCCCACGGCCGCCGTGGCAAATGTGACTTAGGCCTAAATACGCCGTGCGGCTCCCCGAAAAATAAAAACATATGTGACTGCTACATTGTGTGACTGTGGAAATACTGCGTCGCCGTATAATTGCTAGTGGCCGTAGATTTTGGAGACCCCATCGGCCGCCGTGGCAAATGTGACCTAGGCCTTACTCTTTGGCCTTTCTCACATACATTCTGTAGCTCGGTCCTTTATAGTCAGTTTATGCCCCAGGCTAGCTTTTAAAAAGTTATGACCAGATTTTGTCTGTTCCTCAAGATTCGCTCACTTGATGTATGCCCCTCTCAAGTTGGGCAACTGTATTGCATGGAACAACTGGATCAACAATTTAAATGACTGAAATGGTTCAATAATGTAGATGAAACTGCCCTTTGTAAATATTTCATTTGTTTTGGGTTCCTGTCTTTTTGTCTTATGTGGAAATTTGGACAATTGCCCATCAGAAAGATGAGTTGAATGGGGGGAGGAGGGTTCTTTGTAGGCAGTTATTCTAGCATGGCCCATCTGTGGAGCATGATCACGTGTGATCAACGACAACATCTCCCAGCCTCGTCTCATACCATGATTAGACCTCAATTTGGTGCCACCAAGAGTTCCCATGAGAAGAAGAGTGGATTTGGAGGGGAAGGACTTTTGGACATAGATGAGACGGAGAGGGCCTGACACTGGAAGTTATTTGTTAATTGGCTGTTGGTATGTCCACAGAGGCACTCATTTGGTCGGACTTGGAGTGCTCAATAGGGTCATAATTGCCTGCACCCTTGAGCATATGGCCAATGCATTGGCTTCAATTGCCAACCACTCTCACACGAGGGACTAGCAGTCATATAAGAGCCTTTTGTGCTGACAAAAGCCACTCTGCATTAGGCAAGAGCTTAATAGACTGTCGTAGTTGACATTGGTCGTTTGCCAAACTTATCCCTTTGGCAAAGTCTCATCTTTTGTTTTGTATTCATCCTTTGTATTCATCCTGTATTTGTATTCATGTATTCATCCAGCCCCTCCCCCCCCCCCCCCCCCCATCCCACCCTCCTTCCTACTTGGTTTGGCACCTATAAGGATCTCTAAGTAAGTTTATCAGATTCAACTCTTTATTTTGCATTTGCTTAAATTTATTTATTGTTTGCACTGTTTAATTGGATGACATTAAGGACTATTATTTGGATTTTCCTTTGGAAGCTCTATTCCATCAGACTGATACAGTCATCTTGAGGAGGGTTCATTCAAATATACAAACCATTTGCACTGGCTTCCACTTGGTATTTCATGCAACAGGGTTGTCGTGTCTCTGGATAAGCCAACCATCTTTAAGATAGTCAGTTAGCCCCTATGGACATTTGGCAACCCCCTTGGGTGTGCCACCCAGTGTAGCACTTCTGCCACAGTACTGACAAATTTGTGTTTGCCCTTTTGTGACTTGATTGAATTTTAATGGTTTAAATCTTTTCCAAGGCCTCTCACTGGAGACAGCATATCACACACCAGTCTTAAACTATGGACTGATATCAATGCTGTTATCACAAAATCCTTCCACTGAAGGTCACAGTTTGAACGGAGAGGGCATGAGCACAAGACGAGCTGAATGAATTCCTCCACATCCTGGCCTTGAATAATTTATCGAGGGAATATCAGAACCCAGGCCCTACAACCCCAGTAAGTAAACACTCTGAAAGAATGGTTATACATGGAAAAACATGAGCATGTTACACTTCATAGTCTGAAAAATCTTCAGTCTTGATCTGAAACATGGGAATATGTCTTTTTACCATGGAAAATCTCACATTCTCTTCATCGCTCCAGAACAGTCATTCATTCAGTGAATCCATCTTTCTGTTTCCACAGTCAGCCACTGAAAGATGTTCAGTTAATTGAAATTCTCTGCCTCACCATTAGCCATGACCTTCATTGGGCTGACCACAAGTCAAAGCTGGCCTCCAAAGTTTGTTGCAGACTGGGAATCATCTGTCTTTCCAAGTCTTTCCTTGAAACATCAGAGCTACTCACAGCCTACAGTCATTGTCTATAACTGTATGGAGTACTGCTTTCCCTTTTGGCCTGGTATCCCTGCACCACATCTGTTTCTGCTGGATTCTGTGGAATTTAAAGCTCTTAACATTACCCACATCTCCCATGATGAGGTAGTTGCTCAAACACTATGTCACCTTGCTCAAGGCCTGTTGTTATTCTCACATTACAGACAAGTTGGTTACCTCTGTTTGTTTTCCCTTTCCTCTGGTCTTGTTCCCTATGCTCTCTCAGGTCTATGACCCTTCCCACCTACTCCAGGAAGCACACCTCATCATGGGAGAAGTGGGTAATGTTGTGAGCTTTAGATTCTGGAGAATCCTGATTCCCAAAATGGGCATTGCCCTTTCACCCTACAATGCAAGGAGGCCTACAGTGCCCCCCCCCCGACCTTGAGTGGCCCTTTTTCCACAAGAAAGTCACCCCGATCATGCCCCCTCCCCAATAAGGCAATGGTGCACTTAATGGTCAAGTCATGACATCCTCAAAGTGGCTGTCACCTATAAGATACAGTAAACCTTGACATATCGTGATGGTTACGTTCCTGGAAAATGTCGCGATAATTAAAACCGTGATAGTACATACCAATGACCAATGGAAAAAGGGAGGATCAGTTCCTGGGCTTCGAGAAAATATAGAGGAAGGTGGGCGGAAGCATGTAAAAATAAATATAAAGCAAGTTAACATTGACATAAACATGTAAATAAAATAAATACAGTGTAAATTAAACAAAAACATGAGTTTTACCATTTTAATTTATTCCAAAACAGCAAGGTGGGTGGGGTAAGAATATTACATACTCATACTGGACTCTGCCATAAGAAGAAACCACAAAACTTATCTTGGGATGATGATGATGATGATGATGATGATGTTAGAGTGAGGTGCGGTAGGGGAGGGGGTAGGAGGGGAGGGAGCGGAGAGCAGGATTCAGCAACTGGAAGAGCAGCATTAGCTTGACCACAAAGTCACCTGTAGCATTACCACATATAAGAATGGTAAGATGATCCTTAACCACCTTACCTTCTTGAACACCGGAGCAGATATTTCCTGCTTGGAGAGGAAGGTATCAGATGACATCCTCTTCCAGAATAATCCCATCTCGTCAGTGTTTAAAACTTGCTCTGGCATAAATCCCTTCGCCTCAATTAGCTTCATGAGCTGCGGTAGGTAGTTTTTTGCAGCATCGTGGTTGGCCAGTGCTGCTTGTCTGACTAATTTTACATGATGGAGGCCGGATCCTCTTTTTAATTTCACAAACCAGCCATTGCTGGCGTGGAACTTGTGGGTAGCCGAAGTTGAACTGGAGCCTTCAGCCACGGCTGCCTCGTGGAAACGTTGTTCAATCCACAGTTATTTCTCCCATAATCACTGGTCCACTCAAAATAACTTTTTTCTGTGTTTGGTCCTCGATCCAAACATAAAGTGCTTTTTTCATCCTTTTAATATGAGGATCGTGGTTTACGGGACTGGAATGAGACGTTTGCGCTTTGCGGAGCACTGGTGGCAACACTTGAATGGATATTTAACTCATTTTCATGAATATACCGCCCAGTCGATTCATTGATCCCGTAATGGTGGCCCACAGATGCCCCACTTTCACCTCCAGTCAACCGATCTTCCAACTCGATCTTTTTGCCCAACATCATAACCTTTCTCTGCCTTTTGGCAGAACTAACTTTGTCCATCATCTTACGTTTGCGGTGCACAAGATTAAAAGCAGTGCACGAGCAACAAAAGGCTCATAATGGGAGATAATTGTACACGCACAGGACGCAAACAATGACTCATTGCATGATTTCATTTCGACCAATTGCGCTTTTTGAGCTGAGATAACGAAATCAGAACACAATAGGTTTCCTGCGATTGGTCGAAATCTGCAATATTTGAGCGTTTACTGTATATTATTATTAGCCTCACCTCAAAGGGGTTGCGAGACGATTGCAACGTGTGTGTGTGTGTGTGTGCGTGTGCGTGCGTGCGTGCGTGCGTACGTGCGCGCGCGCGTGTGTGCGTGCCTATATACTTTTGCTTAAATTTATTTTTCTCAGCAACTACTTGTCTGATCAATACAAAACTTTAAACAAAGGAGGGGCTCCCCATGGAGAATATTTTATTGATAACAGTGATATCATAGGTCACATGGTATGGCAGCCATATTGGATAAAGGAAAAAAAATTACATCATCTCCAAAACCGCTTAACAAAAAAACATTGAAATTTGGCATAAATCTGAAACTCCTCATGCAGTATATAGGGTGATAGCAATGACATGATCGGTGAAATGGTATTCCAGCTATAAGTGGTTCAATCAAAATTCTTAGCTGTAACATCTGAAACTTCAAATATCTGATCTACGACCCGATCTGATTGAAGAGTTAATTTTACGATGGCATTGGTCATGTGATCTGGTGCCCATCTTGGATTGAAAATAAAAACGTTAAAAATCTTCTTCTCCAGAACTACTTAACAGATTGATGCTAAACTTCATACGTATAATTAACTAGCCATGGGGAATTTAGTTTGAATTTTTTTTTCATATTCACCTTTATTGACACAATTTAACCTTTATGTGAACAAAAGTGGTTGATAAATATCCTAATGATCAATCAATAATCAAAAAAAGCTATGGATAATGGCAATGTATGTGACATAATAGGGCGCATGGATGACATGGGTTTACAGGCCATATAAGTAGCGTGTTCAGTGAACGATGGTATTTTTGTTTAGAATGAGCATGCGAGGTGAGATTATGAGGTCCACCAAATGCTGTTCTTGTTTTTCCTTGAGTTCAGGTCATTTTGCCATAATTGTTGCTGCAATAATTGACGAGGTGCCTGTGTAAAAATATGTTCAAAGCAAAATCTGTGAATACCATTGCAGCTCTGAATTAATGTGAAGAAACTATTTCCAAACATTTTATTCTTGCTAATGGCACTGACTGCTTCGAGTGTCGACTTGTAAGGCAGAAGAAATATTTTCTTAGGTGGAGGGAATGTATGCTGCAATTAGAAAAGCAATGACTTCCAGACACCGCATAAGTTTTTGACAGCTTCACTGAGTTGCAAAGTCAACGATTGTACTGTTTTTTTTTTGTGATGTGATGCACCAATTAAAATCAGCTGTTTCCATGTGTTTTGTACTCCTGTAAATTGTGCCTCTATTATGAGGTGTTGTCGCTCCCAGGATTTGCACATTATCTCATTATGGTGCGAGTCCTGAGCTCCATATGCTAAGACCTGTGGGTCCTGGCCTTCTCCAGCAATCTCTGTGTTAATACTGAATGCAGGCCATAGCAGACCATTTATTTACTCCCTTCCCTCCCCCTCCCCCCCCCCCCCATTTTCCCCAATTCTCATGTTGCTCATTCAAATATATACTGTATTATTTGAAAACAAGTTACCTTACTTCAGTTTATGGTTGACATTACATCTCCATTTTCTTCCTCCTCTCTCTTCCCAATCTGTTAAGGAGTATTATTCGTCTATCCTCCTAATCTCTTCCTTTTTATAGCCCTCCCCCACTATCACACCTTATTCTT
Organism: Eptatretus atami; assembly: GCA_035128595.1. Classification (NCBI taxonomy): domain Eukaryota; kingdom Metazoa; phylum Chordata; class Myxini; order Myxiniformes; family Myxinidae; genus Eptatretus; species Eptatretus atami. Next base: position 18,169,989 of record CM068953.1, on the reverse strand, counting down.
TTATTTCCCTCTTCTATATACCTTCTCCCTACCTTTTCTTTCATCGTTTCAATTTATTTGACTCCGCCCACTACCTTTGTGATACTTAACATGCATGAAGATGGCCCTTAAATTTGTGAAAATAAAATAATGGAGAACAAATGTTTGTTCAGTAAAAATACAAGCTAATTAAATAAAAGAATAGGACACAGATGTGATATGCAGTATTATTCACATATATGTGCCCCAGGAAGGCTGTGAAAGCTACACTGGTTCTACTTCCTCTGCTTGGCATCACCTACATACTCTACTTCGTGAACTTTGGGAGGGATGAAGCTTCCAACATCATCTTTGTTTACGTAAACTCATTTCTCATGTCCTTCCAGGTTAGTGTCCTTTCTCCTTTTATTTTATTTTTTTTAACAAATCATCAAAAGCAAAACAAAATTGAACAAGACTGAGCATTTAATGTTGCTGAACTTCATACCCCCTCTTTTGTTTGTACCGGTTCATGTTTACCCTTTTCCGATATGGTCCTTTTACCTGTTACTCCAGTTTTGATTCTTTCTCATTCATATACTGCATACAACGTGTTTCAAAAAGATTGATACAACTTTGACTTCCTGCCATTTCTTTGTTTTTTGACCGATACCGTTTTCCTTTTCAGGGTTTGGTGGTGTTATTGTGGTATTTGTTCCCTGGGATTTCTAGCTCCATAGCTCAACTATGCCATTGACAGTGAAGCAGAAGACAAAAGTGGTAGCTCTGTAGTTTGAGACAATCATATGTAGACACCCGCCGGAGTTTCTACCGGGAATACGACCTCAGAACATGTGATGAACACACAAATTGTGCCATTCAACGTATTGTGAAACATTTTGAGCACAAGGGTACAGTGCACAACCAGAGCAAGGGCAACAGTGGCAGGCCAGTATCAGTAACCAAGAGCCAAGCCAATATCGAGGCCGTGTGGGATTCTGCAGTGGACAGTCCCATGAAGTCCCACCGCCAGTGCTCCCGGGAGCTAGGCATCAAACCAACATCAGTCTGGCGTATCCCCACGAAGGAACTGAAGCTTTTCCCACACATCATCTCTATTAGGCATAAACCGAGTCAAGATGACATGAGAAGGAGACTTGATATGTGCAATTGGCTCAATGACAAGATGAAGCGGTACCCAAACTGGATCAACCCGATGAAGCCCATTTCCACTTGAACGGTGCCATCAACAACCACAACAACATTTTGTGGTGGGTGTCAACATATGATTTAGTCTCATACCACAGAGCCACCACTTTTGTCTTCTGCTTCACTGTCAATGGCATAGTTGAGCTATGGAGCTAGAAAAGGAAAATGGTATCGGTCAAAAAAACAAAGAAATGGCAGGAAGTCAAAGTTGTATCAATCTTTTTGAAACACTGTGTGTGTGTGTGTGTGTGTGTATTATATAATTCCATAATACCTCTCCCCGATGTATATCTTACCAATATACTGTATTATATTATGCATTTGTATGTAGATTAGAGTTTAAATGCAAAATGCATAACCATATCATTGCACCTCAATGAGTTGGCAGGTTAGCCAAGTGGTGTGTACACTCGCTTTTGAGCTGTCTAGTACCTTGTCTGGGTTCAACTCTCAGCCCAGCTACAAGCTGTCATCCTGATGCTTCGCAGGCAGGGTGAAGCATCAATGTGTTTACCATCCCTCGGATGGACGTTAAACTGTCTTGCTGCACACTTCAGATCACTGGCTCAATTAGATGGCTCATAATATAACTGAAGCAATGCTCAGATGCATTACACTAAGGTGCCACTTGGATGTATATAGATTACATGAGATCTGAAAATGAACGATATACAGGATTGCCACAATGTCTTGTCACCCCTTGTAAAATTTGTGGCATTCCTTTTTTTCATATTAGCTGACCACACTGAAGGGTTCTACAAGTTATAGCACATACATTTGCAGTACTCTTTTACTTTATTACACATTTTACAGCATATGACGCAAGCAGTAAATGTCCAGTGGATCCGTTTGTGCTCCATCATAGTCTTTACAGAGAATCATTTTGTTCCATGTTCTGTGGGACATTTTCCCGAGCATTTGTGGGGTGATACGATTGAAAAGAAGTCTCACTACTTGTTTCAGGTCATCAATGGATTTGTAGCGCTGCTGTGCAACAATCTATTTTATGAAGCCCCAAAGGGAATTATCACATGTCTACAGGTCTGGGCTTCGAGGTGGCCAGTCTAATGGAGCAGGCAGCATTGTTGACCCCTGTTTGTGGACGTTTATGAACCCGGACACTGACAACAATCCATTGTTCAATGGTGTAATTGCTTGTATCACCCATGGTTATGTCGTTCAATGTGAGAAAAATGGAAAAACGAAACAAATTAACACTCTGCACACAAAGGCAAGGTCACAACCGAGCGTAGTGGCGTGCGCCTGTAATCCGGCTACTCGGAGGCTTGGGTTGGAGGATCGCTTGAGGACGGGAGCTCTGCACTGGCCACGCTATGAGAGGGTGTAGGGCAGCCCGGAATCACGGCGAAACCCAATCCTTATCCCTGTGTCGTAAGAAGGCGACCAGGGTTGCGTCAGGAGGGCATCCGGCGTAAAACCTATGCCAAATCAGTATGCGGATCATAAGGATGATCCGCTGTGGCGACCCCCAACGGGAGCAGCCGAAAGACGAACAACACAACCACAAGGCAAGGTCACAATTTTTATGACACCAAACACACTGTGGTCACCCTGTATAATGAAGTAGATGCACACACACACACACACACACAACCACACACACACGCAACACGCACGCACACACACACACACACACAACCACACACGCACAACACACACACACACACACACACACACGCACACACGCACACACACACACACACACACACACACACACACACAGCAACACGCACGCACGCACGCACACAACACACACACACACACACACACACACACACACGCACGTACACACAACACACACACACACACCACCACACACACACACAACACCACACGTTTTGCTGAGGCTTAATATCAAAAAACATATTCTTTACCGATCTATCAAATCACATTTTCTAGGAATTTTCTTGTTAATTGTGTCTTAGTCTCAAGTATCAACTGTGATATTAAAATGCTCCCAAGACTTAACTACATATGTTACAGGGTGATGAGAGATCATTTCTTAAAATTAAATCAAAAGTACTTAAGTATGCGGCTTCCACAAACATTTCTTCACAGATGCAATTGCAGAGGGCTCAGGCCATTTCTGACACGCACAACATGATGCAATGGCAGATATTTTATTATTTACGTGTGTGTGGTGTGTAGTTTGTGTATAATTAATGTGTGTACGTGTGTGTGTGTGTGTGTGTGGTGTGTAGTTTGTGTATATTCATCGTCGTGTACGTCGTGTTGTGTGTGTCGGTGTGTTTGGTGTGTAGTTTGTGTATAATTAGTGTGTGTACGTGTGTGTATAATTAGTGTTTATATGATGTGTGTGTGTGTGTGTGCGTGTGTGCATG
>CM068953.1:18140802-18154042 GCA_035128595.1 Eptatretus atami | reverse complement strand
TTCGTCGACGCTCTCTGCTTCTTCTTCGTCGACGTCATCCGCTCTCTTCTGGTGGTCGAGGTCGAACTCGCTCTCGTTGTTTTAGCTTCCTCTTCCCTTGGTGGTCGTCGGAGGTTCGCCCTTCCTTGTCTCTTGGTGGTCGTCGGAGGTTCGCGCTTCCTCTTCTCTTGGTGGTCGTCGGAGGTTCGCGCTTCCTCGCCAGAGAGCAGATCTATGGACATTTTTGCAACCCCCTTGGTGTGCACCCAGTGTAGCACTTCTGCCACAGTAGACAATTTGTGGTTTGCCCTTTTGTGACTGATTGAATTTTAATGGTTTTAAATCTTTTTCAAAGGCCATCTACTGGAGACAGCATATCACACCACAGTCTTAAACTATGGACTGATATCATGCTGTTATCACAAATCCTTCCATCTGAAGGTTACAGTTTGACGGAGGGGCATGAGCATCGAAGACGAGCTGAATGAATTCCTCAGCATCCTGGCCTTGAATAATTTATCGAGGGAATCTCAGAACCCAGGGCCCTACAACCCCAGTAAGTAAACCTCTGCAAGAATGTATACATTGGGAAAACATGGAGCATGTTACCTCATAGTCCTGGAAAAATCTTAGTTCTTGATCTGGGAAACAGGGGGAATATGTCTTTTTTTTAACCAGGGAAAATTCACATTCTCTCATCGCTCCGAACAGTCATTCATTCAGTGAATCCATCTTTCTGTTTCCACAGCAAGCCACTGAAGATGTTCAGTTAATTGAAATTCTCTGCCTGCATCATTAGCTCATGAGACCTTCATTGGGCTGACCACAAGTCAAAGCTGGCCCTCCAAAGTTTGTTGCAGACTGGGAAATCATCTGTCTTTCCAAGTCTTTCCTTGAACATCAGAAAAAAAGGGGGCCCTTTTTTTTAACTCCCACAGCCTACAGTCATTGTCTATACCTGTATGGAGTACTGCTTTCCCTTTTTGGCCTGTATCCCTGCACCAGCATCTGTTTTCTGCTGGAATTGTGGAATTTAAGCTCTTAAATTCCCCACACTCCCATGATGAGGTAGTTGCTCAAACACTATGTCACCTTGCTCAAGGCCGTTGTTATTCTCACATTACAGACAAGTTGGTTACCTCTGTTTGTTTTCCCTTTCCTCTGGTCTTGTTTCCCTATGCTCTCTCTAGGTCTATGACGCTTCCCACGCTACTCAGGAAGCACACTCATCATGGCGAGCAGTGGTATATGTTGTTGAGCTTTTAGATTTCTGGAGAATCCTGATTCCCAAAATGGGCATTGCCCTTTCACCCTACATCAAGGAGGCCTACAGTGCCCCCCCCGACTTGAGTGGCCTTGTTCCACAAGAACGTCCACCCCTGATCATGCCCTCCTCCAATAAGGCATGGTCACTTATGGTCAATCATGACATCCTCAAAGTGGCTGTCTACCTATCAGATACAGTAAACCTTGAACATATCGTGATGGTTACGTTCTGGAAATGTGGCGATATTAAAACCGTGATAGTACATACCAGATGCCAATGGACAAAAGGGAGATCAGTTCCTGGGCTTCGAGAAAATATAGAGGAATGGTGGCGGTAAGCATGTAAAAATAAATATAAAGCAAAGTTTACATTGACATAAAATGTAATAAATAAATATCAGTGTAAATTAAAACAAAACATGAGTTTTAACCATTTTTAATTTATTCAAAACAGCAAGGTGGGTGGGGTAAGAATATTACATACTCATTACTGGACTCTGCCATAAGAAGAAACCACAAACTCATCTTGGGATGATGAATGATGATGATGATGATGTTAGAGTGGGGTGGCGGTAGGGGAGGGGGTAGGAGGGGAGGGAGCGGAGAGCGAGGATTCAGCAAACCGGAAGAGCAAGCATTAGCGTTGACGCACAAAGTCACCTGTACATTACCAATATAAGAATGGTAAGATGATCCTAACCACCTTACGCTTCCTTGAACACCGGAGCGATATTTCTGCTTGGAGAGGAAGTGTATCAGATACATCCTCTTCCAGAATTAACCCATTCCGTCAGTGTTTAAGAACTTGCTCTGGCATAAATCGTTCGCCTCATTTAGCTTCATGAAGCTGCGGTCGTAGTTTTTTTGCAGCATCCGTGGTTGGCCAGTGCTGCCTTGTCTGACTAAATTTTTACATGAGGAGGCCGGATCCTCTTTTAATTTCAAAAACCAGCCATTGCTGGCGGGAACTTGTGGGTAGCCGAAGTTTGAACTGGACTTCAGCCAACGGCTGCCTCGCTGGAAACGTGTTCAATCCACAGTTAATTTCTCCATAATCACTGGTCCACTCAAAATAACTTTTTTCTGGGTTTGGTCTCGTATCCAAAATAAAGCTGCTTTTTTCATCTTTTAATATGAGGATCGTGGTTTACGGGACTGGAATGAGACGTTTGCGCTTTGCGGAGCACTGGTGGCAACACTTGACATGGATATTTAACTCATTTTCAATGAATAACGCCCAGTCGAATTCAAATGGGATTTCCCCGTAATGGTGGCCCACAGATGCCCCACTTTCACCTCCAGTCAACGATCTTCCAATCTCGAGTCTTTTTGCCCACTATCATAACCTTTCTCTGCCCTTTTTGGCAAACTAACTTTGTCCATCATCTTACGTTTGCCGGTGCACCAAATTATAAGCAGTGCAACGAGCAACCCATAAAGGCTCATAATGGGAAGTATTGTTAAACGCAAGGACGCAAGCAATGACTCATTGCTGATTTCATTTCGACAATTGCGCTTTTTTGAGCTGAGATAATCGAAATCAAGAACACAATAGGTTTCCTGCGATTGGTCGAAATCTGCAATATTTTGGCGTTTACTGTATATATTATTAAGCCTCAACCTCAAAGGGGTTGCGAGACGAATTGCAACGTGTGTGTGTGTGTGTGTTGCGTGTGCGTGCGTCGCGTGCGTGCGTACGTGCGGCGCAGCGTGTGTGCGTGCCTATATACTTTCGCTTTAAATTTTATTTTTTCTCAGCAACTACTGTTGTCTGATCAATACAAAAACTTTAAACAAAGGAGGGGCTCCCCATGGAGAATATTTTATTGATAACAGTGATATCATAGGTCAATGGTATGGGCCATAATTGATAAAGGAAAAAAAATTAACATCATCTCCAAACGCTTACAAAAAACTTGAAATTTGGGCATAATCTGAACTCCTCATCGCAGTAATATAGGCGTGATAGCAATGACATGAATCGGTGGAAATGGTATTCCAGCTATAAGTGGTTCAATCAAAATTTCTTAGCTGTTAACATCTGAAACTTCAATATCTGATTACGACCGATCTGATTGAAAAGAATTTAATTTTACGATGGCATTGGTCATGGTGATCTGGTGCGCATCTTTGGATGAAAATAAAAACGTTAAAAATCTTCCTCTCCAGAACTACTTAACAGATTGATGCTAAACTTCATACGTATAATTACTCAGCCATGGGAATTTTAGTTTTGAATTTTTTTTTCATATCACCTTTATTGACTACAATTTAAACCTTTATGTAACCAAAGTGGTTGATAAATATCGCTAATGATCAATCATAATCAAAAAAGCTATGGATGATGGCAATGGTATGTGAACATAATAGGGCGATGGAGACATGGGTTTACAGGCCATATAAGTATGGCGTGTTCAGCTGAACGATGGTATTTTTGTTTAGAATTGAGCAATGCGAGGTGAGATTATGAGGTCCACCAAATGCTGTTCTTGTTTTTTCTTAGTTCAGGTCATTTTGGTCCCATAATTGTTGCTGGCAATAATTGACGAGGTGCCTGTGTAAAATATGTTCAAAGCAAACTCTTGAATACCATTGCAGCTCTGAATTAATGTGAAGAAACTAATTCCAAACATTTTATTCTTGCTCCATGGCACTGACTGCTTCGAGTGTCGATTGTAAGCAGAAGAAAATTTTCTTAGGTGGCAGGGAATGTATGCTGCAATTAGAAAAGCAAATGACTTCCAGACACCGCATAAGTTTTGACAGCTTCACTGAGTTGGCAAAGTCAACGATTGTACTGTTTTTTTTTTTTGTGATGTGATGCAACAATTAAAATCAGCTGTTTCCATGTGTTTTGTACTCCTGTAAATTGTGCCTCTATTATGAGGTGTTGTTCGCTCAGGATTTGCACATTATCTATTATGGTGCGAGTCCTGAGCTCCATATGCTATAGACCTGTGGGTCCTGGCCTGCCCCTGCAGCATCTACTGTGTTAATACTGAATTGTAGGCCATAGCAGACCATTTATTTACTCCCTTCCCTCCCCCTCCCCCCCCCATTTTCCACAATTCTCATGTGCTCATTCAAATATATATACTGTATTATTGAAAAACAAGTTACCTATTCATTTTTGGTTGACATTACATCTCATTTTCTTCTCCTCTCCTTCCCAACTGTTAAGGAGTATTTTCGTCTATCCTCCTAATCTCTTCCTTTTTATAGCCCTCACCCCACTATCACACCTTAATTCTTTTATTTCCGCTCTCTAATACTTCTCCCTACCCTTTTCTTTGTCATCGTTCATTTATTTGACTCCGCCACTACCTTGTGATACTTAACATGCATGAAGCATGGCCTTAATATTGTGAATAATAAGCAATAATTGCGAGAACAAATGTTTGTTCAGAAAAAATACAAGCTAATTAAATAAAAGAATAAGGACACAGATGTGATGAGGCAGTTATCTCACATATATGTGCCCCAGAAGGCTGTGAAGCTACACTGGTTCTACTTCCTCTGGCTTGGCATCACCTATCATACTCTACTTCGTGAACTTTGGGAGGGATGAAGCTTCAACATCATCTTTGTTTTACTGTAAACTCATTTCTCATGTCCTTCCAGGTTAGTGTCCTTCTCCTTTTATTTTATTTTTTTAACAAATCATCAAAAGCAAAACAATTGAACATGACTGATGCATTATGTTGCTGAACTTCATACCCGCCTCTTTTTGTTTGTAACCGGTTCACTTTTAACCTTTTCCGATATGGTCCTTTTACCTGTACTTACTCCAGTTTTGGATTCTTTCTCCATTCATATATGCATACAAACGTGTTTCAAAAAGATTGGATACAATTTGACTTCCTGCCATTTCTCTTTGTTTTTTTGACCGATACCGTTTTTCCTTTTCAGGTTTTGGTGGTGTTATTGTGGTAATTGTTTCCTGGGATTTTCTAGCTCCATAGCTCACTATGCCATTGACAGTGAAGCAGAAGACAAAAGTGTAGCTTGTAGTTTGAGACAATCATATGTAGACACCACGTCCGGAGTTTCTACCGGGAATTACGACCCAGAACTGTGATGATACCACACAATTGTGCCATTCAACGTATTGGAAACTCTGAGCACAAGGGTCCGTGGCAACAACCAGAGCAGGGCAACAGTGCAGGCAGTATCCGAACAAGACCAAGCCAATATCGAGGCCGTGTGGGATTCTGCAGTGGACAGTCCATGAAGTCCACCGCCAGTGCCCGGGAGCTAGGCATCAAACCAACATCAGTTGGCGTATCCCCACGAAGGAACTGCAAGCTTTTTTCCCACCACATCATTCTATTAGGCATAACCGAGTCAAGATGAACATGAGAAGGAGAACTTGATATGTGGCACATTGGCTCAATGACAAGATGAAGGGTAAACCGCCAACTGGATCAACCCTGAACCCATTTTCACTTGAACGTCCATCAAACAACGACAACAACATTTTGTGGTGGGTGTCACATAACTGATTTAGAGTCTCATACCACAGAGCAGCCACTTTTGTCTTCTGCTTCACGTCAATGGCATAGTTTGAGCTATGGAGCTAGAAAAGGAAAATGGTATCGGTCAAAAAAAACAAAGAAATGGCAGGCAAGTCAAAGTTTATCAATCTTTTGAAACATCTGTGTTGTGTTGTGTTTGTGTGTGTATATAATAATTCCATAATACCTCTCCCCGATGTATATCTTACCAATATACTGTATTATATTACGCCATTTTGTATGTAGATAGAGTTTAAATGCAACAATGGCCATAACCATATCATTGCACCTCAATGAGTTGCAGTTAGCCAAGTGGTTGTGTACACTCTTTGAGCTGCTAGTACCTTGTCTGGGTTAACTCTCAGCCCAGCTACAAGCTGTCATCCTGATGCTTCGCAGGCAAGGGTGAAGCATCATGGTGTTTACCATCCCTCGGATGGACGTTACAATCTGTGCTGCTGCACACTTCTAGATCACTGGCTCAATTAGATGTCATAATATCACTAAAGCAACATGTCATGATGCATTACACTAAAGGTGCCACTTGGATGTATATAGATTACATGAGATCTGAAAATGAACGATATACGGATTGACAGCTTGTCCCTTGTAAAATTTGTGGATTCCTTTTTTTCATATTAGCTGACCAACACTGAAGGGTTAATACAAGTATAGCACATACATTCGCAGTACTCTTTTACTATTCACACATTTACAGCACTATGACGCAAGCAGTAAATGTCAGTGGATCGTTTGTGCTCCATCATAGTTTTACCAGAGAATCATTTTGTTCGCCTGTTTGTGGGACATTTTCCCGAGCATTTGTGGGTGATACGATTGAAAGAAGTTCATACTTGGTTTTTCAGGTCATCATGGATTGTTAGCGCTGCTGTTGCAACATCTCTATTTTATGAAGCCCAAAGGGAATTAATCACATGTCTACAGGTCTCTGGGCTTCGAGGTGGCCAGTCTATGGAGCAGGCAGCATTGTGACCCCTGTTTTGTGGACCGTTTATGAACCCGGACACTGACAACATCCATTGTCAATGGTGTAAATTGCTTGTATCACCATGGTTATGTCGTTCAATGTGAGAAAACATGGAAAACGAACATTAACAACTCTGCACATCAAAGGCAAGGTCACAACCGAGCGTAGTGGCGTGCGCCTGTAATCCGGCTCTCGGCAGGCTTTGGGTTGGAGGATCGCTTGAGGACGGGAGCTCTGCACTGGCCACGCTATGAGAGGGTGTAGGGCAGCCCGGAATTCACGGGAAACCAATCCTTACCTGTTGTCGTAGAGGCGACAGGGTTTGGCGTCAGGACGGGCATCCGGTAAACCTATGCCAAATCAGTATGCGGATCATGGATGATCCCTGTGGCGACCCCAACGGGAGCAGCCGAAAGAGACAACACAGACCACCAAGGCAAGGTCACAATTTTTATGACACCAAACACACTGTGGTTCACCCTGTATAGAAGTAGTCACACACACACACACCACACACAACCAACACAACGCAACACAGCACGCACAACACACACAATCACACACAGTACGCACAACGCACAACACACACACACCACACACACACACGCACACACGCACACACAACACACACACACACACACACACCACAGCAACACGCACGCACGCATCGCCACACAACACACACACACAAACACACACACACACACAGCACGCACGTACACACAACACACACACACAACCACCACACACACAACACAACACCACACGTTTTGCTGAGGCTTAATATCAAAACACATATTCTTTACCGATCTATCAAATCACATTTTCTAGGAATTCTTGTTTAATTGTGTCTTAGTCTCAAGTATCAACTTGATATAAAATGCTCCAAGACTTAACTAAATATGTACAGGGTGATGAGAGTCATTTCTTAAAAATTAAATATAAAGTATAAGTTGCGCTTCCACAAACATTTCTCACAGATGCAATTGCAGCGGGCTCAGCCATTCCTGACACCACAACATATGCAATGGCAGATATTTTATTTTTTAGTGTGTTGGTGTGTAGTTTGTGTATAATTATGTGTGTACGTGTGTGTGGTGTGTTTTGTGTGGTGTGTAGTTTGTGTATAATTATCTGTGTGTACGTGTGTGTGTGTGTGTGTGTGTGTGGTGTGTAGTTTGTTGTATACATTAATGTGTGTACTGTGTGTATGAATTAGTGTTTAATATGATTTGGTGTGTGTGTGTGTGTGCGTGTGTGCATGCGGCACCAAATTCTAGTGTGCAACTGGTGTGTTTGTGTGGTAGTTTTGTTATAATTAGTGTGGTGTACGTGGTATAATTAGTGTTTATATGATGTTGTGTGTGTGTGTGTGCGTGTGTCGCATGCGTGCACACAACATGTCTAAGTGTGCCACTGTGTGTTTGTACATGTTTCCCACTTCCCCCATTTCCTACTGTTTCCATTTTTACTTCATGCATTATTCCTTACCCCCTTCACATTTCCTTCAAAATCCTCTCCTCCCCCACCCACCCCTGGCAATACCAAGCATCCTTCATTCCTGTCCATCTATCTTCCCAAGTAGTTTGGTGGTTGGTATTTCACCTGAAATCTGGTGTACATTTTGAGGAGGGGGAGTGAGATAGGAATTGTGAATAATTATCTCGGAATCATATTAGGGTAGTTGGAAGTTGGAAGGGGAGAAGGTTTGAAGCAATGATGGAATGGGAAATTGTTGTTCCCGAATTTACATTTTCTTTCTTGATATTCCTGCATAAGAGCCATTGGCTTAAACATTTACATTGGATATCCACACAGTAATGTTTGGGATAAACTTATACCTACCTTGACATCAAGCGCTCGGTTTTAAAATGGTAATCATTCTTAAGTCTCCTGTATCCATCGTACCATTGTCATTTTGTTACATTTGAAGGTTGGCGATGAGTTTTGGTTTTTTTAATCATCCCCTTCATATTTTGCTTTAAAATTTTATTTTCTACAACCGTTCTAAACATTAATCAAACTGTGAACGCACTTTAAGCGATTAGGGCGTTCACACTATGAGCAGTGTACTGGGCAGGAGTCACTCAGGTAGTTATCGGTACAGTTGGACTTTGGCCTCATAGTGCTGGTGACCAGTTTTCCAGAATGGTGAGTGTTAGTCAAAGTGTTTATGAGGGAAAGGGATGCAGAATGGAAGTGGTGGTTGGATAGAAACTATGGAAAAAGATTTGCTTGAAGAGAATGTAAATTTTGGTTAAATTTTGTTTTCAGAAAGTTAACAACCAGGTTTTATCGAACAAACTCAACAGCTACTTGTTTTTTTCTTCCACCCATCCCACATCTACATCATCCTATGAGTCGGATACTTTCTCGTTGTGCGCTTACTTCTGTCTGGTTTATCTCCAAGGAAATGGGATCTCACTTCATCTTGTCATCCCTGATGATTGCACAAGTCAGGATATTGCGATGTGAAACTATGCGAGCCCAGGCCTCAACAGGGTCCACAGGCCAATACACTGTCCTGATGAATTATGTGCCGCAGTCCCTGTGGTCAAATGACCTTCTCGTTGTGAATAATAGCGAGGGATTGCTGGAGCGATTAATCAAGCAATTGCAACCAAAACACCGACATAGCTCCAACATTTACCATTGACGTGCACACCAGAAAAACCCAAAAAAACGCACGTGTTTATGTGAAATAATTAGTTATTTAACTACTGCTCATCACCCAGATGGGTATATCTCTAGTTTTTAATATTTTCAAATATGTTATTCTTCAAATATTTACACTTAACAAAGCTTTGCCTGCAAAATCTTCATTATTGAAACTCTCCAACTCAATAAAATGTTACCCACAAAGAGATCCTAATATTTCACTTCAAATCAGTCGTCCAATCGCATCCCTCAGAGTTTGCACTTTTTGTTGTCCGAAGATAGCCATTTCATGTTGTAGGTTCTCTTCATTTGCATCCTGAAGGTTGTGCAGCCCAATCCTCAATTGCTTGCCTTTTCTCTTGAGTTGCCTGGATTAATTTTGGTTTTTTTGTTCTGTTCTCCAAGTTTCTGTCTAATTTGGCTCTCCCTGTCCATGGTAGGCTGCCGCATTTCCAGTAAAGCCCTCAATGAATCCTTGATCTTACCTTGGCTCCCTTTTCGGGATGAGCAAGTTAAGCTGAAGAGTACATGACTGCTTGGGAATCCTGTCACCATCAACATAATGTGTCACTCCATCTGAGCTGAGCCTGAATGATTTCTAATTCAGTTATGGCTGCTCTATTAGCACCTAGTGTTGGGCACTTCCATTCCTGCCTGATGCTCATGATGTTCCAACGTGTCATGTGGAACTGATCAGCTGCTTATATTGTTAACGAATTTGAAGCCTTTTTGCACCAGACAGTCAGCAGTCCCATATTCAGTTATCTCGTTAAGTATATGTGGATAGTAGAACCCTCCCTATGTCTACAGGGTAATTTCATGTGTGTGCCTGGGTTTCTTCTTTTATTAGTCAGCGTTTTTTACATCTTAAATCTACCAAAAACCTCCCTCAATCTCTCCTCCCACTTGCGGGCGACAAGCCGTCACCCGCCAACTTTCACTTCACAACCACGGCGCCATATCGCACGTGTTTCTGACTACGGACTGGGCGGGCCCCCTCGCCTCGGAGCTCTGACTCCGCCCCATCAAAGAAGAATGTTCTCCCCTGTCGACACGGGGAAGACAACAGGGCTCTCTCGGGGGAGGAGCACCGAGACGCCCTCTCCAATCGCGGCTGTCACCCCGACCCCGAAAACGCCCCGTCCAATCCAGAGGCGAGTTACCCGAAGCGGATCCTCCACCGCACGGGGGAGGGATCAGAAGGAATGCGAGCTGTATCCGAGGGGTTCCTTGGAGGTCGTTCCTTGCTTCTGGTCTGCTGGCTCTGCCTGGTCGTCGGTCATCGTTCGGGCTGGCCGGGTCGCTTCGTGAGGGTTCGTGTGCGCATCGTTGGATTCTGGTTCGTGGGGTTCGAGTCACCGTGGTGGGTTTGTGTTGGAGCGCCCGAGCTGGGGATCCCCCGTTCCCTCCACGGACTCCGAGCTCACAAGTGAAGACGGTAAACCGCATGAGTGGCCAGGTACCCGACCAAACTCTAACCCCCAGCTTGCCTTCATCCGCGGCTGGAGGGTCCGAATAAAGGCCAGTTGGCGCCATTTCTTTTAGTGTGTGTGGTCCGTGTGTGGTGCCAGTCTGTTAAGTATAACTGCATAAGTGCTTGCTTAATGTACATTGCATTTTCGTCGGTTTAAACCTGCTCTGTGTCCTCCCTCCCTGATTATTATGTGTAAATAACTCGTGTTAAATGTACCAGTCGTATTTCTGTGCTTTCTCTCATTGTAGCATGGTTCGGTTTGAGTATAGTGAGGCCGATTGTGCCGTCATTGTTATTTGGCCCGCGCGGCTTTGGTAATTCGCCGTTGCCAGATTCGAGTCGGTAACAGCGACTCGGTTCGGACAAAGCCGGCCGCAGGGTGTGGGCTTTCCCCGGTAGCTAGACCGCACGGCTAAATTCGGTTAGAATTGGAATCAAACAAAAGACCTAACCCGCGGTCGAATATTGGTATCCACGGTCCATTAGCGACCTGTCGACTTCGGAGTTATCCGGATGCCGACCTCAATTCGGGTTGTTTGGGGGGGGAGACGGCCCAACTGCCCATCTAGCGGTCGTTCCCGCCCCACAACCAGGCCCACAACAATATATCTGGAATAGTGAAACGTAATCCATTCTCGCAAGCAATGCAGGGTAGTCTTATGAACACAGCTTTGTGGACTGAGAGTTTAGTTAAGAGTTGACACTGCTGGTTGGACATTAAAGATTTGACACCTCTAGTGGACTTCATACAGTAGCTAAAGGTGATAGCTCAAGAGACTGGCCAGCTTCCTAGTCTCTTGCGGGGTATTCCATGTCAAGTGGTACCACCCTCCGACACTCAATCTCATTTCTCCCATACTGTTGGTCATCTTATTCACTTGGGTGAACAAACTCAAAATACGAACTTTTAGACGCCAGTGGGCCCATTTTAGACCCCCCCTCCAATTTGGGCGCCACTCCGGCGCCCCCAATCTCAGAGGCCATATCACAGGTTAGTGGCCGATTTGGCCCATCTTGGTACAAAATGCTTGTAAAAGCGAGCTCTTTCGAATCGCGTAAAGTAAAATCCTCCGAACATAAATTCAAAAAGTTATAGTTGGGGTGCCCTTTGACCTTGGGCCCCGCTCCCCAGCCAAACGATGGTCCCGATTTTTCGTGTGGAATACCCCTTCATATATCACACCTCACAAATGAAAATGGGAATCTCAATGTTCAAGGTGATGATGGTTTTATTGTCGGGAACTCGGGTGTGGAACCCAATAACGCCACAAACATAGACAATAATTTGAACCACAAAATTTCAATATACTGTTCCGGCTGTGGAAATTCGCAATACACATAAAGGACCTTATGATCAAAGTTATGACGATAATATTGTGTAGTTAGATTTCCCACCGTTGTTTAGAGGAATTACTTCCGTGTTCACAGGGCTGTGATCCTTTGAGTTAGCCGTTTTTCTTTCGCTATCGTTATTTTGGACCGTCCGAAAACGTCGAACGAAGGCCCGTGGAAGACCTGAGCAACGCGCGAGTTTTCCCGCCGTTTTGCGCCGCCAACGCTGGCACGAGAACGGCGAAGAGCTCGCTCGCGAAATTGGTGGACACGGGGCGTGAGGCGGTCGGGAGGGGGAAACGCCCTTTCGAGAGCTTCTGAAGAGCTCGAAAGGAGGCGGAGCCGAAAAGGGGGTGGAGCGAAGGGGCGGAGCCCCGGCTATATAAGGTGGACCGCACGCGGGGCTCGCTCTCTCTTCTTCTTCGTGCTGGATTGCTCTGCTTCCTCTTCGTGCGCTCTCTGCTTCTTTCTTCGTCGACCGTCATCCGCTCTCTTTGGTGGTCCGAGGTCGAACTCGCTCTCGTTGGTTTTTAGCTCCTCTTCCCTTTGGTGGTTCGTCGGAGGTCGCCCTCTTGTCTCTTGGTGGTCGTTCGGAGGTTCCGCGCTTCCTCTTTCTCTTGGTGTGTCGGAGGTTCGCGCTTCTCGTCTCTCTGGTGGTCGAAGGGTCGAACTCCGGTTCTCTCTCTGATCGTCGAGGTCGTCTTCTCCTCTGGGCGCCAAGTCGTGAGGGTTGCAAGCGGTGGTCCAGGTCGAGGCACGCACGAGAGGAGAGTGCCGTAGAGGGCTCGCCGACCATGCGCACCTCGAGGGTGCAGGTACCTGCTACGGTCTCGCGGGACCCGTTCAGTCTCCAGCGTGTCATAAAGTACCCAAGTGGTCAGCTGACCCCTTGTCTGTGAGGGGGTCTTTTCTTGTGTTTTTTTGGGTTTATTGCACATGATTGTCGTGGCGCCGTCTGGTAAGTAAAACTGCTTAAGTGACTGTAATTTATTAATTATATTCGGTCGCAGTGCTTTTCCCTTCTGCTTT
>CM068953.1:18081846-18101720 GCA_035128595.1 Eptatretus atami | reverse complement strand
TGGCTGTGGTTGGCGTTGTGGAGAAGGTGGTTGTTGTGAAGGCGGTTGTGAGCGATGCTGGTGGTGGAGGTGGTTGTTGTGAAGCGGTTGATGAGAGCGATGTTGGTGGTGGAGGTGTTTGTTGTGGAGCGGTTGGTCCAAAATAACGATAGCAAAATAAAAACGGCTACCTCAAAGATCACAGCCCGGTTACACGAATAATTCCCTTTAAACATCGGTGGGGAAATCTGATACTACAGGAAGATGACTGTATTTCTGTGATGTTGAACCACTTCACATTATACACAAGGATATCTTTCCCTCAGCCCCACAAGACGACTGTGGGACACATTCTACAAATATAATTCTTTCCGGCCCGGGCATTCGCTAAAAAAGGTCGCATGGTGCTTACAATATAATAAAACAACAGGGGAGAGGTTAAAACATACGGAGGGCATTCGCCTCTCCTTCTAATATCTCTAAAAAGTCCATGTATTTGGAAAAATAATTTCTTCACCCTTCTCCAAAACAAAGGGGAGCGACAAGACAATCTTAAGCTTTAAAGGGCAAAAAAGTAACTAAACCCATATTTTTCAAACCAACCCTATGAACAACACAACGCCACCAAAACCGCCAATTACAATTGATTCGCCAGGAATTAAAAATAATAAATAAGATATAAACTGAGGATTTATTCTTTCTTCACTCACCAATTGTTTTATTTTTGATTTTTATTCTTATCTTTGCAATGAAACTAAATTTTTTTTCTTTACATTTACCACCGTCAAGTTTTTATTTAAAACCTCTCCTTACCGATATTCTCGTCATACATACCTTTCTTCTTTTCTTTCTTTTGCATACCTAATTTAAACTATACACCTACATAATTTTATTATAATATCCACAGGGGTATCTTAATTTTTATGCTAGTCTGTTTTTTTACTCTCTGGCGCATTGGTCTTTGATTCCAGGTCAACTCGAATTCTTTTCTTTTCTTCTTCTCTTCTATCTCAAATGCCACAAGACACAATATCTCCGCTCCAATTCCGCTAGTGACAAATATAGCTATCATTCCCGCTAGGCGTAATCCGGGGACGTATGCGGTCAGGGCCTAACTCGTCCCCCTGTGTTTAGAGTAGTAGGTGAGCGCAGGAATTCGGGAAGAATTTGGTTAGCTCAGTGGTTAGCCGTAGTGCTGAACGAAAATCAACGCTTACTTCATTGCAACCTACCTGCTTCACATCGGCCAAAAGGACACCATTTTGCACATCTTTAACATCCACGAACATCTAACTCGCTGACACTTTAGGATCTGGAGGTACACCCAGGGTGAACATCCTTACTAAGGAATCACACACACTGATCGTTGTCTCTCTCTCTGCCTGCGAGAACCAATGGCAACATTTGGTAGATGGGCCGAGATTTGAACCCATTCCAGAAAAACAAAAGCCTCAGAGGCACAGTGTGATTGCATACTTCTCGTCACCCTGTGCTAGCCCAACCTTAATCTTTGACCCTTGAAATCTATTGAGTCAGTCATTTCGAGTTTTGGCCATATGCTGAACAACCCACAACCCCTCCTGAATGAACATTTTCCCTTTTCATTTACTTTGATTTGCACTCAAAACTATGTTTTAAAAAACTGCTAATTTACTGTTACTAATAAAAACCTTCAATAACTCCATGCTCATTACTTCTTTTCAAGCAATGCTTCCCTTTCCCCAACGGTGTTAAACATAATTCTATCACCCTTCATTTGACCATTACTTAATTGCCCTGAAGTCGCTTTACTTGATACCAATCCAATAGCTAATGTTTTAAAGATCAATACGAGGTAAATGAAAATGCTTTTGTTTGGAAGTGTGTTTGCATGTGGATTGTTATAATATGTGTTTAACTCTCAATTGTATGTAAAAATTACAAACAATACTTGCCCATTACTTTTCAACTGTTCCTCTAGGTTTTTATCCACCGTTGGTCGGTAGCTCTCATTATGGCGTTCAATGTCTAATCCTTTCAGGACGTGTACCGAAGGCAGTGCAAGGAACATCAGTTCTCAAAAAAGTGTCATCCCATCAAGAACCAACTCTCATCCCTGAGGTGGCTTTGCAGGCGGTATCAAACAGATCATTATATTAAAAGGCCTCCTTCATCTTTTCTAGGGAAAGCCTTGCCCCAGTTAAGGTTGACAATACGCTATTCGACTGTAAGAAGAGGTGTGTGAACTTTTACTTCATCGAAGCCCAGTTCCTGAAAAAGTAGCCATTCTCCAGTTGAGCTGTTAGGTCTGATTTGGACGAGTTGTCTTGCATCTGTGACACATGAAGAAGAACATCATTAAACATTTTTTGAAACAGAATCATCTCTCCAATAATCAGTGGCTAGCCTTAAACCTTCATCGTGAGGTCACAGTATGTAACTGCGTGCACATATCTCATTTAACTCTCACATATTCATGTAAATCAGTTGTGAGGCATTTCTCTTGCATATCCCAAAACATTAGACCCATCTACCTTACCACAAACAATTATTCTTGTGATATATTTCCTTCATTCAGTGGTGTGAGATTCAGTTGTGACAACCAATGCATTGCCTTTGCCAGTCCTTTCGCATTTTTCCGATATATAATATACTCCTTTGCTAGTGTATATATACACACTCCAAGGCATGACCTTTCAAAAAATACTCAGACTTATTGACGAGTGTGTGGTGGATAGCCCTCTTCGGTGAGTTAAAACCCCTTGACTGAAAACATGCTTCTTCGGTCAAATATCACACTCTTCTCTTCCGGTTATTTGATACCTCTCTTTCCCTCTTCTTCTGCTACTATAAACTATATATCAAACAGTGTAGTTCTGTTTCTTGTTTTATTGTCATATCAGTGTATGTCGTCAAACTCACAATTAACCTTTCAGAAGTTTTAACTTTATCAAGAATGATATTCTCAACACCTATTAAACCACTAATGTTCACCTCCTTCAACCCGAATGGCATATATGAACTAGAAGCTCTTCAGTCAATTAAACTGAAGATCCTCATTCAGTTATTGTTTGCTGTTGGAATGGATCGCATGTGGCTTGGTCTTAGATTAGCGCACGTGCTGGTCAATACCCTTACATTCAGTCGTTCACAGTCAATTATGTGAGGTCTGTCGACAGGCAATCACCACCAGACCCTGTTGCACATTTTATCTGTAAATTTCACAGGTTGATATTTTCTTTGACCAGAAACTTTTACAATTATTGCCCTGCCTCCATCCTCCCTGTAATTCTTACTGCCTTGCCATCCTGATTTTTCTTCACACGTCATGTTAAAGCCCATATAAAATAATAAGATTGGGGTTATCGTTATCTGACAAAAGAATAAATTTGCTCTAAAACTATTAAGTCATTTGGTCAATACAATACTCAATTTGAATTTCACAAAAGTCCAGGTCCAAAAAAATTTAAACCACCCTCATAGAATTTCCAAATCTCTGAAATGTGCCTGTAAGATTATAAGGGTGAGGGAATGGAACAGGAAGGGTTGACCAATGTTAAGGCAAAACCAAGCAAAACAACGTTTACACTTCTTCCAGATTCTTTATTTTTTGTCAGTGATCAAAAATAATAGGTTCTCTAGGATAACTGAACATTCAAAATTGCGATTATACAACCATCTTGGGCTGTTTTTGCTGTTATTAAGCAAATCTGATTGTATCACCTTCGTTATCGATTTGACTTTCTCTTTAGAACCTGAACTTCCAGGGGTACTGCTTGCTTACATCATTATCCCAATCAATGCAAACTCCTAGGGCTATGGATCTCTCTCTGAATGTGTCTACTTTCGTTCTGTGTCATGATATCTGTCCTTTGGCGCCCATGTTCTTGATATATTATTTTTCAGTCTTGGTCAACCTTCGATTCCCCCTCTGTCTCCGACTTGGGTACCGTTTTAGTACCATGGGTCTTCTCCTTCTGACACATGATATCAACCCTTTCTCCTTCCGTCATTTCCACATATTGCTCCCTTTGTCGGGCTTAAATCTTGAAATCTTCCAAGCCAGTTTATTATACTCGAAAACAGATGGTGCTACGCAACAATCGTGACCTATCCATCTCCAACCTCCTAATTTTTTCAATCTTCATATCTTTCTCGATGATATGTCTTTTTCCTCGCCCTGCTTGAACTTCTCGACCTCTTTCTTATTCGCCATTTCAGGCCAGAAGATCTCAATATCTTCCTAGTTGTGTATATATTGCTGGCATGATAGTGAAAGGCCCCAGTTTTCCATGTTATATTATTTGGTGATTTTCCAGATTTCAAATCAAAATTAGGATGACTGACTTCATGTGCTGTTAAAGATCCTCAGCTACTTTTGGTCTTGTTACATGAATGGATTTTCCAAATTACCTTGAGTCTCTATGAACTGCACCCCCTTGCCTTTTGTATCGCATTGTAGTACATCTACATCTCCCCCTCTATCATGTAACCTCGGACCCACATATATGTAAACTCGGGTCAAACCTCTCTAATTGGTGAATGGTGTACATTGATGTCGTTATTGGTGGTGGTTATTTGTTAAGCATGTATATTCATCTTTCTGTTTTTGGGCTGCATTCATTTTCAGCCCATTTGTACATGTAGTCCGTTAACCTATATTTTACTCCTCCAACTGCGTGCTACGGTAAGAGTTGTTCGAGATCAGGTAGATATCATCTGCAAAGCGGAGTTTTCTCCTCTCGCTGTTCAAATTGGTTCCTCCAAGGTATCCGTTCTTTTCTGCCTCAGTTTTTCTGCAACACCCGGTCCCAATAACCACTAAAACAGAAATAGAGAACCACGTGCAAGCCTTGCCTGACCCTGTGGTATTCTGTTCAAATTCGCCAGATGACAACCAGTATTGTTGTAACTACACTCTTGTGTATTCATTTAAGGGGTGTCTTTTTATGGGTTGTCCAACTCCTCTTATTTCCTTTATATGGGGTGAGGTCCAAATGGCACCAAGCTTCTGTCCCTGCTCAAAATACAATACTACCTCACGTTCCTTGTTCTGTCTCAGCCAAACAATCCCGGATACCAAACTGTACTGATTACTCCATCAGTTCTCGAGGAAATCGCTTGGGATAATTCACATCTTTTCCACTTATGTGCCTCTTCTATTCACACTTGCTTGAAGACCTTGTTCAAAATGTCTCAACAGGAGGTGGGCATTTCATGATTGGTTAAGGGTACATCTCATATTATTCATTCCATTGGTTCTTCAGTGAACATATTTGATCCACTGCTATATCTACCTTAGCCTTGTTCCTTTTTTGGCTCTTATGATATGTTTCAACCAATAGCCACATTTTGGAAGTAGGCGGGTTACTTGTTCAGTTCCAAGGTACTGCAGATTTCTGATTGATTTTTGTGCCTTGAGAATTTTCCCACAAAATATTTAAATTAATTTTTTAATCCACTGCATTTCCTTTATTGACGAAAACTAAACGCCTGCATTATGGTGCTTTGCAACTGCATGCAGTGCTTAAGGATCAGTTCATGCCTGGATCCAATTCGTCATCTGCAATAATACCTAAATTCTGACCTATTAGCTAATACTCCACTTGGAACAGTATTATTGGTGTCATGGTGAGAAAAAATAGTAATGAAAACATATAACATGGCTGATTTATTGTGGGAGTTTGCTTGAATTACCCGAACGTTGCATTATAAGATGAATTAGAAATCTTATTCTATTACCCAAGCAATAAACAAAAGTACATCCTTGTCCTTGTGCTTACTCCATGAGGATGTCGACCTAAATTGTCCTGTAAATCACCCATTATGGCATTGATTAACCTCAGCCACTTGCGCATGGGCGGCTTTCCGCAGAGACATTTCATGCCTCCTCGAAGTCCTGAGAACGTAAGGCATTGAAGGGGCGGCTGTCGACTAGATGGCAACAGGCTAGGAGAGGAGACATCTACAATTTGTCTCGCGGTTGGTGGACATGCAGCCATCCCTTTCACACTTTAATTGGCGCCTCGGTGGCATTGCTACCACTATTCCCCATATAGTGCTTTCGCTCTATAAAGGCACAATTCGGAAATTGCCAACAGGTTGGCACACGATTGGCACAAAAAACTCTGACCAAAGCAAGCAACCCATCAAGTGATTTTAAACACTGAACCTGTGCATGGAGAATCATTTTAGGTCTTGTATGAGTGTCGTTTATAGGCAAAGCCGCTCGAATCCACTTACCCCTAAATCATGTTTCATGGCAACACCGATGACATGCATTACGTATTTGCCCGGTATTTCAACATGCTCATAGGTCTATCAATAAAATTTTGCATCCCCATGGGGAAAATCCAAATTTGGGTCGGGCCCGGTTCTCAGAACTCTTGCCTCTTGTGCCTGTAATTCGTTACCATTTGTGGTTTTAGTCTATCGTTTTGTTTCTCTTTCAGAGCCAACAAAGTATAGGCGAATTTGGATAAAGGGGCTTTCAAACAATTCCTTAGAATCAAACTTGTAGTTTGATGGTAAAATGTTATCCCCGAAGGAAAATAAAGAGGTAATAATAATTTGGAGGTTTTTACGTTTATTCCAAATACAATAAGGGCTAAAATGAATAACTGATATGATTTCGCTATTTTCAGCCTCCTGTAGCTTTTCTGACAATTATCTACCTTTTTTTAATATAAAATTGAAACGAGCTCGGGGCGGTTGTCATTAGAACAAGTTTGGTTTAGTTCGGAAACACAGGAACGAGGAAATAAAAATAAGAGCTTCAAACAGCACTTGCCCGAAAACAGAAGTTCACAGTCAAAATGACATTAACTATGAATTCGATTTAAGCGGACTCATATTATACCTCGGTAAACCTTAGGCGAGTTCGTGCCGGTGTGGCCCCTCCCTGTTTGTTCCTGATGTTGAGGTTTAGGGGTAATTAGTTTTATCTATGAAAATAGCCCTCGCCAACACGCTGGGATACAAAAAGCATCAAATATGATTCAAAAGCCCAATTACGTTGACTGAGTCCACAGTCTTGAAACTTTTTCAGTCATCTTTTTGCAACTCGTTGGTGTCAAGAGCAAATAAATGATTCGCTGGCCCCATTGGCCCACACATAGGAGATTTGTTTTAAAACATATAAATAAAATGATGGTTACAAATAAAAAATGATATTGCGGGTGAGGTCTTTTAGTAAAATCAACCAACACAGTAGGAGCCCATCGGAGTACAAAAATGTTTAAATATTTTTTTTCCCTTTCTCAGACTTTTTTTCTCCTCATAAACATTACATGAGACTGCACCCAAAGTATGTTGGCTTTCTTACCGGGTGTTTTAAAAAAAATTATCTTATTATCAACCAAACTATTAAATGGTGCTATATAAAACATCTTGTTATAATCGGCCCTATCTGCCGCGAAATGATTTCCCAGATCACATTTGACGCCAATGCCGTATTGGATTGTGCCGTCAACGTGCACGTCG
Organism: Eptatretus atami; assembly: GCA_035128595.1. Classification (NCBI taxonomy): domain Eukaryota; kingdom Metazoa; phylum Chordata; class Myxini; order Myxiniformes; family Myxinidae; genus Eptatretus; species Eptatretus atami. The sequence goes on along the minus strand of CM068953.1, from coordinate 18,094,280 downwards.
TCGTAATTAACAGATAGACGGCGGGTGCTCGGCGGTGATCCAACCAATAGAAGCTATACGAGGAAACGGTTGCTCGCTTCTCTCTCAGATCGGTATTAATGTTTAATATATTTTCCGGCAATTATCCAAGGCCACCATCCGCAGTCAGCAGATGAACTGTGATAGGAATGGTTGGGGTAATAACCAGTTTGTTTGTCGTTTGCTGGTTGCCCGCCTCAGGATAGGATAAGGGGGTCAGATGCGCATAGACGTTCGTCAAGAAAAATCAATCGACGATCATGAGACAACTCAACCCAAATGAACGAACGAGGACACAACAAGTGTGACAAAAAATCAAAATACTCTGTCCCACATTAAGTGAGAACGGCGTCACGCTCTAGGAAATAGGTCTAAACTTCCTAGTCTTAATTGAAACTGAAGCCACCAAAACCCACTACACTTCCAGACTGCAGTTATTTATAAGTAATATCTTTTTTTTTAAATAACTGGTCACATAACATTCATTGTCATTCTCACCATCCTCATGATATTACTTAGTAATGGTTCTACACACATAAAGGGAATCGCATCCCAGTTAAGCATTTTTAGTGAGTAACATCTTCTTCAATTCACACTATGGAATAGTAAAAATCACGCGCGACAATAGTTGAACCTGAATTATAACTTTCTCATGCAGTAAATCTACGCTAAATAAAAATGTCATGTGGTAAGTCGTACCATCAGCTCCCCCTACTCCGTCAGTCCGTCCCTTCTACTACTCATAACTCACAAAAACCATTAAACCCTTTTAGCGGCCCAAACTTGCATGCAATCTACTCTAAATCCCAGGTAGTGGCTGAAATGGAAAATTGGCCGATAGGAGGTATAATCGTATCTACTATAAGCTGGGGTGTTTGGGTAAATTTATTTAAAACACTTTTGAACGCGCTATAAATTTAATCAGGCCTTACTTAATTATCCTTTATCGAGCGGTATCCAGCTCTCACCTCTCACTGTCCCCTACTGGGGGTTTCCTTAATTCATCTTTTTTTTTTTTGGCACTGTACCTCAACAATTGCCTCGGAGTCTTTTTGTAACCCAGGGCCGTTAATTGCTTTTTTAATATGGAATAAAGGTTATTTTTAATTTCCTCTCTTATATCACGAATGCAATGCATCATCAAACCTCGGATTTGCTGGAAAAGAGTACCTTTGCAATCGCTTTTTTATAAAAACTCCCAAGAGCACCTTAGCCGACAGTTTTAGTGGCTATATATTCCATCCGCACGATAGCCCATAAACTCTCGATATTGTTATTAATCTGATTATAAAGCTCACTACACATTTCATTGATGACTCGATCGTTACTGTCTCCGAAGTTCAATAAGTGTATTTTACTTGTTTTTAGGATAATATAAAAAAAGCATTCAATGCGTACAGCCTTTACGACCTGACACAAGAAGGGAGCATAGAAGACATGTTCTAACAATTTTCCAAATTTCAGCACCTCAGAATTTGCCTTGACATTCGGTCACTATGCTGACCACGCAGGCATCGTCGGGCTACTCCCGCCAGGTTATACTGGACTTCCCACTACACTCCGATGTATTCTGTGCGAAATATCGCCTACTAATTCGAAAACACTCTGACCACACCACAGCAAGCCATAAACCTGTTCCTTATCAACGTTTCTCAATTGGGAGAGTGCTGCTTAGAATAGCGCTATCTTAAGGCCAAATCTTTGGCAGCAGCGTAAGAACATAATCTCCCTTAACACTAGAAGAGGGCAGCACTAAATGTCGATAGTCTGCTACTTTCTTTGATAAGTATTGTTGTAGGTTTCACACAAAGCCAAAAAAATGGCCCAAAGGTTAGAGCCATACACGGCCTAAGACATCATTTCGCCACTTCTGTCCCCATGAATACACTCGACATCTCGGACTTGAACAAAAAATGCCTTCCCAGGCGGCGCCTAATCACCACTTCCTGCTTTGGCCTCCGTACATTTTGTGCATTGCAATCCCTCACAGCAGGAAGGACACGCCCAAACCTGGGAAAATATGAATTCTAATTTTTGAACATTTCCCTTTCGATGAATCTGGCTTTCAATTACGGTGACCCAGTCTACTATACACGAGCAATAGTCGGAATTTATATAAGCAAGAGTTTTACAGAGGAAGAGAGACATTAAATAGTATTCGTTTTTTTTAAAGAGTTTTTCTTAAACCATTTTCGTTTGATGTGCTTGCTGGAGCTGTCTTCAAATCTCAGATCTTCGTGCAAGCTCATCTTCAGCTTGACCTTGCCGGCGAGAGTTGTTGGTGTTATTCTTTCATTTACTCTTGGGCACACTTCTTATTTCCGGGATGTTAGGAAGAGCAAAATTATAAGTCTGTGGATATTATTTTGACAGTTTGGTTTTAATTTTTTTTTACTTTGTAATTCTTCCTCTTTACCATTGATGTCTCTCTCCAAAAGCAATGACTGCATTCTTTGTCTGGATCTGTAAGTTTTTCCATGTGTAACTTATTATTTCAGAGCGTGTAAACAAATTATGGAATCAATACATAGGTGTTTAATTGACTCTGTTTATATTATTCTCGTCTCTCCATGGAACCCAAATGAAAAATGACAATTAACAACCACCATGAAAAAGACCAAAAGCCTTACCCTCGGAAAGGGGCGGTCGTCGTTGTTCCATCCATGCTTGAGGCTGTGCCGTGTTTTCGTTTAAATATCGCCCACTTGGTCGGGTGGCGGGGCGGTCGCCGGGATGGTCTCTATCGCAACTTCCCCCTCCCCTTCAGCCGGTTCGGGGTCGTTGTCCGAGTCCGCTCGTGTTTCCGTGCGCGTGCGCGGACATGACTCCAGGCAATTTACCTTGCGCTTTATAAGCGAGTTTAGATCTAGCGAGAAAATATAACACAAACAATACCAATAAGAATAAACCATTCTATCTCCCCTCACATCCAAATGGCGGGTTTGCCACTGAGTTAATTATATTTTGTACTCTCCCGCGAAAGCCGTTCGAACAATGAATGTCCAACGATCTAAAGGAGATAGGTAAAAAGAGACGGGAAAAAGTTTCCATTATGCAACTCACCCAGATGCAGGATAGGCTTGATCCACCCCGGAGACTCGGCCCAAGTAAATGCAGGGAGAAGGAAAGACGTGAAAGATCGATGAACGTGCCGAAGGGAAAAGGGAATTTCGGACCTATTATTAAGGGGAGGGCGAATATGTCTGTAAATACGCGCCATGTTTGTTCTCAAAAAAAGTTTGACAATCTTTTCTCATTACTCTTTCGTTCTAAGCGGCTTTTGCAAGAAGTGGCCCACTGTTTGGTGGTATTTGAGGGGGGCGGTCTGTCGTGGGGATCTTTCGTTGCTCACGCGGATCGCGCGATTTGACTTGTTTTGTCTTCAATGTGTTTTTGTGAGAATATCCGATCATCATGTTAGATGTTTTTGAGTGCTATTAGCTTTATGCCATGATGTATGCAACATCCTGTTTGATGACATGTTTTGTTTCTTGGTTTTTTTTTTTTTTTTTTTTCTTTTTTTTTCTTTTTTACTTTTTTTTGTCTTTTTCTTGTGTGACAATCCCTAACTTTTGCAACACGTTGGGTCATTTCAGAAGAAAGGGGGTGAGACCAAGGTGTTGTCGACATGTTGCGAATCGAGTTGTTGGCGTTCCAGGAATGAGGAAAAACTCATCTTGCTCCATTGTCTTGCAGAAATAGAGCTGGTTCCCAGATTGCTCCTTCAGCCACATCCCGCTTCGTTCTGCGTCGCAAAATGGACGGTCAGCGTCCGTCTCGAACTTCAAACGTTGCGATAACAAGGATTGAATCATTACCGGCGGCAGGTCCAGGCTGTGCAGGTGGTGATCCAGCCCTGCCTCAAAACCAGTCGGAAATGGCAGAGTCTGCATGACATGGCGACTCGTGCAATAAGCACATTAGGAGTGAGCGCCACCTTTGGTCCATTATCTCTCGCCGTTTTGTCATGTCGGGGCCTGCGGGCAATTTCTGACCATGACACTGGAATCGTATTCCCTTTGTGAATTCTTTTGTTTGATTTGTTTTGTTTCATGTGGCATTATACGTTCAATCTAGCAGAATCCCTTGACGGCACAGAGAAGAAAAATTGAAGGCATGATCTCCAGGATGACTTTTGGTGTTTTTGAAATCTGTTGCGTCCGATGATCCTTGTTTTCCATTGCCACGGATTCTATTTGACCTTCGGGATCCTAGTGGAAACCACACTTTATCATCAGTTACGACTGTGCTAAGTTGGCTGGATCTGCGCATGATCAGGTTCAAGAAGTTCAAACAAAATCAAGCCACCGTTGGGCTGCCGATTGTCGTGCTGAGATTGTGAGGAACTCATCTTGCTGAGACATCTTGGACATGCCCAAGTGTTGTGCCGGTAATGGTTAAAACGCCGCTTTGAGAAAATTCCCAAGTTCTGTGTTATTTTCTGTGACCTTAACACGGTGATTCTCTACATGACGAATGTGTTGACCTCGGCAGCAGTTTGTGGGTTCCTGGTCGCATCGCCACCCTTTTAGGCTTGGGCCATCTTCAAGTGGCTCGCATCCTCGCTTAAAGTCAGCCACCCATTGACGAGAACAGACTGAAGGGTACACCTTCACCAGTTAACACGACCAAATGTGTGCTCATGGATTCATTTGAAGTAACACATTTCTTGCATAAAATGATTGACAGGTCGATTGCTCAAAGTTGTCTAATACCCCTACGATGCGGACTTGGCACACTTTGCATTATATTCTATCGACGCTTTAATACCCAATTTTCCGTGATTGTTGAATACTAATGGCAGATACCAACCATAGCACGTACTTTAGGCCAGCAAAAAAATATCCCGGCTTGTCGCGTCACCACTGGAATGTCCCGCAATCTATAACTTCCTTGAATGTCCTCGACTGCAGCTTTTTATGCGAAGGTGCAACTTTCACGTGTAAATGCAGTAAAGATTCTCGACTGAGCAATTTCAACCATCATCTTTGTCTCTGCTTCAGCTAAATGGAGGAAGCATGCTTAGAGAAAACATAATTTGCGGACTGACGATCCATGGCTACAAGTTTGTGAGTGCTGTGTTTGCAGCACATCATAAGCAGGAACACAGATTGTTCCTCAGATCTCTGCTGTGACCTGGAGGGTTCAACGTTGTGGATGTAGCCTGAGCAGAATGCTTTCGTTGTTGGCTGGTACGTATACAAATGGACTAATCTTCAATTCATTATTGTTGCGTATTCGCGCCCGCGCGTGACGAACGGCCGCTCGAATCGAATGTGCGCCGCCTCGGCCCACCGACGGGACAATTCAGTCGTGACCCTCTTGAACTATCGCCAAGGAGCTGTCCACGTGGGTTACCTCACCAACAACCCATCCGTGCATTCTACACCGGCTGCGAAAATAGGGTGAATCGCGAAAGTCGATATACCTAAGTACTCGCAGGGTAACCTACCCCGAGGGTTTGGTACCACGCCACAGGTTCGACTCCGGACACGAACCGCTTAAGCGGGCGCTCGTTCTGCTTGACCTACCAGGGATAACCTGAGCGGAGTTATCGTCGACCTTGACGGGTTCAAGATTAATTATCGGGGCGTTTTAAGCCCACTACGAACCCTTTTACGTGAACAAGATGGAGATTCAAACAGAACCCCTCAAAGCAAAAGAAGAAAAGAGAGTGCGGCGACTTCCCTTGTCGGCTGGTGAGCTCCCTCTCCCTGCGACCAGTCATGCGTGGCCGCGGCCGGCCCCGACCTCTCTCGTGCCGGCGAACCCTCTCCGCACGTTCTCGTCCGCGACGCGCAGGTCCACCTCACAACCGGCGCCGCCGCGTTTTTCTTCCCGTCCGTGCCTCCGTTTCACAGGTGCTCGCCAAGCCCGCTGAGCGCAGGACCTTTCTTCCCCGCCAGACAAGCAGACAGGAAAGCCTCGAAGACAACTTCACTCCTCGCGAACCAAACTCGACCAACCGAAGACCAACAAACAACTTCAACTGAAGAGGAAAGAAAAAAGACGCTCTTTGCGCCCGCGTTGGTCCGTCTTTTTATCCCGCGGGGCCTCCCGCCTCTTCGCCCCGCCCCGTTCCCGGCCCCACCTTCCTTCGAGAGGGTTCCAGCAAAGGCGTTGCCCTCACGCTTTCCCTCCACCCCGCTCCTGTGCGGGGGCGGCGAGTCCGTTTTGGCTCTGGCCAGAGTAATATTCCCCCAAAAAGAGGCCCCTCCTTTACAGAACCTTCTGACTTCTTATCGAACTTGACTCAGTCGGCCCTTCCTCCACTCGCAACAGAGAGTGTTCGCGGTGATAGAAGATCAGACGGCGCGATCGAGGAGAAAGAAAACAAAACATGGCGCGGGAAAACCTGACCGCATTCTCTCCCCAGTTTCCCTCCTTATTTGTGCGCCTATTTTTCTCCCGTTTGGAAGCGACGTTTAGTGGCGAAGATGTGGTAGCGTTAATTGGCACTAAAAGTGAGCCTTCGGGGTGCGTGCGTTTTCGCGTTAGTTGACAAGGTGAAAGTATTAGGCCAGCCCAACTGTCGTGAGCCGGTAACCCTCCTGAATTCCCAGAAACCTTTGTTACATCTGGAGGCGTGTGTGTGAAATGTTGTGTGTTGAAATAAAAGATAAGAAAAAAGATAAAAACGCCTGATCAAAGTGAATCGCAGGCCCGAATGAATCACATTAATTCTACTCTTCATAAACAACTGGTAACGTTATGGCGGGACAATAACCTCCCCAAACAATTAAATCCACACCCTGTAAACCCTTAAAAAGATTACGCTCACCATACGGTCCCACCAAAGAAAGGTGGTGTTTTGCGAATTTTCACAGGCCGCAACAATATTAAGAGGGAGGAAGGTGTTAACGCCTCCTATGCATGTTGGTGCTTGGATGAATTACAGCATCCCCACTCTACCAAGGTAGTCCTTCGCGAATAATGCCGATATGAGGTGAGCCCAAAAGCTATTGGCCCCTGAGGGCATCACTCTGTGGGGAGATCGAACAATTACAATGAGGATTCCTGCTTTTACCTCGCCACGAGAAGGCGACGAGCCAGCAAACCCTGCATCACTTTTGCATCCAGTCTTGGCTACTACAGCAAAATCCGAACCCTGCATACCACTAAAGAGCCATGTGCTGCAATAATAAGAGAAGAAGAAAGACGAAGAAGCTTAAAGTATCATCGACACAATAGTAGATACCTTTGTTTTGCCTCACTCTTATACCTCCCACGGCCACTATCCGTGAGCGTATTCAACCCATCTCTCGACCAGTGAGTAGGACCAGCTAGCCCCAATTCACCTCCCAATTGCAGTCTACGGCCCTACCCTGTTCAAGACTTGAATGGCCATAACATACAGACTCTGCCAACAGCATCTCACTCCTGAAAGATATTGCAAGTAAAAATTGTATAGCAACGCATGTCTGTACAAGTGCTATATTGGGTGTGAAAGATTGTTCTATGTGTGGAGAATTTATAAGAGCAGAGTTGCGTGTTGTTTTGTTGGATACAGTCCCTCCCCCGACCTCGTGCACCCAGTTGTAATGAATGCCAAGGTAGATGGCAATAAGAAGCTTCTGGTTAAAATATGTTTTTTCGCAACTGTTATTAACAAATTTAGTAGAGAGCAAAGTTAGCCAAAAGTCGCAACTCTCTCCCACCTTCCCCTTCCCGTGCACCCACAGGGAGCGCGTCCCCCCCCCCTAACACAATCTGCTACCAAATGAACCAGGCAGGCCAAAACCAACATGCCGCCATACATCTATGCTACTATGTCGCGCGCGCACCAACACCCACTCCACACCTAGCCCACTTCCCTCACTGTTCACCTATGCCAGAGGAACAGGCGCACGTGTTTGTCCCTTCACGGGGAAATGGCTGAGTCGCTACACCTCCCAATGATGGTCCCTCGTCAAACCACTGACTGCGCCAACCGTTCTGAACCATGATTAAGCTGGTGCACCCTAGCGATATTCTTCCGCCAGTCTGTAAGGCCCAACATTTATTGTCACACGTTTTCGTACCACCACTCTCCCATTAGTAAAGCTGTAATCGCTTGCCCGTTCCCGAAATAGACACGCAAACCGTGGCGTTTTTGGCGTGGCCGAGCCTTGCTCGTGTGCAAGTGCCTTTTTCTAAGTTTTTGTATATCTCTTGCTCCCTTTGATTAAATATCAGTTGCTCATTTTTTTGTTTTTGTGATGGTGTTATTATATTTATTATATTTTCCTTTACGGATTGGCCCTTTGTGTTTGTTCCACTCTTGACCTGTCGCTGGCCCTCTGGCCCTCAAAATGTAGTTGCTGATAGAAAGCCACCACTCTAGCTTTTCCAAATCGCCATGTTGTGTTTGAAGCCGCCCATTTACTACCATCTGCATGTAGCCATGCTTATTTTTCCTGTGTAATTCATATAAATAAAGTTGCACTCAGGTAACCCCAACACACTAACCCTCCTCTTGTTGTGCTGCATCTGAAATTCTGTACAAGTTCCTCCGTAACCGCCTCAGCTCCCTTGGTAACCAGAAATGATAACATGTGCAGAATATACATATATATTAATTGTACTTGAGCGCTCATAGTTCACAACAATTATAAATCGACTTTATAATCGATAATTCATTCAGTATATTGTGGTTTTACCCATTGTAGACGGCGTAAATGGAGCAGATAACCACCTGATAAAAAAACCCTCACAATCATTCAGATTAATATAACCATAGACAATGAGACACCACGATATCAAGGTATGTATGGTGGCGGTTTGATATGTGCACCGTGAAGAGTAATTTAGAAAAGTAGAATGTAGCATCACCGATGTAAAGAAAATAATATTTGGAAAGATGGGTGTTCTTAGAGGGTCTGCTAGGTGTAGAATTCATTTGCTAACGCGATAACACTTGAGTTTTATTCTCACAATAAGAGAGTGCAGACAATACTGCCAGTAGAAGAGATCGGTGTGCGGAAGTTCTCTATTTCAAATATGGAGAGAGAAGCATAACACATTGACTAGCCAGTTAATATTTTATGTCATTTTTAGGCGGCAAACTCCGAATAAACAACAACCAAAAAATATAAATAAGTGTGCCTCTGAGAAGGTGCTCATCAATCGCATTCCCCTAATTTTATTCTGTATTTTAAAAAATGAATTATATTAAAAGTATACAAAATGAATCAAAAACAACATGTGGTTACTGGAATATTAACACTACTGTGCACAATAATAATAGCGAGAGTTTGTGGCAAACAAAATACTTTGTGTCAATTTCAACGTATTTTTTAGTCCGCCATAAGAAAATTGTTGTAGTTATTATACAATGAGTGCAAGGGGTATGAAACTCATAATTTCCTTCCCCGGCCACGACTGTATCCTGCCAAATATCGTCCAATCTGCGTTTATGTCCGTGGCATTCTGCTGTGCGAAATGTATGATCCTCTCTGCGCTATATTAGACTTGCTGAGACTTGTTTTGTTATTTATCGGTATATATATATCATAACGGATCTTTAGGCTGGTTGGTTTGGGCCATTTTCGAAGTTACGAGTTTCAGCCATTCTGCGTGTGAGTGACCCAAGGTGAGACACACTATTCAAGCGGCGTGGACCGATGTGAATCCTGCCGTGAGCAAAAGGCAAATATCTTGCCATATCGGTCGGCTGCTCAAACACACCTTCTCCCTACCTGGTGTGTGACGAGTGGCTCCAAAAGCACCAGCCGTCACCTTTCCATCGCGACACATTGCATATAATCCGAAGGTCAGGTTGCTTATGCCACTCCACATACTTTTCATCGAGGTCATGCGACTTGTTATGTATACCAGACCTGTCTACCCGACTCAATATGCTGTGGAAATTTCTTTCGCAAAATCATTATCGAATAAAGGAATCTTTATTACTAGTGGTAAGTTAGTGCATCTCATGCATGGTGAGGTCAAATAATAACAACGAGGAAATGACAAGCCTTCTGTAACTATCTTTTTTGACCAGCCATTATAGTCAAGCCAACTGAATCCATTGTTGCCATTACATAGTTCCAACCTTTGATCTTTATTATTTTGCGATTAACTACTTGTGTTCTTTGAAAACCAAGAAATCCCCTAATTTTCATAAATTTATGTAGTGGATAATAAATTAATATACATAGCTCATGTAATGATTGCAAGATATGCTAAGACCCAGATTTTGGATACATCCCAAAGCCAGATGTGAGCATAAGCGGAGCTGTAAGATCGATGCGACATTCCGTCGTGACATCCCATCTCTCGGCAGTTTTTGTCTGCGTTCAAAAATGCCACCAGCTTTGGACGGGTCCTGTCGCACCGGACCCAATTAGGTCCCATACTGTTTGCAATAAAATGGATATGAGAAGGAGAATTCTGAATGGAAAGCAAATGTAAAGCCTGGGATAAGTGGGCGCCAGTGAGCCGGGAAGCATTTAAATTCAGAGAGATTTATTTTGAGACTTTATCCAACCACGATATTTCCGAAGACATACAAAGACATGACATACCTGCCTTGTTCCTCCTCCATATTTTTTTATTTTTTCCACAGAAGGCGAGTTGCGAGTAGTCGAAGCTAGTGCGTTCTCTCTTTGTCCCACTACTGCCAGAGTGTGACCCCGAACACAGGTTCGTATCGCACGTGAACTGGTCTGTTGGCCTTTCTGCCCTCTCGCACTCACACGCTCAGCTCAGGCTCTTCCACACAAGGAACTCAATAAATCTCCCTCAAGTATGTCCAAAGCACCCGAATCTTTGTCTCATGCCCAAGCCATGCGACGGTTGAAGCCCGCCGCAAGGTGATGTCCTTACTGGTGCGTTGGCGAGGTGAATTATCATCCCAGTGCGCTCAAAATTTGTAGCAACTTTACCACGTGGACCACTGCAACTCAGAAAACGATGGTGCTCGTTTGAACTGTGAGGCTTCGTTCACATTCACGGTTTTGGCGAAGTTGAGCTGATATGATGAATTATCCTTTCGTAATTGGTTAAATGCCCTGTGATGTGATGGAATAACTATCTCTCAATAATTGGATCCCAAAGATTTACGTTTCTGAGCTTGTAAATGCAGGTGTGAAGCTCAGAGTGCAGACCTCCATTTATTAATTGGTAAATGAAATAGTTTTAATAAGTTTAAATTACAGTTTTCGTTGTGAAATTACGAAAGAGAGAGTGAAAAAAATCCTAGCTACCCAATTGAACACTATTTAATTTCACTGTACAGAGGAAGCATGCAAAGACGCATTAACGATGAAATACTCACAAAAGTAGCGCGGAAGACAAACTCTAAAAGGTATCTTATTTTCAGATATAAAATTTCGAAAAAGGATAAAAATTTTTCCAATTGTAAAAACTTTCGACATTTGGAACATAAAAAATGCTCTGTTCTGTGGGATATATCTGTCTCATTTCGTTAACTTTAGCGAAGCTGAACAAATGATTAGATGAGACTGGCAGGAGTGGGACAAATGTACAGCTCGTGCCACTCACCTCCAAGCTGCTCACCTGGTCAGTGAATCTCGAAAACCCATCTCACCTCTAACTGTCAAATCCTAGGTGCTCGCAATGCAGAGGGTGCATTTTCACAGATTGCCAAATGCACAATCCATGTGTGAGGTCCATGCTGCTAGCAGTATAAAGGAATGAGAAATTAAATATCCCATTGTATCTTTCGCTGGAATGGGAGTAGGAATAAGAGAGTTATTTGGTCACACCTGAACAATTAGATTCGCTCCGTCTGCTGAAAAAAAATACCTAACAAAAAAACCATTCCTTCATTACTATGAGGCACATAGGGCTAAGCCAGAAGATAACCCCCTAATTCTTTGCCCTTCCCTGACGCGAACTGGGACGTATCATGTCACCAACTGGAAATCTGGTCACCGCGTGCACACAGGCCGTGGCATGTCCTGCTGAAAAACGGTAACAGCAACCACCTGCATGATCTTTGCCAGGAACTTGCCTTAGACTGGCGCTGATACTGTCACGAGTGTGGAGCGATGTTTGATTTTGCATTATTAATACTTTTGTAATAGCCCACAGAATGTTTGGATTCTATAATGATTATTTCACTACCTCTTTAATTTTTGCACTTCTTCCACACAACCACTCATTTTCTCAAAAGAGAATTAACACTTCTCCAGGTTTGTTTATCATTTACTGCAAAGAATATACTGGGAGTTACCACACCCAGAGAACACAACAATTTAGCCTGCTAATATTTTGGATTGTATAATCCACAAGTACTTTTAATAAAAACATCTAGGGTCCACTAATAGACCGAAAGTTTGAGGTTATATATTTTGTTGACTGCGCTCTTAGCCGAGGTGTTGCGTGTAAGTGAATAACCAAAGATTCGGCCCGAGAGCTGGTGTGTGCATAAAGGTGGACGCGAGAGAATTGAGAGGACCCCTCGCCACGGT
>CM068953.1:18056280-18075427 GCA_035128595.1 Eptatretus atami | reverse complement strand
GTAAATAATACCTGTATGGGTTAAATACACGTGAGGGTAAATAATACCTGAATGGGTTAAATACACGAAAGTGTAAATAATACCTGTACAGGTTAAATACACGTGAGGGTAAATAATACCTGTATGGGTTAAATACACATGATATTCTACACCATAAAGGTATTATTTACCTCACATGTATTACTGTACGTATTATTTACACTCACGTGTTTAACCCATACAGGTATTATTTACCCTCACGTGTGTTTAAAAACCCATACAGGTATTATTTACACTCACGTTATTTTAACATAGGTATTATTTAACACTATGTTTACCATCAGAGTATATTTAACCCGTTTATAACCCATAAGGTATTATTTACCCTACATGTATTTAACCTGTACAGGTATTTTTACCTCACTGTATTTAACACATACAGGTATTATTTACCTCACGTGTATTTAACCCATAAAGGTTTATTACCTCACGTGTATTAACACTACAGGTATTATTTACCCTCCATGTGTATTTAACCATACAGGTATTATTTACTCACGTGTATTAACCTGTACAGGTATATTTACCCTACGTGTTTTAACCCATTCAGAGTATTATTTACCACTCACTTGTTTAACCCATACAGGTATTATTTACACTCAGGTGTAATTTAACCCATAAGGTATTATTTCCTCACATTGTATTAACCTGTACAGGTATTATTTACCCTCCACGTGTAATCTAGCAGTATTTTTTTTCTGTTTTCCCACATTTTCCCAGACTTTTAACATACAATTATTTACCCTCACCTGTGTTAATCCCAACATGGTATTGTTCTTTTATAACCCATACAGGTATTATTTACCCTCACGTTTTAGTCATTAAATCACATACAGGTATTATTTACCCCTCCAGTGTATTAACACATACAGGTATTATTTACCCTCATGTGTATTTAATCTGTACAGGTATTTTACCCTCACGTGTATTTAACCTGACAGGTATTATTTACCCTCACGTGTTTTAACCCATACAGTATTTTACACTCATGTGTATTTAACCCATACAGGTATTATTTACCCTCACATGTTATTAACCCATACAGGTTTATTTACCACTCACGTGTATTAACCCATACAGGTATTATTTACCCTCACGTGTATTTAACTGTACAGAGTATTATTTACACTTACGTGTATTTAACCCGTACAGCTATTATTTAAACTCACGTGTATTTAACCCATACATGTATTACTTCCTCACGTGTATTTAACCCATACAGGTATATTTACCTCATGTGTTTAACCCATACAGGTATTATTTACCTCACGTGTATTTAACCCATATAGGTATATTTACCCTCACGTGTATTTAACCTGTACAGGTATATTAACCTTCATGTTTATTTACACCATACAACTATTATTTACACTCGCTGTATTAACCCATACAGGTATTATTACCCTACTGTATTAACCCATACAGGTATTATTTACACTCACGTGTTTAACCCATACAGGTATTTATTTACCTCACGTGTTTAACCCATCAGGTATTATTTACACTCACGTGTTTAACCCATACAGGTATTATACTCACGTGTTAACCATACAGGTATATTACCTCTGTGTATTAACCCATCAGGTATTTTTACCCACGGTATTTAACCCTAAGTATTATTTACCCTCATGTTATTTAACCCATACGGTATTATTTACCCTCACGTGTGTAACCCATAAGTATTATTTACACTCACGTGTTTAATCCCATTCAGGTATTATTTACACTCACGTGTTTAACCCATACAGGTATTATTCCCTAGTGTTTAACCTACTAGTATTATTTCCCTCAGTGTATTTAACCTGTACAGGTATTATTTACCCTCACGTGTATTTAACCATACAGTATTATTTACCCTCTGTGTATTTAACCCATACAGGTATTATTTACCTCACGTGTATTAACCTTACAGGTATTATTTACACTTCGTGTTTTACCCATTCAGGTATTATTTACCCTCAGTGTATTAACCCATACAGGTTTATTTACATCACGTGTATTTAACCCATTCAGGTATTATTTACCCTCACGTGTTTTAACAAACATCTATTATTTACACTCACGTGTATTAACCCATACAGGTATTATTTACACTCACGTGTATTTAACCCATTCAGGTATTATTTACCCTCACGTGTATTTAACCAAACAGCTATTATTTACCCTCACGTGTATTTAACCCATACAGGTATTATTTACCCTCACGTGTATTTAACCCATACAGGTATTATTACTCTCATTGTATTTAACCCATCAGTTATTATTTACACTCACGTGTATTTAACCCATACAGGTATTATTTACCTCATGTGTATTATAACCCATACAGTATTATTTACCCTCACATGTATTTAACTACACAGGTATTATTTACCCTCACGTGTATTTAACCTGTACAGGTATTAATTACCATCCTGTGTATTTAACCCATACGCTATTATTTACACTCACGTGTATTTAACCCATACAGGTATTATTTACCTCACGTGTATTTAACCCATACAGCTATTATTTACACTCACGTGTATTTAACCATACAGGTATTATTTACCCTCATGTGTTTCACCATACAGGTATTATTTACCTCACGTGTATTAACCCATACAGGTATTATTTACACTCACGGGTATTTTAACCATACCAGGTATTATTTAATCTCACGTGTATTTAACCCATAAAGGTATTATTTACCCTCACGTGTTTTAACCCATACAGGTTTATATACACTCACGTGTATTTAACCTACAGCTATTATTTACACTCACGTGTATTAACCCATACAGGTATTTTTACCCTCACGTGTTAACCATACAGGTATTATTTTACCCTCACGTGTATTTAACCCATAGAGGTATTATTTACCTCATGTGTATTTAACCCATAAGAATTATTTACCCTCACGTGTATTTAACCCATAAGGTTTTATTTACCCTCACGTGTATTAACCCATACAGGTAATATTTACCTCACGTGTATTTAACCCATACAGTATTACACATTTTACCCTACGTGTATTATTTACCTCACGTGTATTTACCCATACGGTATATATTTATACCCTCACGTGTATTTACCCAACGGTATTATTTAACCCATACAGGTATTATTTACCCTCAGTGTATTTAAACTCCAGGTAATATTATTTAACCCATACAGGTATTATTTCCCTCACGTGTATTTAAACCATACAGGTATATTTACACTCACGTGTTTAACCCATACAGGTATTATTACCCTCACGTGTATTAAACTTACAGGTATTATTTAACCCTCGAGTGTTTATTTACCCTCAGAGTGTATTATTTGAGACCTCGATTATTATTTACCCTCACGTGTATTTAACCCATACAGGTATTGTTTACCCTACAGTGTATTTAACTCACACGGTATTATTATACCCTCACGTGTATATTTAACACCCATACAGGTATTATTTACCTCACGTGTATTTCAACCCATACAGGTATTTTTCCCTCACGTGTATTTAACCCATACAGGTATTATTTACCTCACGTGTATTTAACCCATACATGTATTATTTACCCTCACTTATTTAAACTTACAGTATATTTACCCATACAGGTATTATTTACCTCATGTGTATTAACCCATACAGATTATTTACCCTCATGTGTATTAACCCATACAGGTATCGTATTTACCCAACTGTGTATTATTTTACCCTCATGTGTTTTAACCCATACAGGTATGTGATTTACCCTCACATGTATTTAACCATACCGGTATATTTTACTCAAGTGTATTTAACCCATACGGTATTATTTACCTCACATGGTATTAACCCATACAGGTATTATTTACCCACGTGTATTTAACCCATACAGGTATTATTTACCCTCACTGTATTTACCATACAGGTATATTTACCCTATGTGTATTAACCCATACAGGATTTTTCCCTCACGTGTATATTAACCATACAGGTATTATTTACCCTCACGTGTATTTAACCCATACAGGTTATTTACCCTCACCGTGTATTAACCCATACAGGTATTATTTACCTCACGTGTATTTAAACTACAGGTATTATTTACCTCACGTGTATTTAAACCGCTACAGTATTATTTACCTCACGTGTATTTAACCTTAGTATTATTTACCCTCAGTGTATTAACCTATACAGGTATTATTTACCCTCACAGTGTTTTAACCATACAGGTATTTTACCTCACGTGTATTTTAACCTGATACAGGTATTATTTACCTCCACGTGTATTTAACCCATACAGGTATTTTTACCTCATGTGTATTAACCATACAGGTATTATTTACCCTCACGTGTATTAACCATCACAGGTATTATTTACACCTACGTGTGTTTACCCATACAGGTATTATTTACCCTCACGTGTATTAACCCATACAAGGTATTATTTACACTCACGTGTTTATTCTACCTCACGTGTTTAACCCATACAGTATTATTACCCTCACGTGTTTAACCCATACAGGTATATTTACCCTCAGTGTATTTAACCCATACAGGTATTATTTACCCTCACAGTGTTTAACCCATACAGGTATTATTTACACCTCACGTGTTTAAACCCATCAGGTATTATTTACACTCACGTGTATTACCATACAGGTAATTTACCCTCACGTGTTTAACCTGTACAGGTATTATTTACCCTCACGTGTTTTTAACCCATAGCTATTATTTACACTCAGTTATTTAACCCATACAGGTTTATTTACTCAGTGTATTTAACCCATACAGGTATTATTTACACCACGTGTTTAAACCATACAGGTATTATTTACCTACGATGTATTTAACCTTAAAGTATTATTTACACTTACGTTTTAACCGTACAGCTATTATTTACACTCACGTGTATTTACCCATAGTTTTTACTCACTTGTATTTAACCCATACAGGTATTATATTACCCTCATGTTTTAACCCATACAGGTATTTATTTACCCTCAAGCTGTATTCTAACCTATAGGATTATACCCTCACGTGTATTTAACCGTACAGGTATTATTTACCTCAGTGTTTTACACCCTAACATACATATTATTACACTCTCGTGTATTAACCATACAGGTATTATTTACCTCCAGTGTATTTAACCCATACAGGTATTATTTACCTCACAGTGTTTAACCCATACAGGTATTATATTAACCTCACGTGTAGTTTAACCATACAGGTATATATTACCTCATCACGTGTATTTAACCCATACAGGTATTATATTCACTACCTGATATTAACCCATACAGGTATATTTATTTTACCCTCACATGTATTTATACCCATACAGTGTATTTATTTACACTCAGTGTTTTAACCCAAACAGGTATTATTTACCACTCAGTGTACAACAAAACAGGTATTATTTACCCTCATGTGTATTTAACCATACAGGTATTATTTACCCTCATGTGTATTTAACCAATACAGGTATTATTTACCCTCAGTGTTTCACCATACAGGTATTATTTACACCACGTGTATTAACCCATACAGGTATTATTTACACTCACGTATTTAACCATACAGGTATTTATTACCATACGTGTATTAACCATACAGGTTTATTTACCCTCACGTGTATTTAACCCATACAGGTTATTATACACTCACGTGTATTTAACACATGTTCATTATTTTACTCATCCATAGCTTTCACTTTACTATTATTTACCTATAACCAGGTATTATTTACCCCTCACGTGTATTTAACCCCAATTACATGGTATTATCTTACCTCACGTGTTTTAACCCATACAGGTATTATTTACCTTAACGTGTATTAAACCCATACAGGATTATTTACCCTCAATTATTTCCCATAGTACATGGTATTATTTACCCCTACTGATGATACAACCCATACAGGTATTATTACCTACAACCTGTATTTAACCCATACAGGTATTATTTACCCTCAGTGTATTTAAACCATAACCGGTATTATTACCTCACAAATGTATTAAACCCATACAGGTATTAGTTACCTCTATAATATCGTAGTTTAACCATACAGGTATTATTTACCCTCACGTGTATTTAACCCATACAGGTATTATCTTTACCTCACGGTGTATTAATAACCCATACAGGTATTATTACCCTCACGTGTTTTAACCCATACGGTATTATTTACCCTCACTTGTATTTAACCATTACAGTATTATCTTACCCTCACGTGTATTTTAACCCATACAGGTATTATTTACCCTCACGTGTTTAACCACCAGGTATTATTTACCCTACATGAAATTACCCATGAACAGGTTATTATTCCCCTCAGTGTTATTTACCATACGGTTATTTTACCCTCACAGTGTATTTAACCCATACAGGTATTATTTACCCTCACGTGTATTTAACCCATACAGGATTATTACCTCAACAGTTATTTAACTACAGGTATTATTTACCCTCAGTGTATTTAACCTACAGGTATTATTTACCCTAAAAGTGTATGTTAACCTTACAGGTATTATTTACCCTCAGTGTATTTAACCCATACAGGTATTATTTACCCTCACGTGTATTTAACCCATACAGGTATTATTTACCCTCACGTGTATTTAACCATACAGGTATTATTTACCCCACGTGTATTTAACCCATACAGTATTATTTACCCTCAGTGTTTTTACCCATAAGTATTATTTACCCTCACGTGTATTTAACCCATACAGGTATTATTTACCTCAGTGTATTAACCCATACAGGTATATTTACCCTCACGTGTATTTAACCATACAGGTATTTTACCCACTGTTTAACCCATCATACCGTGTATTATTTACCCTCAACGTAGTACTTATTCCCATACCGGTATTATTTACCTCACGTGTATTTAACCCATACAGGTATATTTACCCTCAGTGTATTTAACCTATACAGGTATTATTTACCCCATGTATTTAACCCATAGGGTATTTAATATACCCTCACTGTATTTAACCAACAGTAATTATTTTACCTCAGTGTATTTAACCATACAGTATTATTTACCCTCACGTGTATGTAACATCATTCCCGTATACACGGTATTATTTCCCTCACGTGTTTTAACCATACAGGTATATTTACTCCTCACGTGTATTTATCCATATTACCCTCACTGTGTATTAATCACTGTACAGTATATTAACCCCAGGTAGTTATTTACCCATCAGTTTATATATCTTAACCATCCAGGTATTATTTTACCCTCATGTGTATTTAACCCATACAGGTATTATTACACTCACGTGTATTTACCATTACAGGTATTATTTACCTCACGTGTATTTAACCCATTACAGGAATTATTTAACCTCACGGTATTTAACCCTACAGTATTATTTACCTCACGTGTATTTACCCCAATACAGTATTTTTACACTCTCGTGTTTAACCCACAGGTATTTTTACCCACTGGTATTTAACTGACAGGTATATTTACCCTCAGTGGTATTTAACCCATACAGGTATTATTTACCCTCATGTGTATTTAACCATAACAGGTATTATTTACCCTCACGTGTTTTACCCATAAAGGTAATTATTTTAACCCTCACGTGTATTTAAACCCATAAGGTATTATTACCCTCAGTGTATTTAACCTATAGGTATTATTTACCCTCACGTGTATTTAACCCATACAGGTATTATTTACCTCAGGTTATTTAACATAAGGTATTTATTACCCTCACGTGATTTAACCCTATAAGGTATTATTTACCTCTTCGTAGTTTAACCTCCAGGTATCTATTATACCCTCAGTGTATTAAACGTACAGGTATTATTATCCTCCTGTGTTTTCAACCATACAGGTATTAATTTACCTCATATTTACCTATACAGGTATTATTATCCTCACGTGTTTAACCCATACGGTATTATTTACACCATCGTTATTAACCCATCAGAGTATTTATTTAACCATAAGGTATTATTTACCCTCACGTGTATTAACCCATAAGGTATTATTTACCCATCAGGTATATTACCTCATGTGTATTAACCATACAGGTATTATTTACCTCACGTGTTTTAACCTACAGGTATTATTTACCCTCAGTGTATTTAACCTACAGGTATTATTTACCCTCACGTGTATTTAACCCATACAGGTATATTTACCCTCACGTGTATTTAACCCATACAGGTATTATTTTTACCCTCAGTGTACTTACCATACGTATATATTTACGACTCACGTTTTTACGAGCTAGGTATATTTACGCCTCACGGTGTATTTAGACCCCCTACAGTATTATTTACCCTCACGTGTATTTAAAAACCCATACAGTATTATTCCCTCACTGTATTAACCATTATAGTAACCCATGACAGGTATTATATTACCCTCACGTGTATTTACCTACAGGTAATTATTTACCTCACGTGGTATTAACCCATACATGGATTTTACCCTCAGTGTATTTAACCATACAGGTATTATTTACCCTCACGTGTATTTACCATAAGGTATTATTTACACTCACGTGTATTTAACCCATACAGGTATTGATTTACACTCACGTGTATTTAACCCATAGCAGTATTATTTAACTCACGTGTATTTTAACCCATACAGTATTATTTACCCTCACGTGTATTTAACAGTAAGTATTATTAACCCTCATATGTATTTAACCCATACAGTATATTTACCCTCACGTGTATTTAACCCATACAGGTATTATTTACCCACTTACGTGTATTTAACCCATACAGGTATTATCCCCTCATGTGTAATTTAACCCATACAGGTATTAATTACCCTCAAGTGTATTTAACCCATAGCGGTAATTATTTACCCTCACGATGTGTATTTAACCCATACAGGTATTATTACCTCACAGTGTATTTATAACCCATACAGGATTTTTACACTCACGTGTATTTAACCCAGACAGTATTATTACCCTCACGTGTGTTTAACCCATACAGGTAATTATTTACCCTCATGTGTATTTAACCACCATACAGGTATTATTTAACATACAAGTATTAATTTTACGATGTGTATTTAACACATACAGGTATTATTTCCCTCACAGTGTTTTAACCCTATCCAGGTATTATTTACCTCACGTGTATTATAACCCATACCCAGGTATATGTTTACCCTCACGTGTATTTAACGCCATACAGGTATTATTTACCTCTCGAGTGTATTTAACCCATCAGGTATATTTACCCTCCGTGTATTAACCCATACAGGTATTATTTACCCTCACGTGTATTATACACTCACGGTATATTTACCCTCACGTGTATAACCCTTCAGAGGTTTATTACGCTCAGGTGTATTTAACACCTACAGAGTAGTTATTTACCCTCACTGGTATTTACCCATACCGTATTATTATTGTACCCTCAAGTGTATTTAACCCATACAGGTATTATTTAACCCATACAGGTATTATTTTCCAACAGTATATTTACCTCATATTATTATTATACCCTCATGTGTATTTAACCCATCCGAGGTTTATTACCCTCACGTGTATTAACCCATCCAGGTATTATGTACCCACATGTATTAACCCATACAGTATTATTTACCACTACGTGGTATTTTAACCCATACCGGTATTATTTACCTCTCGTGTATTTAACCCATACAGGTATATTTACCCTCACGTGTATTATTTACCCTCACGTGTATTTAACCCATTCAGGTTTATTTACCTCGTTGTGTATTTACCCCATCACAGTATTATTTACCCTCACGTGTATTAACCCATCAAGGTATTATTACTCACTGTTAATTTACCACTCACGTGTATCTTAACCAATAGCGCGTATTTTTACCCTCAAACGTGTATTATTAACCCATACAGGTATTATTTAACCAATCAGTATATTACCCCATACAGGTATTATTTACCCTCACGTGTATATTTTACCCTCATGTGTATTTAACCATACAGGTATATTTACCTCATGTGGTATTTACAGACACATTAACCCAGGTATTATTCTACCGACATGTTATGTTACCCTACAGGTATTATTTACCTCATGGTACTAAGCGATACAGTATTATTATACCCTCACGTGTATTTAACCATACAGGTATTTATTTACCCTCATGTGTATTAAACCGCATACAGGTATTATTTACCCTCATGTGTTTTATACCATGTAGGTATTTTCATTTACCACCAAATCGATGTATTAACCCATACAGGTTATTATTTTTTACCCATCACTATAGTTATTTAACCACATACAGACGTATTATTTACCTCACTGTGTAATTTTACCCCTACATAACAGGATATTATTTACTCACGTGTATATCTTAAGCCCATATAGGTATTTATTTACCCTCACGTGTATTACCATACAGGTATTATTTTACACTCACTGTGTTTAACCCATACAGTATTATTTACCCTCACGTGTATTTAAACTGTAGCAGGTTTATGTTACCTCGAGTGTATTAATTTACTCGAGTGTATTATTTAACCTCGAGGTATTATTTAACCCTACGTGTATATTAACACTCATAGCAGGATTATTTACCTACAACGCTGATATTAAGCTGCACAACAGGTATTATTTACCCTCACGTGTATTTAAACCCATACAGTATTATTACCTGTATTTACCTACAGGTATTACCCTCACGTGTATTTAACTTACAGGTTTATTATGTTACCTCACGTGTATTTACCTCATACAGGTATTATTTACCCTCACGTGTATTTAAACTGACAGGTATTATCTTAACATACGAGATTATTACGCTCATGTGTATTAACCCATCAGATTTATGGTTACTCTCATTGTTATTTAACCCATACAGGTATTTATTACCTCAGTGTATTATTTACCCTCTGGTGTTTTAACCCATACAGGTATTATTTACCCTCACATGTTTTTAACACCATACCGAGTATTATTTACCCTCCGTGTATTTTAACCCATAGCGGTATTATTTAGTCCTCACATGTATTTAACCTATAACGGTATTATATTTACCCGTCATCGTGTATTTAACCCATACCGGTTATCTATGTTAACCCTAAGATGTATTGTATACCATACAGGTATTATTTACCTCAGTGTATTTAACCCATACAGGTATTAGTTTACCCTCACGTGTATTTAACCCATCAGGTATTATTTACCCTCACGTGTATTCTAACATACACAGGATTGATTTCCTCTGTGTATGTTAACCATACAGGTATTTATTTACATTCACGTGTATTTAATACCGTATAGTATTTTTACCCTCAAGTGAATTTAACCGTACAGGTATTATTTCCCTCATGTATTTAACCCTAGGTTATTTACCCTCATAGTGTATTTAACCTATCTAGGTATATTACCTCACGTGATTTAACCATACAGGTATTATTACCCTCACCGTGCTATTTAACCTATACAGCGTATTATTTACCTCGCACAGTGTATCATTAATCCCATACAGGTATTATTTACCCTCACTGTGTATTTAACATACAGGTATATTTACCCTCCTGTATTTAACCCATACAGGTTATTTACCCTCGTGATATTAAACCCATACAGGGTATTATTTACCCTCCACCGTGTATTTAACCCATACAGGTGCTATTTACCCTCACGTGGTATTTAACCGTACGGTATTATTTACCCTCACGTGTATTTAACGCCATACAGGTATTATTTACCTCACGTGTATTATTTACTCGTCATTGTTGTATCCTTAACCCATACGTATATTTTACCCTCATGTTGTATTTACCGATACAGTATTATTACCCTCACGTAATTTAACCCATACAGGTATTATTATTTCTCACGTGTTATATTTACCCTCACGCATTTATAAAAGAAACACATCGACAGTGATTACAAAGGAAACTATTAAATGATTAATAGGGGAATGGTGGGCCTTTGGACACATTACTGGAAGGAGGGTGCCGCTTAATTGCCTTTGCTTTATTCTGCTGTCAGCTACGGATACTTCATCATAAATCCAATATATATTTGTTACATGTTTGTTTTTGCTGCGCCACTTCCTTTCGATTTTCTCAAAGCCAGAATCCTACCCCCTTTTTCCATACCCTTGTTTAAACTATTGTGGATTTGAATATCGTGCTTTACAGAACGTAACCACCCACATATTTTCAAGGGTCTTCCCTGTGTAATAAACTATGGAGTATCTAGTCGGATATATCCAATTGCTACTGAGTCATCGGGGTGGCAGTGGGGGGATTGGGGGGGTCGGACACAGAGGCTGATGCCTTGAGGCCTATGCACTTCATAAAGAGTGCGGACGTATGTTTGTTTTTAAAAATTTTCAGGTTACAATTGGTGGGTGTTGTTATGCCAGATACTCAACCATGGGTGATGCAGTCAGTCCACACATACACGCAAACATCTCTACCATAAATTCATGATCGGTGTTGTGGTTTGGTGTTTGTTGCGCTGCTCCTCTTACAATTCTGGCCAACTTACATCCAATCTTGCTACAGAGGATAGCATGACCCCAATGAATGTATACTGTATAGGCGTTTTTTATTTGTTTTTTTAAATCTTTGCCATTGGTCTTTGAGGGGTGGGTGGGGGGAGGGGAGGGGAATGCAAATTCTATGTAAATGTATCGTGTAGCGCCGCCTCAGGTTTTGGATGGTATTACAAGTCTCCACATTACAGTGCATGGATTCTTGTCCCACGTTTCCCAGTGCAGTGAGGTGTTTGAATTATAAGCAGGAGGTATGTTTTTTACTTCATGCCGTAACCGGGTTATTTATTTATTTATTTGCCATAACAGCGCCTAAATAAGGTAAGCGTTGCATGCTTGGAACAACATCCCCTGTCGGGTAAGTACACTGCCTGCTTCAAAAATACTAGATATAGTATATATAATATAAATATATATATATATAATATTAAATACTATATATATATAAGTATCTGTATAATTTGTTTAGTCTTGATCATCATACAAGATGGGGCCAAAAAAAACAACAATTTCAAAATATATGAATTAATACTACATACATTCTGTAAACCTCTTAATTTTCTCTCTTTCAGGTTACAACATATATGACTTTAAATAATTGTCAAATTAGTGACTGATGTGTCTGTAATCATCTTGTAATTGTGTAAATAAACGCTTCTCCCCCCTTCATTCTTTATGCCTCTGCTGATGAAGTCGCCAGGCATTGTGGTTTTCGGGTTGTCCATTCGTCTGTCATCTGTGATAAGTTTTCCTTTACCACGATAACTAAGAACAGATGAAGGGTTCTAAGTCAAACTTGGTGCAAGTATGTATGAAGATGTAAGATAAACTGAATTAGATTATGAGTCAAAGGTCAAAAGTCCTGTAATGTAAAAATTCCGTTACCGCGCTACATGGTGAACCTTGTGATAGATTTTGACCAACTTGGTAAACTTATATAGATGCAAAAAAAAAAAAAATGACCGTTTTTTACAGCATTTTTCCCTGCTGTGCAGGTTGGGCTTTTCTTCTTGAGGCAATGTTTTATGGCTGGATCGCCTTCTGATGCCAACCCTGGTCGCCTCTTACGACACACATGGTATATGGTAACAACCTATTTAAACCGGGACCACGTCACTGTACTCTCTTTCGCCGACCTCGGAAGGATGCAGGCTGAGTACACCCCCTGGTGTTAATTCAGCAGCCAAACGGGGCTTTTGAACTCAGGATCCTCGGGATCCCAAGCCGCCACCATCAACCCTAAGCCAACATCGGGTCTTTTATATTTTGATGCAAAGAGAAGTGATGATTCAGCATCCAAGCAGTCACAATGAATCAGAGGTCATCGTCCAGATAAAATGGTTCCAATCTATTGAGAACCTGGAAGGATTTTAAACATATCTGGTGCAAGTATTTAGCGAAGAGTGCGTTTCTAGTTCGCTTAGTCCTAACAAATCGTAATTGTCTTTCTTTTTGGCCACCCCTACGTAGAATGAAACCCGATTAGCAATGCAGGAAGAACGACTTGCAATCTTTGGTTGGACATTGTGGAATATGTGCACGGTTTAATCATCGGTGCCTGCCTAAGAGACTTGGCCCACAATTTGTCCGAGAGAGCGAGTCTCACCAGTCATCAAAATCTAGACTTGTTTTTATCACGAGGTCGTACTGGTACTGGTTTCTGTGATGTTTCATATGAGATATTGTTTTCTTGTGTAGTTAGCGAAGTTGATCGTGCTTGTAATGACGGTTTGTTTGGTTATTTCATGCAGTAGGTGTGGCATTTTCAGGAACTTGTTGGAAAGTCGAGTGGCTTTGATCATCGAAAAAAAGGAGCCATACAGGTAGAGCAACTTCATATTTTCGGAAATATTTACCCCTGATGGGATTCGAATTGGTACTTGGAGTTGCCTCTCTTACGTTTAGGCCTGACTAATCCTGTGGTTAAAGTCCTTAACAATTAAACTACTCTCGAAATGTAATGTTAAATTGCCACTTACATGATCAACTCCCCTGATATTTTAACTTCGAAACTGAAAGTGAAGAGTTATATTTCACCCCTAGTTCCATTCCTCTCATAGATCGACCGGAGGCTTCGCCAGTGACCCCTCAGATTTACTTTAACTTTTCACTAACAATAGTTCCCAGTATAATAAATGAAGCGCAGTAAATTTTGACGGTCCATAGATGCGGTCACTCGGATATTGAGGGTGTGAAATGTTGGTTGTGGCCTATTTTCTATGGTCGGTAGCCGGAGATCACAAAATGATCGCTAATCTTTAAACCCCACAACTTTTAAATAGTTATGTAGAGCTTGAAATTCAAGAGATTATTTACTATACTGCTCTGTAAGAAAGGCAAACATAAAACAGTGAAGTATATAGCCTATAAATTTTATGATCGATCATTGGAAATTCAAAAACAATAATGTTGGTTTGTGATGAATGACCCAACTTTGAGTACCCACTATATTTTATTTCATGCATTGGGATCATTGTATTTTGTGGGTGATTGTACATTGATTGATTAGATTTTGGTTTACCAATCTCAACATTTCTGTAATGTCTCAAAAGTCACATCGCTAACAACGGCACAGGTGATTACAACAAAGATAAAATATGAGTATAACTCTTAAATTTTATGACATGATCATATTGAATCCAAAGACAATGTTGTGTTTGTATCAAGACCCAACTTTGAGACCCCAATATATTTTTTTATTGACCCATCCCAGAAGTTAAATTTTTTCAGGTAATACTGTATGGCTCGTAGTATTCATACATGTTTACTGTTTCATTTTAATTTTTAATTCACACATTATAATACCAGTTTGTGGGAGTTTAAAAGCTAGGCCGCGTCATTTTGATGATGCTCAACGAACCGATAAAAATAGGGCCACAACCACATTTTCAACCCTCAATTCTCGGAGTTGCCGCATCTATGACCTAAATATTACGCAGCTTCATTTTGATACCTGGGACTGTTTTATGAAAGTTTAAAGTAAATCTGAGGGGGTCAACTGGAACATTTTCTTAAATTGGTGATTTTCAAATGGATGACTCCCCTGTCTGAGTTGTGTATCAGGATATCTCAAAAAGTTGTGGAGGATTGCGTAGATGAAATTTGGTGGCATGTGTGTGTGGACGGGACGAACGTGATTAGATTTGGTGAGTACCGATATATCCGGACTCAGGATACTAGAATTTAAAGTGATTCTCTACACAATTGAGAGATGGGCAAAAACGATTATATAGCCACGATTTCTCAAAAAGTTGTTGATTGGATTCGGACGAACTTGGTGGACACATTGGGTTGTGTAAAAAGGAAACATAAGCTATTCGATTTTGGTGAAGATCCAAATCCGGATCTGGATACGATAATTATTTAATTTTAGAGTGATGATTGCTTCACCAATTGAGGACGACGGGGTCCAAAAACGACTAATATAGCAATGACATCTCAAAAATGTATTGGTGTCCGATAGTTCTCAGTGGATCAGGCATTGCAATGGGCGGAGGTATGCCTCGCGCACGAGTTGTCCTTCTATTACCCAATGTTTTTACCAATAATCCATGGCTTGTTCTGAATTCCAGTGACTGCAAGTTTGCAGTTTAAAAAAAACAAACACACTTGTTCCATGAGGATGAACTAGTCCAGAGTATGTTTGGTGTTATCCTCAGGTTCTGAGTTTCTCATTTAATTGATAAATGTGCAATGGTTGTTACTTCTCGCTAGTTTAAGAATGTTCAGGACCCTCGATTTAGACTGAGGTTACGAAATTTTTTAACCAGTAGTGTTTGACAGGGCCTTTTTTATACAGAGTCTAAGCTCATGGATCAGCTGGAACGGCAGAGTAGGTCAGTCCAAACAATGAAACACATGGGAAAGGTGGAACCAACAGTATGACAGAGGGATGACAATAGAAAAGAAAAGAGGCACGAATGAGTGGAGGGCGTGAGCAGTGAGCCTGGATTTTGGGAGTTTTACCACAAGGGAAGTTTAATGATAGACAGTGTGGCACCTCCAGGAAAAAACTGGGCGGGAGTGGAGTACAGAGCAACGGCAAAGGGCAGAACGGGTGTAAGATCAAAAGGAGGATAGGTTTTTGGGAGGCCAAGTTAAACTGGTGAATTGCCGACAAGAAAGATCGTGGCTGATGCTGCGGCCGAACATTTGAGGACTAGACTTCTTCAAAAAGGGTTTATTGAGGAAGTATGTGGGAGTTTTTTTTTTTGCAGATGGTCTTTTGGAGAGACAGAGTGAGAGGCTAAGATTTGTCATGCGATTTATAAAGAGTCGGAGAAAGGTCGAGGCTGCTTCCTTTCCCTGCTTCTGAAAGATGAGGGTGCTGCGACAACGGCTGGATTCATCAGCAAGGTGAGAGAGAGGATTCTCCAGACGTCAGAAAGGTCTGTTGATGAAGATTTAGGAACAGGACCGGGCCACTGCCTTGGGGAAACCGCCTTGACAATGGGAAGGATCAATTATTATTGCTGCAACCAATATTCGCAATAACATTAAAGCAACACATTCCTCCCGGCAGAAATTGTGAGCAAATGATTTCTAAATGAATATCATAATTTTTCTTTTTTTTGTCCTTTTTCAGAGAGGTGTGACATCGGTGGAGTGTGAAATAGATGATGATTGGGAAGATCACGGAACAAAGTGTGGTTTGAAATCGCTTGAGGACGACATCGAAAGCCTCCAGTTAAAAGTGGTGTGCATTCGTGCACAGAATCATGACGTGTAACATTATGTTACCTTGAACGATTGCACATTTTATCATATCTCTCTGGCATGATCACCGGCGGCAGCACGAGAAACTTTCAGATGTTGCGATCCTTGTTATTGTGTTTTTGAGTATACCCCCGCAAGCCGCCGGTGTAAGGATGCATAAATAGGGACGCGAGCCCGGCTGATGAGGGGGCTGCATGTGGCGTAATCCTTGGTCTGCTGCGAGGCTCGGGGTGGGAAGACCGTAGGAGTGCAGCACTGGGGTCCCATGTGTCTTGCAATCGGTTATAGGAATTCAAGGAAGCAAACGGGAAATCCTTCTCCCCTTCTCATTACAGCTCGCGATAGATGCCTTTTCCTTAGCCTTTGCGGCCACACTTCGTGCCTCTTGTGCCTTGTGGGCGCCGATACCCTAGGTACTCCCTGCCTACTTTCTTCTCTCTCTGGCTATGTCCCGATCGCACTTTCTGTGGGGCATCTTTTCAACACAGCATCCCTTATCTTCTTATATTACTTTCCTGGTGTTATCTTTCTTCTCCTCGTTCACCCACCAAGTCTCCCTTATCTCGCTTCGCTTCCTCTGTCCAAGAATGTACACCAAGGTACCTTCCCCTAGCTATCTCCTCACAGCCCGCGTTCGGCAGACCATGCGCCACTGCCTCCATGCCGCCACGTTCCCGTTCTCCCAACTCACCACTTCTCGTATGTTTAGGGCAATCATGCCACCACCGAGCATTCCTTCTTTAACCACCGCTGGACGTTCAATAGTCTCCCAACACCCTGTCTCAAGGTCACACTCAGGGTCACCTGCCTACATCTAAACTTCGACGCAACAGTACTCCTCCTTCAGGCTCCCACGCATATGTCGCCTTGGTTAGCCCGTCACTTCTCCTAACCTCCCTCCAAATCGTACCTACACGCCACCATATCGATGCTTGATCGAGCTACACTCTCCCACGGACAAGGCCACCTTACAGTCTCTAATCGTCACGTTTCAGTGTTGCAGTCTCCGTCTTTTATGAAATGTAGATCCAAAACGTGTTCGCACAATTTGTCCTCCACCTCTTGGTAGTCGACCTGGGCTTGTGTGGTTAGCAGGCCTCTGCCGCTTAGCTTGATATGACGTGATTTGAACCCACCGCCTGTGTGCCTTCTTTTTGCAAACTACACCACCCGCCACTCGATGCCCTTCACATCAATTCCTCTCGTTAACACCGTACCGTACCCATACACTGATCTCATCCTCTTTATTCCCTTCCCCATGCCATTGAAAATCGCCGCCCTGTGCTCAATCACCACTCTTGTCTTAATTCCTGGCCTACATTAAACAAATAAAACATGAAGAAACGGACTCCTTCCACCGTGTCTCACTTCAACTCACTCCAGAATGCTCTTTATACTCCATCTCACACCCCATATGTGGGGAATGCACTGATGACACATCATCACCGCCCTTCAGATTTCTCAACTTCACAGACTATACTAATCACTCGGTCCGAACACTCTCCTACACTCCAATACCTGCTCTTGACATACTCCTCCTTCGGATTACCCCGTCACCACATTTCTCTCTCACATAATCCCACCCGGCGCATGGAGAAACAGTTTTGAGAAAAACACCCTTCCAATGCTCCTGGTCCTTACTCCCCATCCACTTGAGTCGTCTTGTACAACAACAGTATGTCCACCTTTCCCTTGTCTCTCACACTCATATCAGCCAACTCTCGGCCCTTTGCCCAGCATAAGTCCAATACAGAGGCTTCACTCTCACCTCCACAATTCTAACCCTCCGCTCTCACCACATTCCTCTGGACCACGCCTTCGCCGATTCTCTTCGTCTACTCCTTGGCCCATTCCAGTAGCACAATTTGTAAACACATAATATATATTTATATATATATATATATATAGTATATAGTATAAAATACCTTCTATTCATGTTGCTT
>CM068953.1:18037141-18052802 GCA_035128595.1 Eptatretus atami | reverse complement strand
CCCACGTGTTAACCCATACAGGTATTAGCTATTTACACTCACGTGTTTATACCCATTTACAGGTATATATTTACACTCACGTGTTTAACCCATACAGGTATTATTTACACTCACGTGTTAACCCATACAGGTATTATTTACACTCACGTGTTTAACCCATACAGGTATATTACACTCATGTTTTAACCCATACCAGGTATTATTTACACTCACGATGTTTAACCATACAGGTATTATTTACACTCACGTGTTTACCCTACAGGTATATTACACTCATGTTACATACAGTATTATTTACACTCACGTGTAACCCTACAGTATTATTTAACCACATGTTTTAACCCATACAGGTATATTACACTCACGTGTTTAACCCATACAGGTAATTATTTACACTCTCACGTGTTTAACCCATACAGGATTTTTTACCCTCACGTGTTTAACCCATACAGGTATTGTTTACCCTCACGTGTTAACCATACAGGTATATTTACCACTCACGTGTTTACCACATACAGGTATTATTTACCTCACGTATTTTAACCCATACAGGTATTATTTACACTCAGGTGTTAACCCATACAGGTATTATTACACTCACTTGTTTTACCCTACAGGTATTATTTACACTCAGTTTTAACCCATACAGGTATTATTTACACCTCACGTGTTTAACCCACAAGGTATTATTTACACTCACGTGTTTAACCACACAGTATTATTTACACTCACGTGTTTAACCACACAGGATTTTACCCTACGTGTTTAAAACCCATACAGGTATTATTTACCCTCAAGTGATTTTAACCCATACAGGTATTATTTACACTCACGTGTTTAAACCATATAGGTTTATTTACCCTCACGTGTTTAACCATACAGGTATTATTTACACCTCAGTGTTTAAACCCAACGTATTATTTACACTCACGATGATTTAACCCATATAAGTATTTTACCCTCACGTGTTTAACCATACAGTGATTATTTACACTCAATGTTTAACCATACAGGTATTATTTACACTCACGTGATTTAACCCATACACGTATTATGTACACTCAGATTGTTTAACCCATACAGGTATTATTTACACTTACGTGTTTTTAACCCATAACAGGTATTATTTCACTCAGATGTTTTAACCCATACAGTATTTATTTACACTCACGTGTTTATATCCATACAGGTATTATTTCACTCACGTGTTTTAACCCTACAGGTATTATTTACACTCAGAGTATGTTTAACCCATACAGGTATTATTTACACTCAGATGATTTAACCCATACAGTATTATTTACACTCACGTGTTTTAACCCATACAGGTATTATTTACACTCAGATGTTTAACCCATACAGTATTATTTACCTACGTGTTTACCATACAGTATTATTTACACTCACAGTGTTTAAACCATACAGGTATTATTTACACTCACGTGTTACCCATTACAGGTATTATTTACACACGTGTTTAACCCATACAGGTATTATTTACACTCACGTGTTTAACCATACAGGTATTATTTACCCTCACGTGTTTAACCACATACAGGTATTTTTTACCCTCACGTGT
The DNA here is from genome assembly GCA_035128595.1 of Eptatretus atami. NCBI lineage: Eukaryota > Metazoa > Chordata > Myxini > Myxiniformes > Myxinidae > Eptatretus > Eptatretus atami. The sequence goes on along the minus strand of CM068953.1, from coordinate 18,051,223 downwards.
TTAACCCATACAGGTATTATTACACCTCACGTGTTTAACCCACTACGGTATTATTTACCTCACGTGTTTTAACCCATACAGGTATTATTTTACCTCACGTGTTTAACCCATACAGGTATTATTTACCCCACGTGTTAACCCATCAGGTATTATTAACCTCACGTGTTTAACCATACAGGTATTATTTACCCTCACGTGTTTACCATATAGGTATTATTTTACCCTTCACGTGTTTTTACCCATACAGGTATTATTCCCTCATCGTGTTTAACCATACAGGTATTATTTACCCTCACGTGTTTAACCCATACAGGTTATTATTACCCTCACGTGTTTAACCATACAGGTATTATTTACCCACGTGTTTACAATACAGGTATTATTACCCTACGTGTTTAACCCATACAGGTATTATTTACCCTCACGTGTGTTTAACCATACAGTATATTTACCCCCACGTGTTTAACCATACAGGTATTATTTACCTCACGGTATTTAACCCATACAGGTATTATTTACCCCACGTGTTTAACCCATACAGCGTATTATTTACCCTCACGTGTTTTAACCCATACAGGTATTATTTACCCTCACGTGTTTTAACCCATACAGGTATTATTTACCCTCACGTTTTAACCCACTATATTATTTACCTCACGTGTTTAACCATACAGGTATTATTTACCCTCACGTGTGTTTAACCCATACAGGTATATTTACCCTCACGTGTTTAACCCATACAGTATATTTACCCTCACGTGTTTAACCCATACAAGGTATTATTTACCCTCACGTGTGTTTACCCACACAGATTATACCCTCACTGTATTAAACCCATACAGGTATTATTTACCCTCACGTTATTTAACCCTACAGGTATATTTACCCTCAGTGTTTAACCCATACAGGTATTATTTACCTCACGTGTTTACCCATACAGGTATCTATTTACCTCCGTTTTAACCATACAGGTATTATTTACACTCACGTGTTTACCCATACAGGTATTATTTACCTACGGTTAATACGTATTTTACACTCACGTGTTTAACCCAACAGGTATTATTTACCCTCACGTGTTTAACCCATACAGGTATTATTTACACTCACGTGTTTAACCATACAGGTATTATTTACCTCACGTGTTTAACATTACAGGTATTATTTACCTCACGTGTTACCCATACAGTTTATTTACACTCACGTGTTAACCACACAGTATTATTTACACTCACGTGTTTAACCCATACAGGTATTATTTACCCTACGGTGTTTAACCCATACAGGTATTATTTACCCTCACGTGTTTTAACCCATACAGGTATTATACACTCACGTTGATTTACCACACAGGTATTATTTACACTCACGTTGTTAACCCATACAGTATTATTTACCCTCACGTGTTTAACCCATACAGTATTATTTACCTCACGTGTTTAACCCATACAAGGTATTTATACTCACGTGTTAAACCATACAGGTATTATTTACCCTCACGTGTTTAACCCTATACAGGTATTATTTACCCTCACGTGATTTAACCCATACAGGTATTATTTACCCTCACGTGTTTTAAACCCATACAGGTATTATTTACCCTCACGTGTTTACCCATACAGGTATTATCCTCAGTGTTTAACCCATACAGATTATTTACCCTCACGTGTTTAACCCATACAGGTATTATTTACCCTCACGTGTTTAACCCATACAGGTATTATTTACCCTCACGTGTTTAACCCATACAGGTATTATTTACCCTCACGTGTTTAAACCCTATACAGGTATTATTTACCCTCACGTGTTTAACCCATACAGGTATTTTTACACTCACGTGTTTAACCATACAGGTATTATTTACCTCACGTGTTTAACCCATACAGTATTATTTCCATACTCGTGTGTTAAACCATCAGGTATTATTTACACTCACGTGTTTAACCATACAGGTATTATTTACACTCACGTTTAACATAAGGTATTATTTACACTCACGTGTTTAAACCCATACAGGTATTATTTACACTCACGTGTTTAACCCATACAGGTATTATTTTACCTCACGTGTTTTAACCATACAGGTATTATTTACACTCACGTGTTTTAACCCACACAGGTATTATTTACCTCACGTGTTTAACCCACTACAGGTATTATTTACCCTCACGTGTTTAACCCATACAGGTATTATTTACCCTCATGTGTTTAACCCATACAGGTATTATTTACACTCAGTGTTTAACCCATACAGGTATTCATTTACACTCAGATGTTTAACCCATACCGGTATTATTTACAACTCAGGTTTAACCCATACAGGTATTATTTACACTCACATGTTTAACCATACAGGTATTATTTCACTCACGTGTTTTAACCCATACAGGTATTATTTACACTCACGTGTTTAACCCATACAGGTATTATTTACACTCACGTTGTTTAACCCATACAGGTATTATTTACCTCACGTGTTATAACCCATACAGGTATTATTTACACTCACGTGTTTAACCCTACAGTATTATTTACCTCACGTGTTTAAACCCTTACCACAGGTATATTTACCCTCACGTGTATTTAACCCATACAGGTATTATTTACCCTCATGTGTTTAACCCATAACAGGTATTATTTACCCTCAAAGTGTTTTAACCCATACAGTATTATTTACACTCACGATGTTTAACCTATACAGGTATTATTTTACACTCACGTATGTTTAACCCATACAGGTATTATTTACCTCACGTGTTTAACCATACAGGTATTTTCACCACTCAGTGTTTAACCCACTACAGGTATTATTTACCCTCACGTGTTTTAACCCATACAGGTATTATTTACCCTCAGTGTTATTAACCCATACAGGTATTATTTTACCACTCAGTGTTTAACCATACAGGTATATATTTACCTCAGTGTTTAACCCATACAGGTATTATTTACTCACGTGTTTAACCCATACAGGTATTATTTACCTCAAGTGTTTAACCCATACAGTATTATACATTTCATGTTAACCTATAGTTATTTACCCTCACGTTGTTTAACCCATCAGTATTATTTACACTCAGTGTGTTTAACCCATACAGGTATTATTTACCTCATGTGTGTTTAACCCCATACAGGTATTATTTACCTCAGTGTGTTAACCCATACAAGTATTATTTACACTCATTGTGTGTTTAACCCATACAAGTATTATTTAACTCTGTGTGTTTAACCCATACAGGTATTATTTACCCTACGTGTTTAACCATACAGGTATTATTTACACTCAGAGTTTAACCTACAGGTATTATTTACCTCACGTGTTTTAACCCATACAGTATTATTACCCTACATGTTAACCCATTAAGTATTATTACCCTCACTGTGTTTAACCCATACAGGTATTATTTACCCTCAGTGTTTAACCCATACAGGTATTATTTACCCTCACGTGTTTAACCCATACAGGTATTATTTACCCTCACGTTTTTACCCATACAGGTATTTTTACCTCACGTGTTTAACCCATACAGGATTATTTACCTCACATGTTTAACCCATACAGGTATTATTTACCCTCACGTGTTTAACCATACAGGTATTATTACCCTCACGTGTTTAACCCATACAGGTATTATTTACCCTCACGTGTTTAACCCATACAGTATTATTACCCTCACATGTTTAACCCATACAGTATTTTTACCCTCACGTGTTTAACCCATACAGTATTATTTACCCTCACGTGTGTTTAACCCATACAGGTATTATTTACCCTCATGTGTTTAAACCATACAGTATTATTTACCCTCACGTGTTTAACCCATACAGTATTATTTACCCTCACGTGTTTAACCCATACAGGTATTATTTACCTCACGTGTGTTTAACCACACAGGTATTATTTACCTCACGTGTTTAACCCATAACGGTATTATTTACCCTCACGTGTATTTAACCAACAGGTATTATTTACCCTCACATGTGTCTTAACCATACAGGTATTATTACCCTCACGTGTTTTAACCCATACAGTATTATTTACACTCACTGTGTTTACCATACAGTATTATTTACCCTCGTGTTTAACCCACACAGGTATATTTACCCTCACGTGTGTTTAACCCACACAGGTAATTATTTACCCTCACGTTGTTTAAGCCACACAGGTATTATTTACCTCACGTGTTTACCCCACACAGTATTATTTACACTCACGTGTTTAACCCATACAGGTATTATTTACACTCACGTGTTTAACCATACAGGTATTTTACCCTCACGTGTTTAACCATTACAGTATTATTTACCCTCACGTGTTTAACCCATACAGTGATTATTTACCCTCATGTGTGTTTAACCATACAGGTATTATTTACCTCAGTGTGGTTTAAAAACCCATAATCAGGTTTATTTACCCTCACTGTATTTAACCCACACAGGTATATTTACCTCATCGTGTTTAACCACACCAGGTATTATTACCCTCAGTGTTAACCATACAGGTATATTTACCTCAGTGTTTAACCCATACAGTATTATTTACCCTCCGTGTTTAACCCATACAGGTATTATTACCCTCACGTGTTTTTTAACCATACAGGATTATTTTACACTCACGTGTTTAACCCATACAGTATTATTTACCTCACTGTTTAACCATACGTATTATTCACCTACGTGTGTTTAACCCATACAGTATTATTTACATCAGTGTTTACCCATATAGGTTATTATTTACCCTCACGTGTGTTAACCCATAGGTTATTGTTGCGAATCTGGAAGCAGAGCGCACTCAACAATACAGGTCTATAGCTGTTATATCGATAAGTAAATGTGGATAGAAGCTTCCCGTCCTTGTCTAATGGGTGATTAAATGTAAATGCGCTGCGTAGTTATTTTGATAGTTCGGGTTTTTTTTATTTTTACATCAACATCAAACCCGACAACACCGCATCACCCTCACTTCACTTCGCTTCCTTCACCTCGCTCTGGCCGACGTCATGGTGGGCGGAGTTCAAGGAGGAGCCGCGTGGCGGCCTCGACCAATCAGCGTGCAACGAGTGAGGTGACCGTCGCCCGGCCAATCAGACTTCCCCGACTGTGTGAGGGGCGGTCCACGTGATGTCACCACGCCCCCGGCCACTCAAGGAGTTTGCCGCCCGTTTTTGGCAGTGGGAGAGACGACGAGCGATTTGCGTGCCGAAACCAGCCAGTGAGAGAGGGAGGGTCACGAGGATATGCCCCCCCCCAGCTGAAGAGGGGGGTATAATTATGGGTGCGGTCTGTGTGCGTGGAGAGTTTTTTCTTTGGCAAGAAGTAAGCATCTGCGCGCACAAGGTGGTTGAGTGCGAAAGCGTCTGCGCATGGAGTGGTCGGTGTAACGGAGGGTCTTCTGCAGCCTTCACCCTGCAACTTCCTTTCGCCTGGAGCCTGGTCGTGAGGCGACTGGATCGCCTGGATCGTCTGGATCGTGCTGGGGGTCCAGTTCTGCCCCGAGGACCTGGTCCTTAAAGACCGCATGAGGCAGAAAGGTCAAACAGACTCTCACCTCCAGCTCGATTTTCCTCCGGGCTGGAGGTCCGAATAAAGACCCCTGTGGTCCGATTATTTTGGTGGGGCGTTTTGTGTGTGTTTGTGGCGCCAGTCCATAAGTAATGAATTGTTAAGTGCTTTTTGCTTGTACATACGTGCCTTTCTTATAGTCGGTCTAACTCTGCTCTTTTGTGCTCCCCTGCCCCATTATAAATAAACCCCGATTGTTAAATGTTTCAGCTCGTTCGTGTCCCTTCCTCCATTGGCTTAGCGTGCTGCTTGTTGAAAATTAGCCAGGCTGTTGCCGCTGTAACGGGACAATTGGACCGACTGATCTTGGCGATCAACCGCTCGGGTCGCACACGGTTCGAGTACGCTAAGCGGCTTGTTCCGTTCGGATGCCGTCGAGGGTGTGGAGACTCGGTAAATCGCCACGTGGAAATGTAGGTATTTTGAAAATTGGCAAATAACCCTGTACCACGTGGCAGAAATATTGACGCTTCACGTTCCGATAAGGGACCCGTACTTTTCCAAAAAGGTACGATCTAAATTCCGGGTGATCGGTCGAGCCGACTCTACTGCTCCATCTCGCGGTCGTGCTCCCCACTGATACTCGGCCCGCAACATTGGTGTCAGAAGTGGGATTCGTACCCCTCCCTCTCCCGCAAAATTCACGAAATTCGGATCGGGGTGCAGGGAGCGAACCCCCCCCCCCTGTTTCCCCAAATTACGAGCTTATTAAATTCTGTTCCCAACACGCGGCATGTCTAGCCAAGATGAGCTGAGGCAGGTGGGTTGTCGTAGTGTCGTGGTAGACGAACCCATGCAAGAACTTTCCCCGCAGCAAACCCAGAAGTGGTTTTGGGAGCGGCGGGAGGGCGGCGCGCATGAGCGGCCCCCTCCAGCAAAACTGCCCTCCGCGGTCCCTTGCGAATCGGCTCCGTCAGGGACATTTGATTGGAGCCGGTTAGTGGAAGTATTGAATGGATTTAAAAAAGAAATGAAAGAAGATATGAAAAATGAAATAAAAACGAGCGCGCAAAGTATGGAGCGCAAAATGAATGCGAATATGCAGGCACTGAGGGGGGATATGCAAACGCAGCGGGGTGAACTGCAGAGCATGGGGTTAGGCCTGCAGACAGGCTTGGGTGGGATGAAAGGCATCATGACGGCACCACGTGGCGAAGACATCGAACCAACACGGAGTGTGCAATGTGTCCAGCCGCGATTGAGACGGATAAGGTCAGGACGAGAGACCCCACGACGATAATTGGGGAGACGTGTAAACTGAGACATGAGGGGACGACGGAAAAATTAAAGGAGGTGATGGAGAAATTAACGGATAATAAAGGAGACTAGGAGAAATTTATGAAACGTGAGGGGACGACGGAAAAAGTCAGAGACACAATGGGAGACGCAGGATTATGGAACTAAAGACGAGCACACACAGGTAGAGCTAAGAGGGGACAATGGGGTTGAGATTGGGGAATGTATCGTGAACCGGTGCGAGCAGCAGGATAGCCTCCTTCAGGAACGGAGGGAGGAAATATGCTCCCTTGAAGCAGATCGCGACAAGGTGGGTCCGGTCGAGCCGAACGAGGTGGAGCGGGTGAGTGCTGCGAACGGGTACACGTGGTGTTTGGGGGGAGTAGAGGCTTCGGGATCCCTTGTGCGGACTCCCATCCTCAGCGTGATTGTCCCATGTGTGTCTGGTGAGGGTGTGTTGCAACAATGCGTATGGTGTAAGTGTCATGGCGTGCGTGACTGCATGCGGGGCATTGAAACGCGGACAGATTCAGACGGGAGACGGGTGTGGCGAGCCTTATGCGCCGTGTAAGAACTAATTTGGTTACCGCGCGTCGGGTTCGTGCGACGGCACGTACGGGTCCGTGGTGCACGGGCCTGCACGGGCGCGTCTGCGCGATTGCGATCTGGCCCGGAAACGTTCCACGTCGGATACGAGCCGGCGGCGTGGACGGCGAAAATATACGGCAAGTGTGATTGAATTTGGAACACGGGGTTCCCATGTGCGCGCGTGTGCAAAGCTCCACGTGCTGCATACCGCGTGTTCTGTTCACGAGAACGTGCGGAGCGGGTTTCCGGAACGACACGCTCGTGCCGGCCTGCACGGGAAACCGCACAGGCTCGGTGCGTGGGTGACGTCATCGGGGATCTCGTGGCGTGAGCTGCGGGCGAACAGCGCACGTCGTCCCGCGTGGGGAATTCCCCGAAAGGAGGCGCTCGTTGCGATTGGCAGGGTGACGTCATGGCTGCACGGATCGGCCATCGGAGGGGACGTTGGTATCGCCCAAAGGGACAACAGGGCGTGCCGTAAACTGCCACCATGGCGGTGCAGAAAAAAAAAGAGCCGCGCTTCAAGTACACGGCCCGTCAGGGATGTGGCAAGCATCCTTGTTTGAGCATGGGAGCACTAGTTAGTGGGAAGGGTTAGTGTTAGTTAGACCGGCTTCATGGGGACATGGGTTTGTTCCTCATGGAGGCCCGTGGAATGGGTTAGTTAGAGGATTTAGGTTAGATTTTGAATGGATGTTTGGTTTTTCTGTGGGGAACATGGACAGACATGGAATGTGTAGTGGGGACGTTGCTAGCTACGTAGATTAAATGGAACGTGCATTAGTATAAGGGACGATGAGGTGTGGCACGAGGTAGTTCGGAGAAATTTCGTTAGGAGAATGGCAGTGTTGAAGTGATGTGAAAAATAAGAGGGGTTTGAAAAAAATAAAAAAAATAAAAGAGAAACACAATGAATGAGTATGGGTCAGCGGGCCCGAGTGTGTGAATGGAGTGAATGTGGAATGCATGGTGCGACTGAATGAGTGGGGGGAGGAGTGATTCCTACCCAAGGAACCCCGGGGTCAGTTTTAAATGTTAGTTTAAATTTACAAAAAGGAGGTCGGTTTGTTGTTGGTGTCGAGAGAAGCACGAAACCCATTTGGAGGGGTGCAAGGAGTAAAATTGACCGGCTGGGAGCGTGGCTTGGAAAGGTGAGTAATCGAGTAGTGGGCACCTCGGGCACCGGAGTAGTCGGCCAGAGTAGGCCAAGGGTCCAAGGGACCGGCCATAGTGTACTGGGCACGGGCGACCGCGGAAACGGGACCCGGAGCACCAAAGATGCCACGTGGGCATGGAAGGGGGGCAATGCCGGAAGGGCAACCCCCTTGTTCTTAGGGAGCAGGTAGGCTCGGAGACAGCCTCAGGGCCGCGGGGTGCCATAGTTTGAGTTTCGGCAGAGGGGGGATCCCTGCCAAGTGAGCCACGCTGCCCAGCCATGAAATTGTGCAAGGGCACGAATGAAAATTAGAGGGCAGGCCCAAATTGATAATGGACACCAACGCAGGCGACGAGAATCATGGTTTGTTAGAACCAAATAGTTTAAGTGACAGGCGTTTGGAAAGCCAGGGGTAGTTAAAGTGTAATAAATTGCTAGGATAGTTAGGAGATGTACCCCTTTGCACCAATCCATCCTTCGCTCTCTATAGGCCACTGACCCACCTTGGGTTAGATTGCTGAACCCTGAAGGAGGCCATTCTGAGGCTTTGTTGGGCCTCGAGACAGGACGCTAGTCTCTCCTTATTCCCCTCCAAAAAGGAACGTAGGGGTTGGGAAGTAAGGCTAGGTGGACAAGGATAGGTTAGCCGGACAAAGACAGGAAGTGGGTTAGGGAGACCGAATTGTAAAACAAAATATAATATATTATATATATATAAAGTATTATATAAATATTGGGCTAAATTGGGTTGTTTTGTGTTGCAAATTAAGGAGTGGGTATGGACAGACAGGCAAAGGCGATAGGTTGGGGGAGACAGTAGGGTAGGTCTGAGCCCGTTTTCAGAGCGGCCGGCACCACCGCACTCCCTCCACAAACCTTCATGGAACGAGACGCAGAGACGGCCAGCTTCACCTGCGGCCTGTTGGGCTGTATCGCCTGTTCCGCGTTTGCCTTGCCATGCCTTATTCGCCTGCCTCTGCCATAACCCCATGCCTGCTAGCCTTATTTGCATTGCCCCTGTGTCACCAACTCAACCAAGTGCGCCAGGATATCCAGTGTTTGCAAGGACTGCCCTGCAGGCAGCCGCACACGGGGACTGCATTGGGTGCAGCCCAGTGCATCGTTTTTGTGTTCTTGCGTCCATCATCCATTCATTTCCATGAGCCAGAGACTGCAGTGCGGCAGCCTGGCCACTCTCTCTTGCACAGCGGAGCCAGAGACTGCATTGGGCAGCCTGGGTACCTGTCTTCAAATGGCCTGTGGGACTGCACATGGCATGCCGTGTTAGGGTAAGTTGCCTCCAGCAGCTGGGGGTATGAAAGAATGAAGAGAAGAAGGTTCACTGAAATACTCAAGGGGGACCTTTTGAGCAGGCCATGAGGACGACTGACCTTCAGCTGCGGAGCACTCACCCACACAAAACTTTGACTAACTTTGCCATGCTTTTTCTCCCCCACAGACCAGGTCCTGGGCCATGGTTAGTGTAAATAGTTAAGGTAAAAAAAATTGTAAGGAACTTCTTTAACCCACCATGCATGTTTGTCATAGCACCGGCAATGTATTTAAGTCGTCTGTGTGAGTCTGTTAGCTAGTTACGCAGCGCATTAGGTTTTTATTTTTGGGACATGTATATAAAAAAAAATGTCGCACTCAGGATCCGAAGGTAAATGTACTTGGGGAGAACTTACACATGCTGGTCACAAGCGAATTTGACGACTCCGGGATGAGTCTGTAAAAAGGGGAGGGGGTGGTGTTGCGAATCTGGAAGCCATGAGAACACTCAACATTACAGGTCCTATAGCTCAGTTATATCGATAAGTAATGTGGATAGATAGCTTCCCATCCCTTGTCTAATGGGTAATTAAATGTAAAATGGCTGCGTATTATTTTGATCGTTAGGGTTTTTATTTTATTTTTAACATCAAAACATCAACACTGCATCACCCTCACCTTCACTTCGCTGCCTTCGCCGTCGCTCTGGCCGAACGTCATGGTGGGCGGAGTTCAAGGAGGAGCCGCGTGGCGGCCCTCGACCAATCAGCATGCAATGATTGGTGACCGTCGCCCGGGCCAATCAGACTGCCAACCGACTGTGTGAGGGGCGGTCCTACGTTGATTCACCACGCCCGCCCGTGCCAAATCAAAGGAGTTTGCCGCCCGTTTTGCTGGCGTCGGTGGAGAGATGACGAGCGATTTGCGCGCCGAAACCAGCCGTGAGAGAGGGAGGGTCGCGAGGGAGTTGTCCCTCCCCCTCTGAAGAGGGGGTATAATTAGGGCGCGCGTGCTGCACGCGTGGAGAGTTTTTTTCTGGCAATGAAGTAAGCAATCTGCGTCGCACAAGGTCGTGTTGAGTGCGAAAGCGTCTGCGCACGGAGTGGTCGGTGTACGAGGGTCTTCTCCTGCAAGCCTTCACCCTGCCGACTTCCTTCGCCTGGAGCCTGGTCCTGAGGCGGACTGGATCGCCTTGGATCGTGCTGGGGTCCTAGTTGCATGCTCCCGACGGACCTGGTCCTTGAAGACCCGCACGAGGCGGAAAGGTCAAAACAGACTCTCACCTCCAGCTCGACTGTCCTCCGGGCTGGAGGTCGAATAAAGAACCACTTGGTCCGGATTCTTTTGGAGTGTGGGCCGATTGTGTGTGTTTGGTGGTGCCGTCCTATAAGTAATGAATTGTTCAGTGTTTTTTGCTTGTACATACGTGCATTTCTTTATAGTCGGTCTTAACTCTGCTCTTTTTGTGCTCCCCTGCCCAATTATTAATAAACCCTCAATGTGTTTAAATGTTTCAGGCGTTAGTGTCCTTCTCCATTGGCTTAGCGTGCTGGGTGTTGGGAAATTAGCGCAGGCTGTTGCGCGCTGAAACGGGACAATTGGACCGATGGATCTCGGCGATCAACCGCCCGGGTCGCACCACGCGTTCGAGTACGCTAAGCTGGCTCGTTCCGTACGGGTGCCCGTCGAGGCTGTGGAGACTCGGTAAATCGCCAACGTGGAAATCATGCGTAACATGTAAGACTAGGCGAAGTAGGGTAAAACGGAGCGTGTAAACTTCGTCAAATCGGCCTAATTCGCAGCGTCAAAAGCATCCGATTTATCTAATGATTAAATCCATTTGAATAAAAGTCTGTAAGTCTGTCATCTCCAGTCGTCACTTCGTCTAAGTCGACAGATGTATGTCCGTTCCCGCGCGTAATGGGAATCAAGTAAATTACCACGCCTAACTCCGTTCACAACGGATAACCTTCTAACCTCGTGAGAAGCCCGATTTCATGGAATCGTGATGCCGTGCTGTCATTGGATTACACCGCCAGTGATAGGCGTATTTTAACTTGCGCTGCGTCAGCTCAGTCAGCGTGCCGTCGCCAACATGCAATCTGAAAAGAGGTAGACAGGCTGCGCTAATGCAGCTCTGGCGAAGGAGTAAAGGATCGATCGAGCTTAGTTGTTGAGTCCATCATGGTTTATATTGGGCTTGTTTTGACATCACCACACTCACTTTCACATAGGTAATTGGATGGTGTCATCACAGATGACTGTGTGTCATGTTAATTGTCGATCGGTATATGAGTTTTCATTCATATGAAAAACTATTCTACATTATTCCAATGAAATGAATTCTAACAGCCATTCATTCCACATTGTCGAGGTCAATACCAATCACTCGATGATAAGAGTTTGTCTAACAGTTGTTCATTATCTTTATTTTGATAAAGTGATCATGGAATTTCCATCTATTGTTGAACTTTTCAACTCACCAATGAACCCCCACCTATGCCCCAAGGATTGTGTTTCCTTTTGGTACAATAGCCGGCTTGGAGATTGTTGCCGCCCTCGTTCCACACGTACGACGTCCAAGCCAACGCGCGACTTCATCCTTCACAAACGCCACAGTCATCATGAATTGTCGCATACGCGTAAGTTCGTCACATGTCTAAGTCGTCAACTTTTTTCTCGGTCGAGGGGTACGACTCGCTGTCTACTGAATTTTAGAAAATTTGGCCAAATAAACCGCTGTACCAACGTGGCAGGAATATTGACGCTTTCACGCGTCGATAGACGGACCCGTACTTTTTTCGAGTTTTCCAAAAAGGTTACATCTAAATTCTTGGCGATATTTCGGTCGAAGCGACTCCACTACTCCATCTAGCGGTCGTGCTCCCTCACCGATCACCGGCCCAGCAACATTATTTACACTCACTGTGTTAACGCCATACAGGTATTATTTACACTCATGTGTTTTAAACCATACAGGTATTTATTACACTCACAGTGATTTAACCATACAGGTCATTATTTACACTCACGTGTTTATAACCCATAACAGGTAAATTATTTACCCTCCGTGTTTAACCCAAACAGGTTATTATTTACACTCACGTGTTTAACCCATACAGGTATTATTTACACTCACGTGATTTAACCCATGAGGTATTATTTACCCTCACGTGTTTAACCCATACAGGTGTTAATTACGCCTCACGGTGTTTAACCCCCCATACAACTATTATTTACACTCACGTGTTTAACCATACAGGAATTATTTACCCTCACGTGTATTTAACCCATACAGGTTATATTACCTCACGGTTGTGTTTAACCCATACAGTATTATTTAAACCTCTCACGTGTATTTTAATCCTTGTACAAGGTTTTATTTACACTCACGTGTTTAACCCATACAGGTATTATTACCCTCACGTGTGGTTTAACCCTACAGGGTTATTATTTACACTCAGTGTGTTTAACCCATCAGGTATTATTTACACTCACTTGTTTAACCCATACAGGGGGTATAATTTTTAAAACCCGCTCAAAGGTGTATTATAACCCATAAGGTATTATTTTACCCTCACATGTTATTTACCTGTACAGGTATTATTTACACTCACGTGGTTAACCCATACAGTGATTATTTACCCTCACGTGTGTTTAACACCATACAGGTATTTATTTAACCCTACGTGTATTTACCCGATTCAGGTATTATTTACACTCACTTGTTTAACCCGTAATTTTACCGCAGGGTTTACATGGATTTACCCTCACTGTATTTAACCCATTAAGGTATTTATTTACCTCACATTTGTACCGTACAGTTATTTGCCCTACGTGTATTTTAACACATAACAGGTTATTTACCCTCAACGTGTATTTAACCCATAAAGCGTTTAATTTACCCTCACGTGTATTAACACATACAGTTTATACCTCATGTGTATTTATCTGTATGGGTTAAACACACGTGAGGGTAAATAATACCTGTATGGGTTAAATACACGTGAGGGTAAATAATTCCTGTATGGGTTAAACACGTGAGTGTAAATAATACTTGTATGGGTTAAACACGTGAGCGTAATTAACACCTGTATGGGTTAAACACGTGAGGGTAAATAATACCTGCATGGGTTAAACACGTGAGTGTAAATAATACCTGTATGGGTTAAACACGTGAGTGTAAATAATACCTGTTTGGGTTAAACACGTGAGGGTAAATAATACCTGTATGGGTTAAACACGTGAGTGTAAATAATACCTGTATG
>CM068953.1:18021479-18036788 GCA_035128595.1 Eptatretus atami | reverse complement strand
ATTCATGATGACTGTGGGGTGAAGGATGAAGTCGCGCGTGGCTTGGACTCGTACGTGTGAGAGGGCGCAACAATCTCCAAGCCGGCTATTGTACCAAAAGGGAAACACAATCCTTGGGGCATAGGTGGGGGTTCATTGGTGAGTTGGTGTGGTGGGTGAGCTTATGTGGAGCGGCGAATGTGGAGAGAGTTTGTGGATCAATGGATGGGTTGGAGAGATGGGTGGATGGCGTGGGATGAGTGGATTAATTTTTATAATTAAATAACATGTGTGTGTGCGGAACTAATTAATAATCACTAATTTATGTGAATATGATGAGTGGGATGGACTGTGGCTTGTGAGACTGTGTGGAAGCTTGTGTGGAGCTTGTGTGGGGTTGTGTTGTGGTTGGGTTTGTGTGGGTTTTGTGGCGGGGCTTGTGTGGGTGAGTCAAAAAGGCGAGTCAAAAAAAAATTCATTAATCTTTGTCTTTTGTTAATTCTTGTGAATAAAATGAAACCTAAAATCTTTCCCTTCTTAAATCATGATTATCTATATAAGTCCAAAGGAACCGTATCTTATACAGAAGAAACCAATTTAAAAAAAGTTTCTTTTCGGTTCCCATTCGTTTCAGTAAAACCTTTTTCATAAATGGTTTTCACCTGTATATTCTTACGATATCACAACTTTGAACTTAGTTTTCTGCATTAATCTCTTTTTCATATTTTATTTTGCTAAATGTTTTGATGGTGTTCATATTTGTTGACGTATAATCGTTGTTATTACATTATCCACAATATCTCTAATAAAGATATACCATATGTTGTGAACCGAGTTGTGTGAAGTTTTTATATAGTCTCTCTTTTAAGGTACGATTAAAGACGTTCAATAACAACCGCCTTCCCTTCATTAAAGGTACTGTATAATGTATACGTTATTTTTTAGAAAATTCTAAATGTCTTTAAAAACTCTCTACCCTCATCAGTCCACAATTTTTTAGGTTTTCTTTACTTCTATTAAATATCTGTATGAAAGGCTAACATAGAGTATTCCTGTTTTGTTTTTTTTAAGCGTACAACCCATGCGCTATCTACTCCTCAAAATCAATAACGGTTTAAAGCATACTTGTACCCTTATCATATTGATTCATTCAAATCAGCGGACGCAGATATAATTCAAATTCCTTGGAATAAACCTTCCTTCTACGAACATTTGTGTAATATTCGTTTATGATTCATCAGCTAATTGCTCTTCAATCTTAATGACATCATTAGAGTCTATAAGTTTTTTGAATTTCCAAGTACCAAGTTTCAATTTAGCACTGATCATCTTCTCACGATGAAAACGATCAACTTTTTTCTTACAGGTTGGATTTTGTATCAGAGACAATTTATACACATTTCTCTATCGTGCTTCATGCTTTTCTTCTAAAGTTGTGGTATCTCCATAATCAATATCGTGTCTCATGCCAACTTCATCAACCCTATGATAGGTTTTACTCCATGGTTTTAGGATGTCTGCCTCATCTAATCTTTTATCCAAGTTGTTGCGCTGACCACAAGAAAGAAATACCCTGGTAGATATGTAATTCCCCTGGTATTCCAGGTAGTTGTAAATTACTTCCTGATAAAAACTTTTTGTTATATCTGCCTCCGAGTTGTGTTTGGAGGTAAATTGATTTTTTTTGAACCACCACCGAACATATACCTTTTGTAAACCCTGTTATTTTTATTTTAATATATGAAATTATTTTAGTATTAGTTTTCTTTTTACATTTGAGACAATAACTCATTTATTTATGAGGAAAAATTCCTGCAGAGTGCAAAAAAACCTTTTTAGTTTCCAACATGCAACATTTGTTGGAATCTAATTTTAAACATAAGTTCCTTAGAAATGCCTTCACTCTCTCCTCCATTTATTCAAGAAAAAAACTTGAATTTAAAATGAATAGCTTGACGATCAATAGTCTTGAAAGAAAATATTGCAATTAGACTTGTCAATTCTTTGTTTTCCTCCATCGGTGGGTTGAGTTATATTTTCTGTAATACCACAATCTTTTTTTGAATGCTCACCGGTTTCCATATTTTGATATTATTCATTCTCTCTCTTTCCTCTCTCTCCTCTCTCTCTGTCCCGTATACTTATTACCCTCTCTCTCTTCTTCCTCCTCCTTCTCTCTCTCTCTCTTCTTTCTCCCCTCTCCTCCTTCTCTCTCTTCTCCCTCTCCTCCTTCTCTCTTTCTCTCTTCTTCTCCTCTCCTCCCTCTCTTTCTCTCTCTTTCTCCCTTTTCCTCTTCTTCTTTCTCTCTCTCTCCTCCTCCTCTCTTTCTCTCTCTTCAAACTCCTTCCTCGTCCCGGTTACTAACTTGAATCGCTTACACCCATAGAATATCATACATATATTCATCAGGATTTCTTGTATTCCTGTATCCAAAATAATTTTTTTTTACAACAGGAAACCAATAAAATTTCTTTGAATTTCTAAAGAGCCTTTCGTTTCTCTTATACTTTAATATAATTTCATATTTAACATTTTAGTTAATATCCAAAGTTTGTCGTTTATCAACATCAGCATAAAGCCAATCATCTTATTATTTAAAATACATCATTTTATGTTGTAGAACATATTTGTATTAAAATACCGAGTATACCCGCTCTTCTGAGGTATCTTGGACACAGATAATAGATAATTTCTTAAGCCTTTCTTGCCGTCATTTATGTATAGAAATATATGTTAGAATAATATTATTGACACGAAACAACCTTCCCCATCTTCCCATAAGTTAAAATCATTTTTGTTATTTCCCTACTTATTACATATAATCCTGTTTTTTCTGTTTTTCATGGATAAACAGGGCAAAACCATTATTAATTACCCTTATATAATTCTTTGATTTGTTGTCTTACTAAGTGTGGCACTCCACATAGAATCTACATTTCTCTTTATACCAAGTGGATAATATTCTTTCCTTACGAGACTGATGTTAATTGCTTCCATCTTCGAAGGTTAATTTTTAAATGACCAATTATACCCTAAAATCATTCATTATCATACCCCCCATTGTTCTTTTCAGTTAAAATCATACGACCCTTCTTATTAAAATGTTATTTTATAATTCGAACTGTGAATTATCCTGTATAGACCTGGAATAATTCAACACTTCTATGTTCTTTGGATATATCTACACTACCTGTATTATTTAAGATATATTATTGTGTAATTACAACTTCAATCTTCACCATAGTCATTTGCCGTCGTCGGGCTTGGATAATTTTTTAATTATATAGAGCATATTTCATATTAAATTTTTGGTATATTTATATTTATGTCGTTTCAGCCTGTTGCCTTTGTGTTTAATAATTTGATAAATCAAGTATCCAAGTTCTTTGGGATACACCCAAAAGATAGAACCATCTTCCCAAAACATAAGTCAATTTATATTAGGATTAAAAATAATGTCATTAAAATTTTTATTTTTTGCTTGAGTTGAAATAACACATATAGACATAATTGACCAACAAACACTTAGAATTTAATTCTTGACTTTGAAACATGGTTTGCATAAACACCATCTGTAGAATTTTTATGACTTCAACAGGTGGGGGAAGACCAAAACTTATCAAAAATAATATTTGTCTTGATTATTAAAAATACAAAAACCCAAGTGAGAACCGTTCCCATTATTATCTTTTCTAAGTTCATAATAATATTCTTTGTATGTTTCGGCACATTGTTAATTCAATCTCTCATTTACAAAAAACCACATTATGAATTTTTTAATTTCTTACAATATTTGACAAAGTTGTAATTTGATGTTGTTATTCTTTCCAAATTCTTTAACCACTCATCAATGCTCATTTATTTATTAGAAAGATATAATCCATTACCCCTTTTAGTTAATTTTACACCTGCTTGTGCGATAGAAGAAAGCATATCTCCAACTAACAATCTCGCTTTATCAGGCAGACTTCAAGTTTTTTCAGCAAATCTACAATTACACCACTTCCACTAATTTGTTTCTCCAACTCTTTGTTATGTCTTTCCAATTCTTTTTGAGCCCGGAGTTGAGCCTTCCTTCGTTTGCAGTTTTCACGCTGTTAAATACCACCCGTCAATGCTCCAACCGCACTTAAACCAGCAAATAAAGGAATTTAGAAATGGAGAAAATCCTCCACTCGTCTCTTCTTATTGAATATTTTTTCAACATTGGTTTTGTCATTTTAATTTTAAGTGAGCCAGTATCGTTCAAATTATTTTAACCTGTTCTCTTGTGAGCAAAACATCAATTCTTACTGCTCCTTTTCTCTGAATTGTATTAACGTTAATCGTACAGGCTTTTGATTTGAAACACAAGATGATAGTTTATGAAGATTATTTGATTAACATATTACCAGTTGGTACTTTGCCACTCATTTATTTAACAAAAAAATTAAGTGAGACTAATCATAACACCATTATCTGTATTAATCTGTAATTCTGTTTCTTCCAAAAGCAAACAATATGCATCAATTTCTTCACTCTCTCTCTTTCAATGTATAGGGAAGTATCCACTCGATTAGACTTATAGTTTCCTTTGAGCACTCAGGTCAAACGCATAGATGTATAAAAACTTTTAAATGCTGTCATATCCAAAATAGGTTCTTTATTTCCATTACTTTCAACACACCTTTTGGTAAGACTTGTATGCCTTCAGCCAAAATCATTTTTTTCCCAATTAATTTCCAAATCTATCTCGTGGGTAAAATGTGCCATCTAGAGAAACACGAAGTTGTTTCCCTTAGCATTTATCACTCAATGCATTATTCTTACAGTCGCAGTATCACCATACTGGCTTTTTAAAAATGATCCACAGATATCGTGGCTTTCCTTCCAGAACACCCAAATTCCACGTGTAAGTGGTTTGGTTGAGTTTAACGTGTTGGCATCTTCGTTTGAGGTATGATACACCGAGTGGTTTCTTTTGAGTTAAGTCTTCTATTCAACACTCTCTCTGTTTAAGATTAGAGTATATTCACTAATATACCAACTCATTTCATCAATTACAAAATTTATTCTGCTCACCAAAAGCACTACCAACACCAAAAAGTAATCTATTTTCATTATCATTCCTTTGTAGTTGAAATCTAATTTTAAGACATACAGAACTTTATCATGATCACAAAATCCAAATATACCTTTAAGAGGAAACTGCCACAGTAAAACTATTACCTGCTTTTGTATCATCATATACATCCTTTCCTTTGATTATATCCAGGGTCTGTGTTTGTCCCGTTGACATATCAGGAATTAAACCTTCGAGCACCCCCTTCCCATTCTATCACCGAATGAATATAGTGTAAATTTCATCATTTCAGATACAGCAGAGACATAATCAACCGCTTCAACTTCTTGTGTTTCCAATGTACAAACGAACACTATCAAACATTTTCCAGAAAAATCATTTCGGTGTGGCGTTTGTGTTATTCCCAGCCTTAGTGAATGTAATTACACACAAGAAACTTTCGGATAGATTCAAATAGTTTGTTGATATTTATTTTCAGAAACTTTTTGTACCATTTGTATTCCAGTCTGTCCAGTTATTGCATTTACCTTGAAGTAACTCTTTTTAGTGGAGTTTGAGATAATAATAGTATCATCCAATCATAGATACTATCATTGGCTTCCATACTGTATTTATTAGGAAAAAAGATGTTAAAACTTTTTGAAACCCTGATCAAGTATTGAATTATTTTCGTCGTTCTGGGGAGACAACTGAGTTTTGCCTTTCTTAATTCTTTTTATTGCTTGTAATTTATGAGATTCTTTGGCATCGTTTATCTCTTTATAGCACCTGCACATTTCCAGCGAGCATGAGAGTCAAGTAGGTTTTTATTTTTATTTTTATTTTATTTGTTTATTTTCGTTTTTTTTTTTTCTTTTTTTTTTTGATTTTTTCATCTGTACTTCTTTTTTTTTTTTTTGTATTTTGATGTAGGTATTAATTATTTTTTTTTTCAAGATTTTTTGTTTTATAAGTTTTTTTCTTTTTTTTTTTTAATTATTTTTTTTTTTTTTTTTTTTTTAGAAGAATAGTTGAACCGATACCCATTAGGTATCAATTATCCCATCTCCTCGAAATTGATGTCCGACACCCCTTTGTCTCATAGGTTTATAGTATCCTCTACCAAGATACATACCTTCGCCCTTGTAGTATGGGGAAAGGAACATCCCATCCCCTGTAATTATTTTATATTTTCCCAACTCGTGTTTCCTCACAATAACCATCGTATTTATTTATTGGAAAACTTCACGTAGGTGGAATCTGATGGATATAACTTCTCCATTAAAAGAAATCATACGATTATCTTGGTCGGTTATCCTAAAATATCTCTCGTGTATGTTTTCCTGACACAGGGAGATAAACCCAAATTTTTGGGTTCCATATTGAATTTATAACCAATTGGGGTTGAGTATGCGCTGAATGAAAATATTGTATTTGTTTTTATTTCCATCATTTAAAGCACCATCAATCAAATCACAGCTGACTAGTGAATTAATACCGAATTTATTCCTGAGGATATTTGAATGACATTATCACTGTAAAACGTCCCATTAGTTCAATCTTTTTTGAGGAGAAAACCCAATAACTCTCAAATGAATTATCAATTGTGAAATCAACCTTGTAGTTATTTTTAAGTTTTAATCGTTGATTTTGAAGTATGTTTTTGAATGTCTATGACAATATTTTTTGGTTCATCACCCTGTTCTTCTTATAAGACGAGCAATTTCGGAAGATATTTGAGGAAACTCTCATATGCTCCGGGTGAGACTGTTATCGTTTTGTATCCACTTCCCGGATTATAACTAAACTTGTCATTTTTATCAGTTATATAAATAAGGTATTATAAGTTTCCATGGACAATAAAGATGCCTCATATTCTGTTGTTGTGTCAAGTTGTAGTGGGTATGGGAATGAAGATGTGTGGTCGCTTGTTGTTTGAAATTGAAACTAGGATTGTGCTTCTCATCTTATTTAATATGAGATAAATGTCTTATATTGATGTTTATTAATTATTTTCTGTTCATCAACTGGTCTAAAATGGCTGATGCTTCATTAAACAATTGTTATTTCAGCCTTCTTACTGCCTAACAACAATAAACATCTATTAACTAATTGTGATGGGTCATTTGGAAGAAAACTAACACTGAACCAAGGATAACTTAAAGCCTGAATATATTGTGTTTCTCCTTCTCATTTTTCTACTTTTACCAAAAAGAATAACCTATAATCAACAGAGTTCAGCAGATCATATATACTTTATCATCATTATTTCTCATATCCAATGGTTTATCAATATACTTTGATTCATCCCTCACAGTTGAAACCTTGTCTTCCATCTTTTGTGAGAAGAAACATTAATCTCGGAGTTAGTTTGACAGGGGTCGAGCAGAATTCAAGAACTTAATTCATCTTATATATCAATACCTTTTCTTGAACAAGATGAATAATTGCTGATTGTTCTGTTGGAATGAGCCCTGCTTTGGTTTTTGAATCCGCTGAATATTCATTGTTTTTGAAGAGCATTCACAATATAATCAGGGGTCGATTCATCTCTTCCATTTGTTGAAAAATCCTTCATCATCATATTCTAATTTCTCCTATATGCTCTAATTCTTTCCTCCGTCATTTGACTGAAATCTTTTAACATTTGGAGCTTTCTAGGAGTATATTTTATTGTGGGAACTGTGAAACACTTATAATTTTTTCTTGGGAAGTTTTTAAAAGTGGTTTAAAAAATTTCTCTTGTTTTTCTTTCCAAATGCTTCTTCACCCGTTAGTTTTTGCCTGCGTTTCTTCTTTATGTCTTCCTGTTGTTTTACAACTTTGAAACCAACTCTTGATGTTCCCTAATCTTTCTTGCTCTTCTTTCGCATCCATTATTTATTGAAAAAATATCATTTAATTATCTCATCTTGTTCAAACAATATATTTATATTTTTCAGTCGTGTGTTTCATGTATCCCCAAATTCCTTTTTACTACATAATGTAGAACAATTTGTCTCTCCAAAAATTGTTAATATCTATTGAATTTAACTTGAATAAAATAAAAGTATTAGCATTGTTTCTGATGGAACGACGAGGAGTTGAAAGTACGATTGACTAAGATAATACAATTACGAAGAAGAATGTCTCCCTCTTGTGTAGTAGCTGTCCATTACCGTTTGGTTTCTCTCATTAACACAATCATCAAAGATAACGAGGTTCTTTTTTGGATTTATCCAATCTTTCGGGGAGATGGATATCATCCGTATTATCACTAAGAATACAAGTTATCGGTTTTGATTCTTTTTACATCTCTGTGTATCACAAAATAGTTGTTTATATCTTCAATGTTATAATCATTTAGTTTTTTGAAGTTTAAAAAAGCCGATTATATCTTCTTTTTGAAGTCCAGCATTAAAACCTTGTGAGAGTAGTTGATATTCTGGTTGAAAACTCGACTTTGTGAAAATTATTAAATTATCATAATTTCTAAAAAGTTTGGAGTGAGGAGCATCTTTAAAAGTAAGCAGGTTTTTCCACATCCACTTGAACCAACTATGAGACATCTTAATGAATTTGGGAGATTTTTTATGATTGTTAAATTTATATCTTATTTTCCCAAATGGGTAAAAAATCATTCATTTATATATTTGGAAAAACAGGTTATTTAATTTATCATTGGCTTTTTTAGAAACTCTGTATTTTACCTAAGTTCAGGTTTAATTTCAAGATAATCCATTATTTTATTTATGCAATATCTTGTGTGATATTTCCCTGGAAAATCACATCCATGAATAAATATAACAACAATCCTTTGAACATTTCTCTAATACGTTCAGTTTCTTCCCTTGTAAGGAAAGGTGTGTTATCACCCTCATACTTTACATTCATTTCTCTAATCAATCTTGTAAAAGTAATTCATTTTTGGTGTAAATCTAAAAGAATTATTTTCTTTTTATATTTTATTAATCATTAATTAGAAGATGATCACAGAATATACATGTTTATAGGCTTTTGACTCTGTGTTTAATCCCCGTCTTTCACACCAGGACAATTCTCAAATTTGTTCATATGGAGAATCAGGGAATTCAAGAGGCTCAAAATCGAGTAAACTATTCATATTTATAAAGTAAAACTTTACTTAAACTAAAATTCATCTATACTTTCAGTTGCATATTGACTCATATTTAATAAATTACCATCGATATCTATATATTTTTTTCATTACCAGATTCAACTACAACATTTTTTATATTAAAGGTAATTTTAAAATGATCCTTAAACTCTATGAACGAAATGTCATTTCACCTGATATATTAACATCCTTTATTTCATCAGGATTTACATCTTTAGGGTTGTTGAAAAAAATACAAATTTCTCCTTGCATATTACAGATGGTCTTATCTTTTCTTTCTAAAGCTTCATCCATAAGGTTTTTTGTTTTTGATACTTTTCTTGTTTTCATTGCTTTTTCTAGTTTTGATATATTACCAAAGGAGAGGAGAAACTTTTGTTAGAGATACTTTAATTGATGTTCTACCAGGTATACTAAAAGCCCTTCCACTGAAGTAAATTGAAGAACTCTATATCATTCGCCATAATTGTTTTTATCCAATAGTTGTTATATTTATCTTTGTTCAATTTTACATCCTTGACATATTTCTCAGTATCTTTAACAAATGAAGAGATTGATTGAAACTTGTCTTTTGTGTCTTGAAACATTGTATTTATTAAGTGAAAAAAGTTGGGATAAAATGGTTTTAAGCACAGATTCACCTGTAAATAAACGAAATTTTCATCAAGAAAATTTTAGTTTAAGCACAGATTCACCTGTTAAAATAAACGAAATTTTCATCAAGAAAATTTTAGTTTAAGCAGAGATTACCTGTAAAATCAACGAAATTTTCATCAAGGAAATTTTAGTTTTAAGCACAGATTCACCTGTAAAATAAACGAAATTTTCATCAAGAAAATTTTAGTTTAAGCAGAGATTCACCTGTAAAATCAACGAAATTTTCATCAAGAAAATTTAGTTTAAGCAGAGATTCACCTGTAAAATCAACGAAATTTTCATCAAGAAAAATTTAGTTTAAGCACAGATTCACCTGTAAAATAAACGAAATTTTCATCAAGAAAATTTAGTTTAAGCAGAGATTCACCTGTAAAATCAACGAAATTTTCATCAAGAAAATTTTAGTTTAAGCACAGATTCACCTGTAAAATAAACGAAATTTTCATCAAGAAAATTTTAGTTTTCAGCAAAGTTTTATTATATAAATATGGTGAATACAACGTACTGCGATGTTTGTAATCACGAATATAAACATTATAGAAAACACTCCGAACCAACAAACACACATTTAATCTATTTCATAAAATATCTCCTCTTGAGTTTGGAAGAAAAACATTGTGATATCTGCTCAAAGGATGTTTTGAAGAGTAGTTATAATAGACATCTTCAATCACAAAACACAAGAAAAATGAGTTTAAAGTAAAGGGAGACTATCATATTGAAAACACTGATGGGGCATTTAAAGGGCATATAAAAATAAGGATTTTTCAATTTGGAGAACCCGGTCCATCATCAATAGCTTGAATCAATTGAAATAGTGAAACCTGATGTTGAAAAAGTTATTAAAAAGACATTAAAAGAAATGAAAATTTAAAGTTTTATATGGGAGTGAAAATGAATATGAAAAGACAAGATGAAGAACAAACTCCTTATATGAGAACAGATCTTCATTTTATAACATCATTTCAAGATTTTTTGAAT
Organism: Eptatretus atami; assembly: GCA_035128595.1. Lineage (NCBI taxonomy): Eukaryota > Metazoa > Chordata > Myxini > Myxiniformes > Myxinidae > Eptatretus > Eptatretus atami. The sequence goes on along the minus strand of CM068953.1, from coordinate 18,026,013 downwards.
AGTGGGGTTTATGAAGAACTATCAAGACAAGAGGAGGATGTTGATAATACAGTGGTAGGAAGTGGATTCAATATTAAAAAAATCATCTTTTTAGATATACACATTCTAAAATCAAAACCCTCTTAAAGCTTCTTCTTATTATGAATTACCAAAAGAAATAAAACTAAAGAAGGCAGTTGTTAATATTAAGAAAATGTAATAAATGTTTTCTCTGGTCTGTTTCTTGCTCACTTACATCCACCAAAATGTAATTCAGAAAGAGTAAAAACAATATATGAAATATGAGAAGACCTTGGACATTAAAGATTTTAAATTCCCAATGCCACTAACAGATATTCCTAAATTTGAGAAAAAAATAATCTTTCTATTAATGTATATGGATTAACGGATACAAACAAAGTTCAAATATTAAAAATTTCAAACAACTAAAAATGAAGAAACACACATTGATCTTTTATATTTTAGTGTTGGAAAGAATTCACATTACACATACATCAATAATTTATCAAGATTAATCTCTTCTCAGGTATTCAGAACAGCAAACAAAAATATATCCTTGTAAGCGATGTCTTAATTCATTTCATAAAAAGAACGATTAGAACACATTCAAAATATTTGTAGTAATCATAAATCAGCTGTAATTACAATGCCTAAACCTGTGAAAAGATTTCTTTTGAAGATTATAATAAATCTATGATGCACCCATTTGTGATATACGCTGATTTTGAGTGTATCCTTAAAAAGATAAAATACTGCTTCTCCTAATCCAAAAGAATCATATACAAATAAATATCAAAACCATATTCCTTGTGGCTTCTGTTATTATATCAAATCATCTGTTGGAGAAAACTATAATAAACTTGAACATTATCGTGGAAAAAATGCTTCACAAGAGTTTGTAAAACGATTAGAAAAGGATTGTATAAGACTAACTAAATTAATGAAAGAAACAAATGAACCGATGAAATTAACCAAAGAAGAAAAATTAGAATTTAGAAAGAACAATATCTGTCATATTTGTGAGGAGGAAATTGAGGAGTCTAAAGTTAGGGATCATTGTCATCTTACTGGTAAATATAGAGGTCCCGCTCATTCCTGTTGTAATCTTAATTATAAATTACCTTCTTTATTTCCAGTCTTTCTTCACAACAGCGCCAACTATGATACACATCTATATTATAAATGAACTTTCAAAAACACCAGGGAATATTTCTGCCATAACAAACACAAATCAAAAGTATATTTCATTTTGCAAAAATGATATTCACAAAACCTATAACTCGTATTAGGTTTCTAGATTCTTACAAGTTTATGGAACACCACTAGCCAACCTAGCATCAAATCTAAGCTCCACAGGCTCTTTTCCAAATCTTAATTCATTCTTTTCCAAAAGAGGAAATTCTAACTAAAGAGGAAAATCAGATTAAAGAGAGAATTCAAAGTAAAGAGGAAATTCTAATTAATGAGGAAATTAATGAAGAAATTCTTACTGAAGATGAAATTCTAATTGTAAAGAAAATTCAAACAATGAATGAAATTCTAACTAAAGAGGAAATTCTGATTAAAGATGAAATTCTGATTAAAGAGGAAATTCTTAACTCGAGAGGAAATTCAAACAAGGAATGAATTCAAAGTAAAGAGAAAATTCTTACAAGGAAGGGAATTTATCCTTATGATTATATGAATTCATTTATGAGATTTAAAGAAACACAACTTCCTTCAAAAGAAGTTTCTATAATAACCTTTATGAAGAAGAGATAAGTGATAAGGAATATAAACACGCAAAAGAAATTTGGAAAATATTTAAGATAAAGAACCTTGGAGAATATCATGATTTGTATCTAAAAACAGATGTTTTTATTGTTAGCTGATGTGTTTGAAGCATTTAGATCACTCTGTCATAATAAAAATTGTTATGGATTAGATCCTGCCCACTATTTCACAGCTCCTGGTTTAGCTTGGAGTGCAATGTTGAAAATGACAAAACAAGATATTGATTTAATCAGTGATGTAGATATGCTTTTGATGATTGAGAAGTCTAAGAGAGGTGGAATATCACAAGTATGTTCAAAAAGATATGCTAAAGCAAATAATAAATATCTTCCAAATTATAAGATGAAAAAGATAGTAATTATTGATGTATTTTGATGCTAATAATTTGTATGATGGGCAATGTCTCAATCTCTACCTTATGGTAAATTAGAGTGGGTGGAAGAAAAGGATTATGAAAAGGCTTGATGAATATCGTTATTTCTTCTCAAGAGGAATTGAATGAGGAGGAAGAAGGTTATTATTTTGAAGTTGATTTGAAGTACCCAAGTAATCTTCATAATAAGCATAAAGATCTTCCTTTTGCATGTGAGAAAGAAACCCCAAAGAAAGAATGGTTAAGTGATTATCATAAAAGTTTTAATATTAAAGGAAAATCAACAGAAAAGTTATTAACAACATTTTATGATAAAGAGGGATATGTTTTGCATCAAAGGAACTTGAGACAATATTTATCTGCTGGGTTGAGAGTAGCTAAAATTCATAGAGTTTTAAAATTTAAACAAAGTCCTTGGATGAAAAAGTATATTAAATTCAATACAGATATGAGAGCAAATACAAAAGTAAAATTTGAAGAGGACTTTTATAAATTAATGAATAATGCTGTATTTGGAAAGACTATGGAAAATGTTAGAAACAGGCAAAACATTAGATTCGCAACATCTTGGAAAGAAGCTTCTAGATTGATAAATAAACCAAGTTTTGAGAGAGAAGAGGTTTTTTCAGAGACTTTTCTGCTATTCATATGAAAAAGGAAAGTATTGTAATGGATAAACCAATTTATATTGGAACAAGCAGTTCTTGATTTATCAAAGATATTGATGTATGATTATTTGTATAATGACTTAAAGAAAGAGTATGGTGAAAATGTTTCATTGTTGTATATGGACACTGATAGCTTTATTCTAGATATAAAAACTGATGATGTTTATAACGATATGAAGAAAAAATATTGGAGTGTATGATACAAGTAATTTTAGTAAGAAGAGTGAGTTATTTTCAAAAAAAGAATGAAAAGGTTATTGGTAAGTTTAAGGATGAGTTGGGTGGAAAAGTAATGAGTGAGTTTATTGGATTGAGAGCAAAGGCATATGCTTATAAGTATGGTTATCAGATTGATAAAAGGTTAAAGGGAATAAAGAAATATGTAATAAAGAAATCAATAACTTTTAGAAATTATTATAATTGTTTGATGAATAAGAAAGAAGAATATAGGAAAATGAATACAATAAGAAGTTATAAACATAACATATATAGTGAAGAAGTAAATAAAAAGGCATTAGGAGCCTTTGATGATAAGAGATTTATTTTAGATAATGGAATAGATTGTGTTCCATATGGATATTGTATGAAGAGTGTATAGAATAGATTGTGTTCCATATGGACACAAGTTTTAACGATGGGAAGATGGGTTAGGGTTTTTAAGGGCTACCGCCACGTTTTTCACGGTATATAAATGGTCGAACCAAGTATTAATCAAACTAAAGAGTGGAGAAAATCTCAGTCTTGGTATATAAATGGAAAACATAATGAATGTGGAAAATATCAAATAAGTCTTATTGAAAAAATAACTAAAACAAAGGTAAAAAAACAAATAAGCGAATCAATTTAAAAACCAATGAGTTGGAGGATGTAAAGAAAATAATAAATATCCTTGAATGGACTGAAAACTTCGATGGGTATCAATTGAACAATGGAAAAACAATTTACTATAATCTCAAAATGATATGCAACTCAGGAGGTGGTCAGATGAGATCATTAAGAGAAGTATATCATTTCGTAATGGCACAAAAGGGGTATCTTGAAAAATATAAAGATTCAAATGTTTTATTTTTAAATATTTTAGATGGGATTATTGTGCAAAGAAATTAAACTATTGAAGGAATATGAGAATGAACAAATGTTTATAGGTTCAATGAGTGAGCTAAACAATATGCATTGTTTATTTGAAAATGAGTGTCCCTCGGCTTACAGGTTTCAGATATCTCTTCAGAATCACCTTGAACAAACCACATTACTACGTTGCTACTTGAACCAATCTTTATCTTGTCGCATTGGTTATTTGAATAGAATGCCCCTAGGTTAAAAGGGGAGACAAACAAATATACCTTGGGATAAAAAGGGGGTGTAATTTTAGGGGAAAAAAAATGTGAATCGCTGAAAATCCCCCATTCATTTACATGGGGAAAAGTGAGCCAGAATCAGTATATCCACCCTACTAACCATGATCGGACTTCAACACTAAGCTCGATCGATCCTTTACTCCTTCGCCAGAGACTGCATTGCGCAGCCTGTCTACCTCTTCAGATGCATGTGGGACGGCACGCTGACTGAGCTGAACGCAGCGCAGTTATAAATAGCCTATCACTGGCGGTGTAATCAATGAGCACGCATCACGATTCCATGAAATCGGGCTTCTCACGAGGTAGAAGTTCCGTGTGACGAGTTAGGCGTGTAATTTACTTGAGTTTCCATTACGCGCCGG
>CM068953.1:17980022-17997992 GCA_035128595.1 Eptatretus atami | reverse complement strand
CGTTCAGGAGAGGGTTATAAGAAGATTTCAAAGTCACTCATTATCCCTTTGAGTACGGTGAAACCCATCATTGATAAGTGGAAGACGTATCATACCACCCAGACTCGACCGAGATCAGGTCACCCATCCAAACTCAGCAGCCGGACAAGCAGAAAACTGGTTCAGGATGTCACTGTGAATCAAACAATGACTTTGAAATATGTACAAGGCTCCATGTCTGAGATGGGGGTCAGTGTTCAACAATCAACAATATCCCGTTCCCTTCACAAAGCTGGCCTCCATGGACAGGTGGCAAGAAAGAAACCATTACTGAAAAAGACGAATCTTAAAAACTCGTATGGAGTTTGTAAAAAAAAGTATCTTAACGACACTGCAGGTATGTGGAGATAAGTTTTATGATCATATGAGACAGAAATTGAACTTTTTGGTCTAAATTAAAAGCGTTACATTTGGCACAAGCCCAACACTGCACATCACCCAGACAACACCATCCCTACTGTCAAGCATGGTGGTGACAACATCATGTTATGGGGCTGATTATATTCAGCATGGACTGGCAAGCTTGTCAGGATAGAAGGGACAATGGACGGTGCAGAGTACATGAGAATCCTTGATGAAAACCTGCTTGAGTCAGCCATGAATCTGAAACTGGGTACGAGATTCACATTTCAGCAGGACAATGATCCGAAGCACAAATCTAAAGCCAGAGTGGATGGGCTTGATGTAAACAGATCGGGTAAGCATTGTGTTAACAGAAATGACAAGTCGATCGTTCGAAATGTCATGATGACATTGCATGAAACTATTACAATCAGAGATATGGCAAATTTGAAATCGGGCCCTCAACGTAAATTCTACACTTTTGGCATTACGTTACCTTGTGAGAGCATTCACCTGAGCTGTCAACTGCTCTACCTGTTGGTGCAGGTATTGGATGTCTGTGACAGCTGGAGCGCGTGTTGCTCCTGTTGCTTGTGTGCCCTATGTCTCGAAGGTGGAAGAAACGGGTGTGATGTCCTCAACGTTCTTGTAGGCATTGTCGACGAGTGCTCGATGCTCACTGAAATCACCTGTGGACGCCAGGATGAGCTGCGCACTGCTCAGCAGACGTTGGAGGAAAATATGTTTGAGGATTTTCTCCTCCGAGATGTTGTCCCCAAAGAGCTGCTTCATCCTGCGGAGTAATTGTGATGGTTAATTCCCATCACCAAATTCCTCGGAGACCATGAGTTGATGCAGGTGTTTTTGTTCAGACGCAGACGCAGAGGTTGGGCGTATCAGTTCCACCTTCAACTCACCAGAAGGGTTGGTCCTTGCTGGTTCAAAGAGCAAGTCGCGAACCTCCTGGGAAAATTCAGGTTGGAGTGAGGCCACAATGCAAGCAAAACACGTCTCTTGGGTAGTAATCCCCCTCATGAGGAACTTAGCCGAAAGCTGCGCACACCAAATAGTTGGATCATTTGGCCAAAACGGAAGTAGTTTAAACTCCGAGCCGACACAGATGTATGTGAGGTCGATGGAGGCAGAAAAGCCGAATCTTCCGACATCGTTGTGTGCTCAAATCACATGGGGGTCACCAACGTAGAAATTACGAAGATGATAGATCCAATTCCCACTCACCAGTTGGAGTAAATGTTCACTCAAGAATATTGGACTTCGAGTTCATCGTAAAACCCTCTTCCCTCAGGAATCATGATATGAAATAAACAGCAGGATTGAGAAAACCAAATAACTCGAGAAAAGTCCGTGAGAATACATACCCGGCCTCGGGGACAAGCTCCTCCTTTGGGAAGACGTGGAATGTCCATGAGTGAAAGAAAAACACTTCCGGCGAGCACATGTATGGTGAAAATTTCAAATGATAAAGTAGAATCCACAAACAGGTCACGTAACACGCGTCCTGGGAAAATGATGCTCGGCTGAGTTGAACTCGCTTGTTGTCCCTTTATTAAATATTACATTTAATTTACTAACTTTACATTTTTTTGTCACCGATCTACAAAAAAGTACCCCATAATGCCAAAGTGAAAACATATTTTAAAAAAAAGTTTTTGCAAATTAATCAAGAATGAAAAGCTGAAATGGCTTGAGTCAATCAGTATTCAGCCGCTTCGCTCTGACACTCCAAATTGAGATCAGGCGCAACCAATTTCCTTTGATCTTCCTTGAGATGTCTCTACAACTTGACTGGAGTCCACATGTGGCCAATTCAAATGATTGGACGTGATTTAGAAAGAAACACACCCTTCGATACAAGGACCCACAGTTGACAGTGCATGTCAGCGCAGAAACTCAACCAAGAAGTCCAAGTAACTGTCCGTAGAACTCTAAGGTATAATTGTGAGGAGGCATAGATCTGGGGAAAGGGTATAAAACAATTTCTGGAGTGTTGAAAGTTAGCAAGAGCACAGTGAGCTTCATCATTAGGAATTGAAAATAATATGGAACTACCCAGACTTCCTAGAGCTGGCCGTCTGGCCAAACAAAGCAACCGGGCAAGGACCTTGATCAGAGAGGTGACCAAGAACCCAATGACCACTTTGACAGAACTACAGAGTTCCTTGACTGAGATGGGAGAACCTGCCAGAAGTACAATAATCTCTGCAGCACTTCACAAATCTCGGCTTTATGAGAGAGTGGCCAGACGGAAGCCACTCGTAAGAAGAAGGCACATGACAGCACACCTGGAGTTTACAAAAAGGCACGTGAAAGACTCTGAGAGGATGAGGCAAAAGATTCTGTCGTCTGATGAGACAAAAATTGAACTCGAAAAGCCTGAATGCAAAGTGCTACATTTGGCGGAGACCGAGCTCAGCTCATCACCCTTCGAGCACCATCCATACTATGAAGCATGGTGGTGATACTATGCTATGTGGGTGCATTTTAACGGCAGGGACTGGGAGACTTGCAACAATAGAGGGGACGATGAATGGAGCCAAATACAGGCAAATCCTTGAAGAGAACCTGCTTCAGAGTGCAAAATACGTTAAACTGCGGCAAAGACTTACATTCAAGCAGGACAATGACCCCAATCATACAGCCAAAGCAACACCAGAATGGCTTCAGAACAAGAACGTGAAAATCCTTGAGTGGCCCAGCGAAAGCCCAGACTTGGAATCCCACTGAGAATCTGTGGAAAGACTTGAAGATTGCTGTTCACCAACACTCCCCATCCAACTTGACAGAACTTGAGCAAATCTACAAGGAAGAATGGGAGAAAACCCCCAAATCCAGATGTGCAAAGCTGATACACACATACCCAAGAATACTCAAAGCTGTAATTGCTGCCAATGGCGCTTCTACAAAGTATTGTTTCAGGAAGTTGAATACTTATTGATGCAAGACGTTTCAGCTTTTCATTGTTAATTTGTTTTGTAAAAGAATTCTAAAAACATGTTTTCACTTTGTCATTGTGGGGTATTTGTTTAGATCGGTGAGAAAAATTTAAAATTAATCCATTTTAAATTCAGGCTGTAACACAACAAAATGTGAAAAACGTCAAGGGGTGTTAATACTTTCTGAAGGTGGTGTATCACCATCATAAAAATCAGATAAATGATCAATATTCCTCATGACTAACCACTTCCTCTAAAAACGGATAAATTATCAATATTCCTCATGACCACTCCATCCCTCAGAAATCGGATAAATGATCAATATTCCTCATGACCACTCTATCCTCAGAAATCGGATAAATTATCAATATTCCTCATGACCACTCCATCCCTCAGAATCGGATAAATTATCAATATTCCTCATGACCACTCTATCCCTCAGAAATCGGATAAATGATCAAGTATTCCTCATGACCACTCCATCCTCAGAAATCGGATAAATGATCAAATTCCTCATGACCACTCCATCCCTCAGAAATCGGATAAATGATCAATATTCCTCATGACCGACTCATCCCTCAGAAATCGGATAAATGATCAATATTTCCTCATGACACTCCATCCCTCAGAATCGGATAAATGATCAATATTCTCATGACCACTCTATCCCTCAGAAATCGGATAAATGATCAATATTCCTCATGACCACTCCATCCCCTATGAATCGGATAAATGATCAATATTCCTCATGACCACTCTATCCCTCAGAAATCGGATAAATGATCAATATTCTCTCATGACCACTCCATCCCTCAGAATCGGATAAATGATCAATATTCCTCATGACCACTCCATCCCTATGAAATCGGATAAATGATCAATATTCCTCATGACCACTCTATCCTCAGAAATCGGATAAATGATCAATATTCCTCATACCACTCCATCCCTCAGAAATCGGATAAATGATCAATATTCCTCATGACCACTCCATCCCTCAGAAATCGGATAAATGAATCCAATATTCCTCATGACCACTCCATCCCTCAGAAATCGGATAAATGATCAATATTCCTCAGATGACCACTCTACCCTCAGAAATCGGATAAATGATCAATATTCCTCATGACCACTCCATCCCTCAGAAATCGGATAAATGATCAATATTCCTCATGACCACTCCATCCTCAGAAATCGGATAAATGATCAATATTCCTCATGACCACTCCATCCCTCAGAAATCGGATAAATGATCAATATTCTCATGACCACTCCATCCCTATGAAATCGATAAATGATCAATATTCCTCATGACCACCTCCATCCCTCAGAAATCGGATAAATGATCAATATTCCTCATGACCACTCCATCCCTCAGAAATCGGATAAATGATCAATATTCCTCATGACCACTCTATCCCTATGAAATCCGATAAATGATCAATATTCCTCATGACCACTCTTCCCTATGAAATCGGATAAATTATCATATTCCTCATGACGACCCATCCCTATGAAATCCGATAAAATGATCAATATTCCTCATGACCACTCCATCCCTCAGAAATCGATAAAATGATCATATTCTCATGACCACTCTATCCCTATGAAATCGGATAAATGATCAAATATTCCTCATGACCACTCCATCCCTCAGAAATCCGATAAATGATCAATATTCCCTCATGACCACTCCATCCCTCAGAAATCAGATAAATGATCAATATTCCTCATGACCACTCTATCCTCAGAAATCGGATAAATGATCAATATTCCTCATGACCACTCCAATCCCTCAGAAATCGGATAAATGATCAATATTCCTCATGACCACTCCATCCCTCAGAAATCGGATAAATGATCAATATTCCTCATGACCACTATCCCTCAGAAATCGGATAAATGATCAATATTCCTCATGACCACTCTATCCCTCAGAAATCGGATAAATGATCATATTCCTCATGACCACTCATCCCTATGAAATCCGATAAATGATCAATATTCCTCATGACCACTCTATCCCTATGAAATCGGATAATTATCAATATTCCTCATGACCACTCCATCCCTATGAAATCCGATAAATGATCAATATTCCTCATGACCACTCCATCCCTCAGAAATCGGATAAATGATCAAATATTCTTCCATGACCACTCTATCCCTATGAAATCGGATAAATGATCAATATTCCCTCATGACCACTCTATCCCTCAGAAATCGGATAAATGATCAATATTCCTCATGACCACTCCATCCCTCAGAAATCGGATAAATGATCAATATTCCTCATGACCACTCCATCCCTCAGAAATCGGATAAATGATCAATATTCTCATGACCACTCCATCCCTCAAAATCGGATAAATGATCAATATTCCTCATGACCACTCCATCCCTCAGAAATCGGGATAAATGATCAATATTCCTCATGACCACTCTATCCCTCAGAAATCGGATAAATGATCAATATTCCTCATGACCACTCCATCCCTCAGAAATCGGATAAATGATCAATATTCCTCATGACCACTCCATCCCTATGAAATCGATAAATGATCAATATTCCTCATGACCACTCCATCCCTCAGAAATCGGATAAATGATCAATATTCCTGCATGACCACTCCATCCCTAGAAATCGGAATAAATGATCAATAATTCTCATGACCACTCCACCCCAGATAATCGGATAAATGATCAAAATATTCTTCATGACCACCTCTATCCCTATGAAATGCGATAAATGGATCAATATTCTCATGACCACTCCATCGCCTCAGAAATCGGATAAATGATAATATTTCCTCATGACCACTCATCAGAAATCGGATAAATGATTCAATATTCCTCATGACCACTCATCCCTCAGAAATCGGATAAATGATCAATATTCTTCATGACCACACTATCCTATGAAATCGGATAAATGATCATATTCCTCATGACGCGCTCTTCCTCAGAAATCGATAAATGATCAATATATTCCTTCATGACCAACTCATCCCTAATGAAATCGGATAAATATATCAATATTCCTCATGACCACTCCCGAGTCCCTCAGAATCGTGATAAATGATCAATATTCCTCATACCATCCATCCCTATGAAATCGGATAAATGATCAATATTCCTCATGACCACTCCATCCCTATGAAATCGGATAAATGATCATCTTTCGTCATTATCGATATTCCATTATCATTATCGAAATTCTGTCAACTTGTTCACCATCCTTTCTGTCTTCCATCAAGTTTTATCTCTTCCATAATCCAGTGCTCGCCTTTCAACTGTCTGACAGGTTGTTGCAGAGGTAGTTGATTGTCGGTGGGCCACCACCAGCACCCTGAATTCTAATTACCAATTGACACTGTAACCTACAGGGGGCACTGCATCACCAGCACAGTCGCGACCCTTTCAAATGCTGCAACTGCAACGCACAGCCATGTGCTGCCCAAAAGAAGAAGAAGAAGCCCTGCAATACAGTACAGATACTTCTTTTAGCCCAAGCTGTAGCCTGATAGTCTCTTCTTGGAAGCTGTTTGGGATATTTTTGATTATTATTATTATTATTATTATTATTATTTATCTGTCCATTATAATATATGCTTACCATAATCCTTAATTCCTTTCACGCTAAATGGACTTTTTGATCAAAAAATTAATACGCTATTTCCATGAACAAAATCATGAGTTATCTTAACTGTAATAATAACCTGCAATCATTAATATACACTATTAAACAAATATTAGTAACTAGAGGCCCACCAGACAGACAGCTGTCTGTGCCGAGCTGAATGCCATCTTCTCTGATGCTGGAGATGATCTGTGTCTCTACCTTGATGTCCTCAGTGTGACCACTCCTTGGCTTTTTTCACAAGATCTTGGCTATTCGTTGTTCACCTTGGCATTTTAGTTTTCTATAGGTTTTCTTGGCGTATAGGTTTTCTATTATCATCACTTTTCCGAAACCTTGTGAATTCTTGGCTTTTTTCATTGGCTCACCTTGGCATTTATGAAAATGAGGAGTGGTCACACTGGATGTCCTGTCATCTTCCTTTTGTTGACCAACAAATCTCTGCTGAGCTATTGTGCTCAGAATGCACCAGACCACGATGGGCCGGCCAGACGCACTCCTTGATACCTGCAGAATGAGATCGGTGCATTTTTTTAGATTTAAATGTGAATTCGGGAGATGACCGCCATGTCAAACTGATGTGTTAATGATTTGAATGTTCTTTCAATCTATCTTGATTAACTTGATGTATTATGTTGTTGTTTGAATCTTAATGCACATATATTAAATCAATAAACAAATAAATAAATAAAAGTATGAGAGCGATATGGTGTTCTGGTGTAACGGAGATCGTCCGAAGGAATGAAGGAGGAGAAGGTGACGTTTGATTAAAGCCTGTGTGAACACGGTCAGGTATTAACTGGAAGCTCATTTGTGAAATCTCCTGACCAATTTGTCAGTAAGTAGGGTGTCCAATAATCCAGTGAGTTAAAACAAAATCCATCACAATGTGATTGAGTACCTTAGATGCCAGCGGCCATCTAAAGTTTCAGAAAACCTAAAATCTTCTTCGTACAGATGTTACCTGTGGTAGTTACCCATTGCATATTCAAAACTAGAACGGCACTCGGTGGAGCACATACCCTCCGCCAGGCTGAACAGTTTACAGTTTGAATTCTAGTGATGGGCTGGATCTGGATCTGGACCAGAACCAAAATCCAAGTCGAATCGGCTTGGTCTCATCACCTCCCCAACTCATCCGCCAAGCTTTGTCATAACCCGCTTCCGGTTCCGGTTTTTTGAGGCGATGGTTGGTTCTCTCCAAGGGTCGTTTGTCACATTTTGACTGATTATTTTGTTGCCTCCATGTTTACTGTGTGTTCCTAGTTTGGTTTTGTTTCAAAATTTTTGCGATTTGGTGAGTTTTCTTCGGTCTTGTCATATCAGGTTTCCCTGAGGCCTACCCGTCTTCCTGTCTTTGTGCATGATCGTGTTGAAGTGTATTTTCTCCTTTTTACCATCAGTTTTTAATTTCACCACTTTTCCCTCCACCCTCCTTCCATCCCTCCAAACTATACCCTCTGTTTCATGTCTTAAAATATAAAAAACAAAACAAAATAAACCTTTTCCCTTCTCACCTAAAACTCCACGTAACCACGTGACTTCCTGTACCGACTCTTCTTCTTCCTTCTTTCCCTCTTCCCTATCAATCCCACTCTGATTCCAACTTCAGTGCAAATTCATCCCACCTCCTTAAATCTGCATCCTTCGTTATCCTTCCCTGTTATACCCTCTCCTTACCCCTACCATCTTGCCCCACATCCAAGCATCTCTCCACTGTCATCTGCTTTACAAACAGTTACCCTCCTGATATCCCAAAGTGGTTTTCAAATGTCTCACTCTCTCATTCAGCACACTGCTCAATATGTCGATCACGCTCATCCCTTTCCTCTCATCACATCTCCCCCTCTTCCCACCCCCTCAAATCTTGTTCCTGCCACCGCCCGCTCCCACCTCTGCCATACCACTACTTAGTCTCATCCTCCCTCTTCCCACCCCTCCCTCCTCCCTCCTCCTCCATGACCGTGCCTGCTCTCATCGTCTCCCCTCCCTCTCACAGCTCCCTCTCACTCCTCCCTCTCAATTCAGCCACCTCCTCAATCTTCAAAGCAAACTTCACTCTCTCTCCCCCTCCCCCCCCCCCCAAGCTGTCCTCACACCCTTCTCAAAAGCTCCCCCACACCTTCTCCCTCAATTCTCCCCCCTCACCCTTCTCCCTCAATTCTCTCATCGCACCCTCTCCCCAAATGTCCCCCTCTCCCTCCTCTTCAAATCTCCCCTTGCCTCTCCATTCAAGTCTCCTCCCACTCCCCCTTCTCAAAGCTGCCACCCTCTCCCACCCTCTAAATTCTCATCACACCTCCCCTCTTCCCACCCCTCAATTTTTGTTCCTCCCCCCCCAACCTGCTCCCATCTCCACAATACCTCGACCCAGTCTTATTCTGCCCCTTCCCCAAACCTCCCTCCTCCCTCCTCCCCATGGCGTGCCTGCTTTCATTGTCTCCCCTCACCCTCCCTTGCAAATCAACTGCCTCCTTCCTCTTCAAAGCAAGCTTCTCTCTCTACCCCTCAAAGCTTCCCTCACCTTTCTCAAAGCTCCCCCCCTACAACTTTCTCCCTCAATTCTTCCCCTCACCCTCCCGTTCAAATCTCGCTCCTCACCCCCCCCCTTCTCAAAGCTGCCCCCATTCACAATGTATAAAGCGTGCCTCTTCCCCAAACCTCTCTCTTCCAGCTAATTCCTCCACCTCCTCCAATCCCCCACTTCCCTTTGCCCCCTCTCTTATTACTCCACACTGCTACTCATCCCTTCACCACCTCGCCCTTTGTCCTCCTCCCCATCCAACCCTCTCCCCAGCTCTTCTGCAATCTGTCATCAGCTGTCAACAACTCTCACTGCCTCCACCTCTCCTCTCTCACACTATGTTCCCCCTCCTCTCCCTTCCCCTGCAACCAAAGCCTACTCCCTTCTCTCTTCCTTAACAGTGTGGACCTCAAATATCCAGGGTGTTCACTCTAACCTGACTGATCTCTCCATACAGGCCGCCACTGACAAACCAGGCATAATCTACTTAACAGAAACTTTCCTCCTTCAAGACATCTCTAACTCCTTAGTTTCCCTCCCTGGTGACTCCCTCCTCCAGTATAATAGACCTGAGCCTCGTCCTGGCGGCGGAGTTGCTCTCTTCATCAAAAACGCTTTTCCTCACTCTCCATGCACTCCCTCACTCCTCCACCCATCCAGGAATACCTCTGGCTACGGCTTCCCTTCCACTCCCATGTCTTGTTTATATGTGTGTTGTACCATCCACCAAACGGTGATGACTCCATTTACATCTTGCTCACCGAAAACATGGACCAACTTCTATCCTCATGGACCAACCAACTCTCTCTTCCTCAAATGCGGTGACTTTAATTGCCGTCATGCCAGTTGATTGGGTGTGGGTACCTCTCTCACCTGCCATGGCACTTCAGCAAACGACTTCTGTGACTTATTGGGACTGACACAATCTGTCAACTTCCCGACCCGGATCTCAGCTTTGATTTTGACCAATTTCCCAGAAAATATCTGCTGTTTTTCTGCTCCAATCGGTTCATCGGACAATATGCTTGTTAAAGCGGTCATCTCTCTGGCTGTTATGAGAGAACCACCTCAGTGCTGACGAGTCTGGCACTTCACTCAGGCTGACTGGCAGGGTCTTCAAGCAGCCATCAAACTTCTGGACTGGTCTCCCATTTCTTCTTTTTCCCACATCAACTCATCCTGGGAATTCTTTCAAAGAAATTTGCTCTCCCTCATGCACAGATTTATCCCATGTCATCTTCAATTGTCCTACCCTTCCTCCCGCCCATGGTACACTGAAGCTTATGGTGAGTCAGTTGCCCTAAAACAACTTGTCTTCATGTCATGGAAGGCAAATCCTACTGAAGGCAATCTCAGTTCCTTCCACAAAGCTCAGAACACATGTGTGTCTACCCTAAGAAGAGCCAGGAAACAACATCTTTCTCATTTCAACTCTGAACTCTCAAACCTGTCCCCCTCCTCCAATTCCTGGTGGCATCTAATAAAGTCAGTTTCTGGTGTATGTTCCCCCTTCATCCCCTCCCTTACCTCAAATGGCTACCTCAAACCGCACGTGAGAAGGCTGAATGCCTAAACTCCGTGTTTGCTTCTAAATCGTGTGTCCCAAACCCATCACTTTCTGTACCCACCTAACCCAGTCACACCCAGCTGTTCCTGGACTCTTTGTAATTTTCTCCAGACAAGGTGGAGAGCTTTCTCTCAAACCTCAACTCTGATTCTGCAACCGGCCCAGATGGCATCAGCCCACGTATCCTAAAAATCTGCTCTGCAGCTCTTGCTCACCCTCTCTCTGTTCTATTCACCCTCTCATTTGCTCAAGGTCATCTGCCATCTGCTGTGGTCATCCGGAGACGTCAATTACGTCTACATACGCTCAATATGCGTGTGCGAGATTACGGTTACAACATAGGCTTCAAAGCACGTTACTCATAGGTCTAGAAATAAGTTATCGGGTACGCTAAACATTACCTCGACGTGTTTTCGACTTATGAGTAACTTACAAGTTAACGCAGTGTCGACGGTGTTCAACGATCGCGTAAACGTGCCTTACAACTGTATGGCCAGCATTATGCTGGAACGTGTGTGGTCAATACCTGCGATACGTGCAAAAAATTTTCACAATGCTGAAAATTTCGTCGACCGTACGGACGCTTACTACGACGTATGCCAGCGTGCTTCGCGCTTGTCATTAACGTTACAAAACTTCGACCATAACGTCATTCGACGTGTGCCAGCCGTATTCGGCAAATTTTCATACGTCGGCATACGCGACTAAAACGGATCAAGGTGTACAGCGGCTTGACACTCTTCGATGTCTACCTTGCGGTTACTATTCTGAATCGTCGAGCCGCAGCCTCTTAATAGGCTTACGCCACGTGACGTCGGCGATACCGCTGCCGCGCGCTAGGCTAAGTTAGACTATCGCTGGGCATAGTTGTGACGCCGACACACGACTCAGCATTTCGTTTGATCTATAAGTTATCCTACTATGTTTATTCGGAAACGTTCTGTGTACGTTACTTAATACGTTATGCATACGCTTCAACTACGTTATGAATACGTCCAAAACTGGAAAAAAACATCAAGTAATTACGGGTACGCCAGGCGTTTTTACATTACATTTTGGATACCTTGCCAGTACGCTGGCTTAAAACTTCAAGTGTGTGAACAGCCCTTTACAAGGACCCGAATTCTATAGAGAAACTCGAGAGTTTCATAAACACCTTACCCCATAGCACTGTTAAGTATATAATTCAATTGAAATACAATAATTGAGTTATTAAGCTCATATCGAAAAAAAATTGTTCCGAAATTTTAGCGCCATTATTTTACACCCACCTGATACTAACACATGTCCAAGTACCCGATACTTTAAAACTTGGAGGGCTTTTAGAAGCAATAGGAAGAGCGATTTCTGTTCTACAGTTTAATATATGAATTAATTTGAAAGCAAAAAAGATTGACAAAGTCATATAAATAAAAAATAATTTCCGGAAGTTTATTGCCATGATGCAGTGAGCTAATTTATACCACCTTATTTAAACACGTTCATTAGTTACAGGTTCATTTTTCTGATTAATTGTTCACAATATAACATTCAATGGGAAATTATGTTGTTCCTCAATCATAAACTGATGTTGTGAAGGACAGACAGACGACGGACAGAAGTGAACGATTTTCGCTTCCCGTGTGTAGGTAA
The DNA here is from genome assembly GCA_035128595.1 of Eptatretus atami. Taxonomy (NCBI): domain Eukaryota; kingdom Metazoa; phylum Chordata; class Myxini; order Myxiniformes; family Myxinidae; genus Eptatretus; species Eptatretus atami. Next base: position 17,985,294 of record CM068953.1, on the reverse strand, counting down.
CAAAAGATTGTTGGGAAATAAAGCAATGAACTGTACAATAATAGGACTGTCAGAATAGACGAGAGAACAATTTGATAAACTTAAATACACAAACACACAAATGTGTTTATGGAGGTAAAGAAAACTGTAGAAGGAGAGTGTTGATATTGGAAAGAAAGTATTGAATCAATAATCCAAAGGTAATTTTAAACAATCTGGGACACCGTATTGTTTTAAAACAGCTTCAAACACAATATGCCATTGTTCATATTGACAAAGCAAATCATAGATTGCATTTATATGCAAAACATTCGACATTCAAATACTGTTTTGGAAGAATTGGGCTTGCAGCGACTCGACTTTCAAGATTGGAGCTCACCTCCTCGTCCCAACAATAATAAAAAAATTTGATACGACACCATATAAAAAAAATAACTCTCAAAAGCAAAAAACACTTGTTAGTTGTTCAGATAAAATACCATAAGATTACCATTAATTTAATGATCCCAAAAATGCCACAGAACCCTTGTAAGATGAAGTTCATCAACACAAGTAGGGAATGACATTTTTGAAACTATTGTCAGGTTGTCAGGTTTCTTTTAAGATCACGAGTATTTAAGGATCATAGTTTAAGGTAGTTAGAGTGGAAACCAAGGTCTTAAGATCATTGGACACTCCTCGTATGAGGCGCAAGTCAATGGGCCCATCACCTTTACGTCACAGACAAGGTCGAGTGGATCTTCTGTCTTTCTAACGCCTCCTTCTGTCTTGCACCCTTTGCTCCTTTCCGTGCTCACCAAGAATAATCGTTCGTTCCTACATCTGCGCTTACAGGAACCGCTTCGACAGGGATATCTTGAGCCAGAAACGCCATCAAGAGCAATCCGCTGTTGCTTACCTCACATAGAAAGTAGATACCATCACGAGAAGGAGACTTACCTCACATTAATCAATCAAGGGAAAGCTTTCAACACATGCACTGTGTTGTGTGTTTACAGTGATCGCGTTCGGCCTGCTGCGAGGGCACTTTTCACCTGCGTATACTAGCATGAAATCTTTATCAAATCTCGTTAAACATTCATTTCAGGCATTTCGTTGAAAGCAGTTGGCAATTCAACAATGGTTGACCACAATTGTTCTGTTCCTGTGAATGAACAAGTCGGACTCATGGAAAATATAGTGAAATACAACAACTATCCATGGATGGAGGGCAGTCAAGTTTGAATCATTTTCTGTTTCAAAACAATAATTAGCTAGCGGTGCCTGGTTACTGCAACCCACACACACACACACACACACACACACACACACGCACACACACCACACACGACGGACACTTCTCCTTTCACCAAAGATTGCAAAATCATGTATATTTTCTTGTGGCCCGGAACCAAAGAAATTTTTTTTTTAATAATGACACTTCACAACCCACACACTCCCACATTTCACCTCCCTTCCCTGAACCTGTCCTCCCAAACATGATTAATAGAAATATCATAATTTTAAACTTTACCCTGTAGGGAGAAGTCGCCAATATGACCTTTCATCGGTGTGTAAGAAGCACCAAGTTTGTTAAGAACACGCTCGCTCTACGAACCATTCGGCCTTCGTGGAGTTTTGCAAGATATCAACTTTTTGGACCGAGTTTAATCAGAGTCTCCAAATCTTTCATGCGCAGAGCACATCCCTTTCCTGCAGGTCGTTTCCAAGTATTTTCGCTTCTTTAAGAGTTTGGTGAAGCGATTCATGCTACGAATCCTTATCTGACACATATAACACGTTCCAGACCGCCCCGATTGATTTCATCACTCGGGTTTCTGCGCACGTGCGCAGAACAATCTGGGGGAGATTACGTCCATTTTGAAAGTTCACTCATGTTCAAGATGGTGTATATGCATGGATACACAATCCATGTTGAAAAGTTCAAAATTATTATTTTTTTGCAGACATTATTGCCCTCGGGAAAATGATCTGTCCAAAGTGATTCTGAGCCATAATGGGTCCTTCGCTTTGTCTCAAAAACCTGCCACCATTTTTGAAGGAATGCACCACTCACATTCAACGCTTACATATGTGCAGATGCTTATTATCGGAGGACTGGGATATAATGATAATCCCAAGAACATTTTTGCTTATCTTATCAGTTGGACCGTATGGTGATCGTGCGTCAGCTCAAAATTTGTTACCCGTAATGTAGCGTGTGCCTGCTGGCCCTTCACACAGCCAGAGGTGAACGTATTCGTTTTCTTTCGCAAACATTTCGAAGATAAAGAATAATTCGAGACAACTGGGCAAATGCAAATACTTTGCCCAATAAACAAAGCTTTTCTATGGTTGCTTTTTTTTCAAAAAGACTTTCAATTTTAAGGATTTATACATGCGGGAATAAGCTTTAGAAGCATAAAGGTATAAAGTTAAACATTTACTTGGGATAAACTCAATGACAACATATCTGACTCGTTGATGGACAGGTGTGTCCAAGTCTCCGTTATTAAACAGGAAGCCTGGTATGCAAGCCCCCTTAAGGGAAATTACCCAAAAAAAAAATAAGTTTCTCTACCAGTTTGTAGGCAAAGTAACTTCAAAATTAGTGTATTAAAATTATTATTCAAGTTATGAAGTTAGCATCATTAACTGCTTTATCACCAGGGGATAAGGGGAGAAAAGAGAGGGTGGATGAGTGAAGAGGAAGGGTTCAGTAAAAGAAAAAGAGATTGATCGAGGAGATAAGTGACAGAGGGAAGGAGAGGGATGAGGAATATTGGGGAGAGGCAGGCAAACACTGGTTATTTACCTCCACCGCCTTTGTGGACGGAGGTTATGTTTTTCACCCCTGTCTGGTCTGTTTGTTTGTACAGTAGCAGGATTATCTCAAAAAGCTTATGCCATGGATTCGGACGAAACTGCTGGACAGATTGGGCGTCCTGTGGACAAAGAACGAATTGCATTCGATTTTTGGTGAGACTAGATCCGGATTCCAATTATTTTAAAATTATTTTAAGTGATCTCCTCACCATGAGAGATAGCGGCAAAAACGATACTATGCGCACAAATATCTCAAAAAAAGTTGTGACGGGTTTTATTGCCTCCGCACCATTATTGTTTCCGGTTGTCCGTTCGTCTCCGATTTTCGTTTTCGCGGATAACTCAAAAGAAGCAAATTTGATTAGAATTTCATCATACTATTGGTAAAAAGCGTTAAAGTAAGACAGGGCAATTAAGTGATTAGATTTTGGGCCAGATGTGATAAAGGCAACGGGTCAAAGCTCAAGGTCAAACTCTGAAATTTTATGTTTACGCCTAAACTCAAGAAATGAAAAGAAGAATTTATTTAAACTTATGTACAGACTGTAAAGTAAGCACAGGTCAATTAGATGATTAGATTTTGGGCCAGATGTTGATAACGATCAAGGGTCAAACGTCAGGTCAAAACTGAAATTTTACTGTTTACGCCCTAACTCAGAAATATGTGACAGAATTTCATCAAAACTTGATACAAGATAAAGTTAACAGCGGCAATTAACTTATTTAGATATTTGAGCCAGATGTGATAAAGGTCAAGGGTCAAATTGTCAATACTTCAAGTGTTGTGGCGGGAGGCGGAGCATACCCGTCGACTCGCGCAGTCGAATGTTACAAATTATATATTTTTTTGGAGTTACCAAGTCGAGCTCACTGTAAGAGCTTAACACACAGAAACATATAACAAGAGTTAAGAGCAACAGGGGCAGGCGGGGAGCACTCAAAAATGTGGGGGAAAAGACAATGGATATCTGTGGGTTGGAAAGGAGAAGATGGGGCGGGGTACATGTGAGTAACAAATGGAACTTACAGAGACTTTCAGAAGGAAAACAGGGAATTGGAGAAGGTAGGTTTGGGTGAAATTAAGGCGGGGGGGGGAGTAAAGGTAAAGATTTTGGATGGGGAAGACACGACATGGTGGTGACAGGTGTTTTGGAAATCTGGAGGGAGAGTGGGATGTGAAGAGAGTGTGGAAGTTTGTCGGAGGGGGGAAAAGAGAATGAGAAGAGTGAAGCTGAGCAGTGATTATTGATTTTGGCAGTTTCTCACAGAGATGGGGTTTTTTTTGCAGACCTTGAGATGCCCTGAGGAAAATAGGGGGACAGATCACCAGCACAGAGCAAAGGGGGGGGCGGGGGGGGGCAGAGAGGATGATGCGTTCAAAGACAGAAGACCACCGACCTGCTCTCTGGTGAGAGGAGGAGAGCCCAAAGGGTACAGCTTCATTCGCGGGAGCTCATCGGGGGAGATACCAATGATCCGAAAAGCCTTTGGTTCCGCAGTTAGAAGTCGAGCTCCGGTGTGAGGCAGGAGCAATACTCCATCAGGACTGCGATGAAAGCTTTGTACATGGTCAGGAGCTCAGGTGTGCTTTGCAAGGAAGGACTTTTGCACGACGTAAGGTGATGCCCAGTCGGCGACTGGCTCTTGGAGGCCACCTACGAGATGTGGCTTCCAGGAAAGATCATGGCAGATAGTGGACCCCAAACACTTGAATGAAAGGGCTTCATTCAAGGGATTGTTGAGAAAGTAGCTAGGTTTTTTTTTCAGATGGTCCTTATTCAGAGAGACATCGTGAGAGTTGTGAGATTGTTCAGGATTTAAAAGAGTTATTCCAAGTGTTGGACAGTTTGTGATTTTGTTTTCCAGGTCTTTGCAGAGAGTTGAAGAGGCTGCCTTCCTACGATCAGAGGGTACGGCAGAGGTGGAGTCCATCAGCAAAGGAAAATGAGAATTTTCAGGCGAATCTGATAGATCATTTGATGAAAACCAGAAAAAGCGCAGGGCCAGAACACTGCCTTGATGAACTCCAGCCTGGGATGGGAGAGGAGATTGATTAGAAAATGTCCTTTTAAGTGGCCATCACGTGACTTGCCACGGAGAGGAGTCTATGAGCCATGAGTGGAGTTTGCCTTGGATAACATAAGACGAGAATTTACGTAGGAGTGCGGGATGCCAGACCGATCGAAAGCTACGCGATATGTCTCGAGGATGTGACTTCTGATTTCATGTCTGCGGATGTTTAGGATCTCCAGCATTGTTGGGAAACCAGAAGTAGCATGTCCAGAGCTTTAGTGGTCTAAAATCTGGTCTGAAATTCCAAATTATGATCAGAAATCAACCATTGGAGAAGGGAAGTATTTGAAGTCTGAAGCGATGGTGGATTTCCATAACCTTGCTGATGATTGGGAGAAGGCTGGATTGGCTTCTAGTTCAGATCAGTTGTTGCAACTTTTTTATTGCAGAGTGGTAATGTGCTGGTTTTCAAGAG
>CM068953.1:17966433-17978586 GCA_035128595.1 Eptatretus atami | reverse complement strand
ATCCTTCTCCTTTCCACCCACAGATATCCCATTGTCTTTGTCCCCCACTATTTTTGTGCTCCCCTCGCCTGCCCCTGTTGTCTCTTACCTTGTTATATGTTTCTGTGTGTTAGCTCTTACATGAGCCTCGACTTGGTATCCAAAAAAATATAATAATTATAGTATTCGACTGCGCGGAGTCGACGGGTATGCCTCCGCTCTCCCGCACAAACACTTGAGTATTGACATATTTGACCTTGACCTTTATCACATCTGGCTCAAAATCTAATCAGTTAATTGCCCTGTGTACTTTATCTTTGTATCAAGTTTGATGAAATTCTGTCAAATTTCAGATATTTCTTGAGTTAGGGCGTAAACAGTAAAATTTCAGTTTGACCTTGACGTTTGACCCTTGATCGTTATCACATCTGGCCCAAAATCTAATCACTTAATTGACCTGTCTTACTTTACATCTGTACAAAGTTTAATGAAATTCTGTCTTTTATTTCTTGAGTTAGGCGTAAACAGTAAAATTTCAGAGTTTGACCTTGACCTTTGACCCTTGAACCTTTATCACATCTGGCCCAAAATCTAATCACTTAATTGCCCTGTCTTACTTTACCCTTTTACCAAGTTGATGAAATTCTACAATTTGCTTCTTGAGTTATCCGCGAAAACGAAAATCCGGACGGAACGAACGGACAACCGGAAACATAATGGTGCGGAGGCATAAAAACCCGTCCACAACTTTTTTTGAGATATTGTGGCATATATCGTTTTTGGCCCTATCTCTCAATGGTGAGGAATCACTTAAAATAATTTAAAATATTGGATCCGGATCTAGGTCTTCACCAAAATCGAATCAATTCGTTCTTGTCACACGCCCAATCTGTCCAGCAAGTTTCGTCCGAATCCATGCATAACTTTTTGAGATATCCTGCTCACGTACAAACAAACAGACAGACAGGGGTGAAAACATAACCTCCGTCCACCAAAGGCGGTGGAGGTAATAACCAGATGTTTGCCTGCCTCGTCCCCAATATTCTCATCCCTCTCCTTCCCTCTCACTTATCTCCTCTCAATCTCTTTTTCCTTTTCTGAACCCTCCTCTTCAACTCATCCACCCTCTCTTTTCTCCCTTATCCCCTGGTGATAAAGCATTAATGATGCTACTTCATAACTTGAATAATAATTTTTAATACACTATTTTTGAAGTTTACTTTGCTACAAACTGGTAGAGAAACTTATTTTTTTTTTGTATTTCTAGGCTGCAAACAGCTCTGTTGAATAACGGAGACTTGGACACACCTGCCATCACGAGTCAGATATGTTTGTCATTGAGTTTATCCAAGTAAATGTTTACTTTATACTTTATGCTTCTAAAGCTTATTCCCGCATGTATAAATGCCTTAAAATTGAAAGTCTTTTTGAAAAAAACAACCAAGAAAAAGCTTTGTTTATTGGCAAGTATTTGCATTGCCCAAGTTGTCTTCGAATTATTCTTTATCTTCGAATATGTTTGCGAAAGAAAACGAATACGTTCACTTGGCTGTGTGAAGGGCCAGCAGGCACACGTACATTACGGGTAAAAATTTGAGGCTGACGCACATCACACGGTCCAAGCTGATAAGATAAGCCAAAAATGTTTGGGATACATTTATCAGTCCCGAAATAGCCATCTGCACATATGTAAGCCGTGGAATGTGAGTGGTGCATTTCCTTCACAAAATGGTGCAGGTTTTTGAGACAAAGCGAAGGACCATTATGCTCAGAATCACTTTGACGATCATTTTCCGAGGGCAGAATCAATGTGCTGCCAAAAAATAATAATTTTGAACTTTTCAACAGTGGATTGTATCTCATGCATATCACACCATCTTGAACAATGAGTGACTTTCAAAATGACGTAATCTTCCCCCAGATTGTTCTGCGCACGTGCGCAGAAACCCCGAGTGATGAAATCAATCGGGGCGGTCTGGACGTGTATCATGTGTGCCAGATAAGGATTGTAGCATGAATCGGCTCACCAAACTCTTAAAGAAGCCGAAAATACTTGGAAACGTACCTGCAGGAAAGGGATGTGCCTCTGCGCAATGAAAGATTTGGAGAACTCTGATTAAACTCGTCCAAAAAGTTGATATCTTGCAAAAACTCCCAACGAAGGCCCGAAGGTTCGTAGACGAGCGTGTTCTAACCAAACCTTGGTGCTTCTTAACACCGATTGAAAGGTCATATCTGGGACTTCTCCGCTTACAGGGTAAGTTTAAAATTATGATATTTCCTATTAATCATGTTTGGGAGGAAGGTTCAGGGGAAGGGGAGGTGAATGTGGGAGTTGTGTGGGTTGTGAGTGTCATTATTTAAAAAAAAAAAATTCTTTGGTTCCGGGGCCACAGAAAATTATACAAGATTTTTGCATCTATTTGGTGAAGAGAGAAGTGTCCGTTCGTGTGTGTGTGTGTGCGTGTGTGTTGTGTGTGTGTTGTGTGTGTGTGTGTGTGTGTGTGTTCATAACCACGGCCACCGCTAGCTAATTATTGTTTGAACAGAAAATGATTCAAACTTGACTGCCCTCATCCATGGATATGTGTTGTATTTCCTATATTTCCATGAGTCCGACTTGCATTCAGGAACAGAACAATTGTGGTCAACCATTGTGAAATTGCCACTCTTTCAACGAAATGCTGAAAATGATGTTTAAAAGATGATTTGAATTACAGATTTCATGCTAGTAAACGGCAGGTGAAAAGTGCCCGCAAGCAGAGCCGACCGAGTCACTGAAAACACACAAACACAGTGCATGTGTTGAAAGCTCTTCCCTTGATTGATTAATGTGATGGGAATCTCCTTTCTCGTGATGGTAATCTACTTTCTATGTGAGTAGCAACAGCGGATTGCTCTTGATGGCGTTCTGGCTCAAGATATCCCTGTCGAAGCTGGTTTCCTGTAAGGCAGGATTAGGACCGACGTTATTCTTGGTGAGCACGGAAAGAGCAAAGGGTGCAAGACCAGAAAGGAGGCGTTAGAAGACAGAAAGACCACCGACCTTTCTGTGACGTAAAGGTGATGGGCCCATAGACTTCGCCTCATCGCAGGAGTGTCCAATGATCTTAAAGACCTTGGTTCCACCTTAACTACCTTAAACTATGATCTTAAATACTGTGATCTTAAAGAAACCTGACTACCTGACAATGGTTTCAAAAACTGCATTCTCTACTTGTGTTGATGAACTTCATCTTACAAGGGTTCTTGTGCATTTTTGGGATCATTAAATTAATGGTAATTTATGGTATTTATCTGAAACTAACAGTGTTTTTGCTTTTGAGTTATTTTTTTTATATGGTGTCGTATCAAATTTATTTTATTATTTGGGGGACGAGGGGAGGGACGACTTCAAAATCTTTGAAAGTCGAGTCTGCAAGCCCAATTCTTCCAAAAGTATTTGAATGTCGAATGTTTTGCATATAAATGCAATACTATGATTTGCTTTGTCAATTGGAACAATGGCATATTGTGTTTGAAGCTGTTTTAAACAATGACGTGTCTCCAGATTGTTTAAAATTACCTTTGGATTATTGATTCAAACTTCTTTCCAAATCAACAACTCTCCTTCTTACATGTTTCTTTACCTCCATAAAACCATTTGTGTGTTTGTTATTTTAAGTTTATCAAATTGTTCTCTCGTCTATTCTGACAGTCCTATTATTGTAAGTTCATTGCTTTATTCCCAACAATCCTTTTGTTACCCTACACACGGGAAGCGAAAATCGTTCACTTCTGTCCGTCTGTCTGTCTGTCCTTCCACAAACATCAGTTTATGATTGAGGAACAACATAATTTCCATTGAATGTTATATTGTGAACATGAATCAGAAAATGAACCTGTAACTAATGAAACGTGTTTAAATAAGGTGGTATAATAGCCACTGCATCAATGGCAATAAACTTCCGGAATTTTTTTTTTTTATATGACCTTTCCAATCTTTCTTTTATTTCAAATTAATCATATACTTAAGACTGTAGAACACAAATCGCCTTCCTATTGCTTCTAAAAGCCTCCAGTTTTACAGTACGGTACTTGGACATGTTGTATTAGGTGGTGTAAAATAATGGCGCTAAACTTTCGGAATTTTTTTTCGATATGAGCTTTAAAACCATTATTGTATTTCAATTGAATTATATACTTTAACAGTGCATGGGGTAAGGTGTTTTATGAACTCTCGAGTTTTCTCTATAATTCGGTCCCTTTGTAAAGGGGCTGTCACACCTTGACGTTTTAGCCAGGTATGGCAAGGTATCCAAAATGTATGTAAAACGCTGGCGTACGCTGAACTATTGATGTTTTTTTCCAGTTTTGGACGTATTCATAACGAGTTGACGTATGCATAACGTATTAGTAACGTACACAGAACGTTTCGATAACATATAGATAACTTATATCAACGAATGCTGAGCGTGTTGTCGGCGTTCACAACCTATGCCCAACGATAGTCTAACTTATGCATAGCGCGCGGCAGCGTATCGCCGACGATCACGTGGCGTAGCCTATTAAAAGGCTGCGGCTCGACGATTCAAATGTAACCGCAGTAGACATCGAAGTGTCAAGCCGCTGTCACACCTTGACGTTTTAGTCAGCTATGCCGACGTATGAAAAATTTGCCGAATACGCTGGCACACGTCGAATACGTTATGGGTAAGTTTTGTATACGTTAAGAGCACGCTGAAGCACGCTGGCATACGTCGTAGTACGCCGAGTACGTCGACAAATTTTCAGCATGTTGAAAATTTTTTGACGTATGCAGCGTATGACACACGTTCCCATATGCTGGCCATAAGTTGTAGGCACGTTACGCGATCGTTGACACACGTCGACACACGTTACTTGTAAGTTACTCATAAGTCGAAACACGTCGAGGTAATGTTTAGCGTACCCGAAACTTATTTCTAACCTATGAGTAACGTGCTTTGAACCTATGTGTAACGTATCTCCAACGCATATTGACGTATGTAGACGTATTTGACGTCTTCCGGATGACCACAGAACTTACGGAAGTGTTACTAACTTACAGCTACCGTATAATGGCGTATTGGCAGCGTTTAGAGGAATTGGTATATAAAATGGGGTTCACACAGGAGGAACCCGTCAGTGTTCCCGACTCCATGGTTTTTTTTTTTTGTTGTTGTTTTTTTTCTTCGGCATGACGGTGATGTTGACACTTCGATGTCTAGTGCGGTATGATTTAAATCGTTGAGCGCAGCCTATTAATTATATTATATTATAACCGCACTAGAAATCGAAGTGTCAACATCACCGTCATGCCGAAGAAAGAAAAAAAACAGGGAGTCTGGAACACTGACGCTAAACATTACCTCGACGTGTTTCGACTTATGAGTAACTTACAAGTAACGTGTGTCGACGTGTGTCAACGATTGCGTAACGTGCCTACAACTTATGGCCAGCGTATGCGGAACGTGTGAGTCATATGCTGGCATACGTCGAAAATTTCAAGCATGTTAAAATTTGTCGACGAGCTCAGTGTATACGACGTATGCCAGCGTGCTCTTAACGTATACAAAACTTACCCATAACGTATTCGACGTGTGCCAGCGTTTTAACAAATTTTTCATACGTCGGCATACGCTGGCTAAATCGTCAAGGTGTGACAGCCCCTTAAGTAATGCACGTAATTTTTTTTACCTTTCACAATTCTAAGATCACCTGTGATAATATGTTTATGATAATGATCTTTAAATACAGAATGTTCACAATTACAATGATTTGTGTTATCCAACCATTCCTCGACGTCTATAGATTGTATTGTTTCCTTATACATGTAGTTGAAGATCGTTCCCCGAATTACATTTTGCGAAGTGTACACAACCCTTGCGGTGGCTCTCTCTGTTGTACTTTATTGTTCCTGGAATTTACTCCACACTTCCTTCTGTTGTTTTATTTTCTCCATATTGATCATTTCCACCACTTTGTCATCAAACGTAATTTTGATTATGTCATTGCCTTTTCTACTAATAACTTCTTTAGGTTTTTCTTTGTACATTTTATGGTCAATCATATCCAGAAATTTTTTTCCATGCAGTAGATAGGGAGTTCCTCTTGATCATCCTTTTCCATTAATCTGTTATCGATTTGTGAAACTTATTTTAGTTGTTTTTGTTTTAAAGTATTGATCTTAATTTGACTGCTGTTAAGTTATTTACAGATATTTGATTTGTTAAGATCTAACCAATCATTTACAATCTGTTGTGGTGTGTCTGTAACTGGACGTTTACGTCCATAACTAGAAAGGCACCCAGTAGAGCACATAGTCTCACCTCGTGCGCTCATTCTGAACAAAAATACCATCGTTAACTGAACACCCTACTATTATGGACCACTGCTATTAGGGCTCATATTGTTACGAATCTGGCAGCCATGAGCACTCAACATCCAGGTCCTATAGATCAGTTATATCGGTAAGTATGTGTTTATCGGTAGGGTCCCGTCCTATGTTTAATGGGTGATTAATTGTATGTGCGCTGTGGATTATTTTATAGTTAGGATTTTTACACCCCCAACAACTCTGCTTTCAGCATTGCCCGCGCTCTTTGCTCGCCAGCGAGCGAGCGCGTGTGTGGGCGGAGTTTAACATGGGCATGGCGTCCCTCTTTGGCCAATTGGCAAGGAGCGGGCGTCTCACCCGCCCCGTCCCCCACTCAACACCATCGCCATTACGCACGTGGTCGGAGATGAGGAGGTAGGCGGAGCTACAAACGCCTCCGATCAGGACTCCACCCAGAAGGGTGGGAGTTGCCCCGCCTACCATGGGCCTGTCAAATGGGAGATGGCCAGGGAATCACGCGATGGGTCCGACCAATCGGGAGGCCGCCACGAGTCGCCTGCCAACCCACCGGCCAATCCGGAGGCGAGTTGTGTCGGAGGGGTGAAGAGAAGAGCAGGTGTGCGCGAGGAGGTTGGTCTCTTTTTCCCTTGAGCCTGTCCCGAGAGGATCGCCTGCCTGCAAGTCTGTCAGGACAAGAATCGCTTGCCTGTCTCCTCTCCTGGCGCTCGCTGTCTCGTCGCGTGCCGGAGGAGCGTGCTGGAGCCCGACGCTGCCCTCCGTACCCCGTGCTTGCAGCGGCATTGAGTTGCGGGTTCAAGTCCCGCTGAACCGGATCTTCAAGGGCCGCACGAGGCGGGAATGTCCAAGCTAGCTCTGGTCTCCAGCTCACCTTTCCTCGAACTGGAAACCTTCAATAAAGTCCCGACGGGGTCCATTTCTTTGGGTGTGTGTCTGTGTGTGGGCCCGTCTTCAAGTATAATTGTTAAGTGCTCTTGTTGTACATTATTTGCATTGCTTAGTCGGATAACTCTGCCCTTATGTGCTCCCCTCGTCCCCCAAATATAATTGTTGTAAATAAATCCCCCTTTTGTTAAATGTACCAGCTCGTTTCTGTGTTTCTTTCATTGGCTTAGCATGGTGCGTGTTGAGAAATAGTGAAGCAGTAAATTGTTCATTTGGACCAACAGGCCTCGGTAACCATCCGCTCGGGTTACACACGGTTCAAGCACGGTAACGGGTCAAGCCGTGCGAGGTCTGTCGAGCGTGTGAATTCCCCGGTAGCTTTGCCGCGTGGGTACTTAGGTATATTGAAGTTTGGCAATTAACCCTACTCCACGCAGTCGACTTATTGGCGATTCATGATCCTGTAAGGGACCCGTGCCTTTTGGACTTATCCGAGGGTCACGACCTAAATTCCGGTGTATTCGGTGGAGCCGACTCTACTGCTCCTCCTAGCGGTCGTGCTCGCCACCGATACCCGGCCCCGCAACAGTATACCCGTATCATACATGCACCCTATTATGTCACATACATTACCATTATCCGTAGCTATATTAATAGTTGATTGATTATTAGGATATTTAACAACCACTTTTGTACACATTAAGGCTAAATTGCATCAATGAAGATGAATGTGAAAAATTTCAAACAAAATGAAAAAATAAACGAAAAAGGTAAATACAGGTGAGCGACCAGAGACAATGGGGAAGCACGGTCTGTTGTTGTTTACAATGTGCTAGTAATTTATAAACACACGAGCTGATACCTGTTGCCATCTCTGCGAGGGTAGATCCATACATACAATGCTTTATAAAAAGCCCAATTTTGTTTGGATTTCAACCCAGGTTGGATTTCAACCCGGATATCGATATAATTGGTGAGACGGTGAACTCCATATCGATATAAGATGGTCAAATATGGTCTCAAATGTGAAAAATAAATCTCAGTTAAGACGTTAAGATCAGCAAAGATCAGCAAAGAATGAGTCTTGTGACCTCTCAAATTCACTACTCATTCAAAAACCAAAAATAGTACAAACACAAACTATACATCGATTTAAAGGTAATTTTACTGCTCATCTAATGACATAACTCTCAAGGGTGAAAGGAGAGTTTGTAGAGAAATGGTAACCACCTCAGTTAACTTCACCAAATATACACTTCCAAATGTACATCCTCCAGTTTAAATCAAGTGATTTTAATCAGTAAAACCCATATAGTTGTTTACAGAGTTGGTATATAGATTTGAGAGTGCGTTCCAACAATTGTCTTATAACAAAGAAGATTTTGAATATCTCATTTAATTAAGTTGTGATGATCTCGGTTGATCGGGACAATTGGTGCGCTATTTAACTAAGGCTGTTATAAGTTCCCAAAAGGTTGTAGTTTGAAAATTACAAGTCATACAAATTAAACAAATGCAATATATTGAAGAATGCATCACATTCACACATTCAATGATTCAAGTCAGAAGGGCGACAAAACGAGATTTGGAGTGGTTATGGCACGCGTGAAGCAGTTGTACCAATAGACATAAAAGTAGGGTAGCATGGACATGCCTGACGTTTCCTCTGGTGACACACATAACTTACAGTGGCCATCTTGGACAATGGAATCGCCACTGTGACGTCATCGATTGAGTAAGTTTTGTGCTGAAGATCCGAGCTGTTTTCCATCCAAAAACATCCAATTTGAGGGATGATGGTTTTGATGGGAAAGCCATTTAACTGCTAATTAAATAATAGATCCAAGTGGCTCTGATGATCAGTTTCAAAATAATCGGTGCAGTAATAAGGGAGGAGAGGCAAAAAAAAAGCTGCAATGTTATAATGGACTGACAGACATTGCCAACCATTTTGTAATGGCTCTTTTAACCTTACAATATATTGTTACGGATCCGGGGTCTGGATTTATCACGAGGGAGCTCCTTGGACCTTCACCCAGACCTCTGGTCGTCAGGCCGCTGGCCACAGATTTATAACTCTGCGGTCCGACGGGCTGGAAGGCAACCGTGGCCTCCGATTCGAACCGTTTCTCTCTCTTTTGTAACTATAAAAAATAACTTTCTAAAATGGAGATCCTAAATTAGAACAGCATCAAGCTCATAAACAAAGCCAAATCACAGCAGCAGCATTTTTAGCTCACAGTGAAGGTGTCGAAAAGTTTTTTAAAAAATTAAGTATTAACAAATCTATTACATAAGTTGAAGTTTGTGTCTGTCCGTGCATCAGCGACCGGTTCCGGTGCTGATTTTGCTTTTCTAGCCTGGGTTCAAATCCCGACCCAGCTACAAATTGCCATCCCGGTGTTTTACAGACTGGGTGATTCACCAGCGTGTGTGCTGTCCCTCCGATGGACGCTAAACTTGGCAACCCATCACCGACATTAGTTGGTGGATGATATATATCCCATGGTGTCCTTCACAAAGATTCAGCAAGCTTTTGCCGGCACCCTGGGCAGATTACAAATTCCTGTCCTAACCTGAGTCGAATGTCTTGCCTGACCAGCCAATTTGTGAAAGACTTGAGCCAAACTTCCCCCGGCCAACCCCGCAAGAACGTGGGACTTCAAACAAAGCATAACGTGATCTTTCACCGGCCATGACTCTTCAATCATGTAATGATGAGGAAGTGAGGATGAGCCAACCAGGGGTTTCGCTGTACTGTTTAAAAAAAAATTACGGGAGAAGCTTGGGCCCCTCAGCGGACCCTGGGCCATGGGGGCAGCAACCCTCCGTTCCGTGATCCTCCATCCTATCGGCCCTGATAGCACTCACCATTAGTCCCAATCAATCAAATGCAATCACAGTCCCACTGTCTTTCATACAACCAGTAATGTTGACAAAAATAGCCACTAGGCCTATCTAGTTGTGGGCCACCAACGTTGCAAGGCTGATTTACCTCACTGAATAAATCATGCAATTCAAGCTCATAACGGTTGAATCCAGATCACCATAAAAATTATAAATAATCACTACTCACTTGTGGAAGCTTCGATCACATTATTTTGCTCCAGTTTGGTAGTTTGTGCAGTTAATCGCAAAACATTCTGCCCCACTGATGCTGCGCAACTTCCTGCGCTGCAGACGGTCAGATTCATTATCTGTTGGCGAATTCAGCGCCCGCCGGCGTTCGAACGTAACACGAACACAACTGTGTACTCGAATCTGCGGCCAACGTCGCCACACGGAACGTGAGCACATGATACTTGTCCGTTGATCCTCTCGGAGTGACTAGACGCCAGGAGTGGAAGTCACGGGTGGGCCTTTTCGGCCGCACCCACGATCGCGCCAATCAGCACCCTAGGTGGATAGGGCTTGTTCGCCAAACTCGACACTTTACCTAAGTACCCACGGCGGAATGGTTAACCGGTGCGATCGCACCTCGCCGCAGGTCGACTCCGGACGCGAGCGCTGGGGCGGCCCGTTCACGTACTATCGGCGACTAAACGGCGGTTTTTGTTGAGTCCGATACTGGCACCACATCGCAATCAAATTATTCCCTACTCGAAGGCTGTGTGTGGTTGTTGTTGTGGGGAGATGTTCGATGGTGGTTGGTGGGCGTGACTTGCTAAGGGGGCAGAACATTTGTGTAGGTGTGGTGGAATGGTGTGTCGATGGGTCGTTAGAGTGAGTAGGGTATTGCCCGAGGGCGCGTACAACCGTAATGTTGTAATAGTAAGTCGGGGAGGCAGGCGTGACACCGCTTATTACAGTGCAGTGGTTTAGTAAGGCTCTATGTTCACAGCCGCCTCTAGCCCACAGCTCACAGGCTGACCAACTTGAGCCAGGAATTGCCCTTCAATTATGATGTGATGATACATGTCTATTAACATACGTGAAGCAGTAGGGGAGGTAGTGGATAATTACACATATGTAAGCCTCAATAAATTAACGAGAAACATGTGACAATACAGACCCCGGAAATTATCTGGGCGATGTCCCTTTGCCGAACAACCGTGCAGAAGATGGTATTTTTATTTATTTCAATCTATTTAATTTTCTTTTTTTGTTTTTATCACTGTATACACTAACAGCTGTATATATTTTTTCATTTCCAGACGTTTCATTACCCGGCCACGGGAAAGCACACATTATTACAGTCAAACAGTCAGGAATGCACATATATCAGCAAAAACAAAAGCAACGATGACGCAGATCTACTACCGACTACGCGCACACACGGCAACACTTACACAGTTTTACTTTACAGACGGCGCCAACAACATTCATTCGAAAGCAAAAGAAAAGGCCACCCTCCAAGACAAGGGGGCAGACGGGGCTGTAGGCAATATGTGCGCGTGACCTGAAGGAGCGGCCAGGCCCGTGAGACCGGGGGGGTCCTACCCGCGTCCTCGTGACGAGCCGCAAATGTGGTGCTGCGCGCGTGCCCCGACTTCGTGCTCCTTCGCGGGTTTCGTTGGCCCGCTTGGAGTGGGTGGGAACGGCCCCTTTTTGCACTATCTCAGCGCGGGGAAAAGGGGGAATTGTTGATGCCCGGGGAGGAGAATGGCTGGCTGGCTTGGGTCCCGCGACGAGCGATCCCACCGCGACCTCGTCGCCGACTTCCCTGCTCTGACCGAGCCAGCTCCTTGGCCTCTTCCACAATTCTCCTCAGCCGACTGCAGAACCCAACTCGATGCCTTCGCACCCGACTCGACTCCGTTCTCCAACCAAAAACTCCACTCACTCTTCCCACCAACTCGACTCACTGCCACACTTCTGCCGATGACTCTCCAACCAAAAAAACTCTTCACTCTGCCTTGTGCTTGCCTTCTTATAGGCCGGCAGGAGAAAACAATATGCAAATTTCCGGATCAGGATCACCTCGGGGGCGGGGC
>CM068953.1:17946404-17956672 GCA_035128595.1 Eptatretus atami | reverse complement strand
ATTTATATTTTCATTTACTCGATTGCTTTTGAGATAGTTCAGTAAATTTGTCCAGCGTGATCAGCTTCGATTGTCCATCGGCACGCAAAATTACCGTGCTCCCCATTGTCTCGGGTTGCTCACTGCATTTATTTTTCATTTCATTTTACGGATGCTTTCCGGCGATTCTGTTCGATTTTCCAGGTTATCAGCTTCGATGGTTCCTCGGCAGCAAAATTCTTACCGTGCTTTTCCCCTTGTCTCGAGGTGCTCACCTGCCATTTAATTTTTCATTATTTATATTTTCATTTTACGATGCTTTCCGACGATTTCTGTTGATTTTTTTCCAGCGTATGTACGGCTTCCGCATGTCCATCGGCACGCAAAATTACCGTGCTTCCCCTATGTCTCGGCGTTCGCTCACCATGCATTGTTTTTGCCAATTATTATTTTCATTTATTTTATATTTTTCATTCACCGATGCTTTCAGTTGGTTCAGTAATTTTCCAGGGTGTACCGGCTTCGATGTCCATTGGCACGCAAAATTACCGTGCTTCCCATTGTCTCGAGGTGCTCACCTGCATTATTTTCATTTATTTATATTTCATTTACGGAGCTCTCCGGTGATTCTGTGATTTTTCCAGGTATATATCAGCTTCGATGTCCATCGGCACGCAAAGTTACCGTGCTCCCATTGTCTCGAGCGTGCTCACCTGCATTTATTTTCATTTATTTATATTTCATTTACGGATGCTTTCGACGATTCTGTGATTTTTTTTCCAGGTATATCAGCTTCGTATGTCCGTCGGCACGCAAAATTACCGTGCTTCCCCATTGTCTCGAAGGTGCTCACCGCATTTGTTTTTTTCAATTATTTATTTTCATTTATTTATATTTTCATTCACCGATGCTTTCAGATAGTTCAGTAATTTTTCCAGGTGTATCAGCTTCGATGTCCATCGCGCACGCAAAATTACCGTGCTTCCCCATTGTCTCGGGTTGCTCACCTGCATTTATTTTCATTTATTTATATTTCATTTTCGGATGCTTTCGACGATTCTGTGATTTTTCCAGGAGTTACAAAATTTCAGCCTTCTCCACCACCCGAAAGTACCGAAGTTTAATATCAGCGAGTCAGTGGTTTAGATGATCTTTATATATAGGTGTAATTTGTAAAATCTGAACTCATAGACCGTACTGTATATTACTTTTGAACCGAACAATTGTCTTTCTATTCCAGCTTTAGCATGAAAGAAGATTATTTTAAGTTTTTGTTTCTGATCAACCAGTTGATCGAGCTTTTCTATTTGCAAGCACAGTTATCTATATTTGGGACCTCGTCCCTCTTTCGTCCTGCCTTGTGGGTGTGACCTGAAACAACAAACAGCAAAGTTTTAAAACGTCATTCTGCAGCTGCTTGGCTGCCTCGTCTCTGGAGAAATTTAGACTCAAAGGGCAGCCCCATTTCCTGTGCTATTTTGTCACAAATCAAACTGTGTTTGTCTTTCTCGATTTTGGAAGCAAAACTTAGCCAGGTCGTATCGTAAAGGGTAGTTGGGCTAAATTTGTACATCAGTTCAATTCACTGTTGGAGTATTTCATCGGCTCAAACCAGGTGAGTTGCACCAGCATTGGATGAAACATTTCTACCTTCATGACCTGAGTTTTCAAATGAACTCATTTTTAGGGCATTAGGGCAGTTTGGGCAGTTGTTTTCTGCCCTAATGTCCCTGCAACCGTTTTTATCCCTGTAATAATCCTATACAAGTATGTGTTTCCGAGGATTGGACTTATACCGACGATTTAGCGCATATTTCAACTTCTTAAAGAATTCAAAGAGATAAAACATTTCAGGAGAGAGCAGGAAAAAGTGGCTGAAAATTAATGTCACAAAAATGAAACTGCTGAGATTCAGTGGATTGAATTAAGTTAATGTTGTGACGGAACAAACACAGGTCTGATGAGCTCAATATAATCTCATCACTCATCCGAAATCTGCACCACTAGTTATACTACATGTACTACAGACTCATATAACTGCTACACGGAAAAAGAACCATACGCAGTGTCCCATGTGGTCTGTATGCCAGTGTGGACTTGGCCATTGATGATTGATTAGCAGATGGACCCTCCAAAGGTGAGATTCCCAATGAAGTACTGGATCAAACTGATGGTTCAGAAATTAAGATCACCGTTATTTACAGGTGGGAGTTTTTATTTATATCAATACAAGTTTCCTTACAAGTTACAAGGAACCTCAATGCAGGAGAAGGCCATTAGGCACCATCAAGCATGTACAATGGTTGTCACCTATGGTTGTTTGTCCATGCTCTCTCCTTTTTAAATGCGAAAGTGACAAGCAAGGAATCACTGACCTACCCAGACTCAGAGAGGATGATCGAACCATTACACCACTGAGTTTGTAATGTACGTAAGTCTCTTCCCATGGTGGATCTCACGTAGGTCTGCAGCCTCATCAGATCAAAATAATTGTTCAGCCTCACTCACACACAAGCCTCATGGGAAGAGATGGTGGGTGGTAGTTTTGCTATCACTGCGACCCCCATTGTACATCTACCAATGGCATTAGGGTAATGGCGTTGATGTATAATTCAAAGGGGACGGCGAAGGTGTGTGCACTGCATGGCCCCTATAGGCCTTGCAGAAGAGTTGGGGGGCCACCGGGCAAATTGGGTGCATGTCCCCACGAGCCATGGAGAAATGGAGGAGGATGACGTAAAGAAAAATTGAAAGGTGTGCCCCACGCAGATTAGCGCAAAGTATGGGGCACCGAGACGGTTAATGTGAGGCCTCATGTGAGCCCCACGGAGAATCACCAGAACAGTGGAAGTGGAGATTCAAGGTCCATGGTTGACCCAGGAGTAAAGCCAGAGAATGGGATAGTGTTGGCAGACAATATAAATAGAGAGAACCCCAGGACATTGTAAATTGATGAGAAAGTTGACAAAGTGTGAATTGGAATTCTTCAACTCAAATTTTAAGTGGGAAGTCTGAGGAAGTCTAAGCTAAGGAAGTCTTCCTCCTCCTTCCTTCTCTAGCTTCCACAGATTTGGGATGAATGGAGGAAGTAATGATACAGGAGCTGAACCTGTATCATTAGGTGTATGAACGTTTGGAGTGCATGGGGACCAAATTTTAGGTGTGGGAATGATTGTAAAGTGGTGGGCATATGAGTGGTGGAATAGCACCCCTCCTCCCTTACTGGAAGGAATCTCCATTTTCAGAGGTCGGTTAGATTAGGGGGATTCAGATGGTTCGGAATGTGGAAGCCGCAAGTGAGCATGGCAGGATGGAGAATTTACTGGGCGAAGTGCAAATGTGCAGAGAACGGCTAGGAGTGTGGCATAGTTTTAGAGTAGGGTGTGAGGAATAAGCACGGGGGTCTGGGCCTTTCCAGTCACTGAAAGCTGCCGAGAAACCCCAGGTGAGAGATTTAGTTAGGGAGCCTGGGTGTCCAGCGAAGACCGAGGCAAGAGTGCCAGGATGGGCATAGTGGTGCTGGGAGTACCAGCCCCTGGTGGGAGCCAGTGAGGCTCCACGATTAGTTGGTGCGGGACGACGCTCCAGGAGAGTCCCCAGGACTCTGGTGCTGTGGAGAAAGAGTAGGCCGGTTAGCGCAAAATTAGAGCCACACTGACCTGCCAGTAAATGAGCTGAAGCACGTGCAAAGAAGAATTTGTGAGCTGTGTTCGGATCAGCCCAATATATGTCCAAGGAGACATGCTGACCTCTTGAGATTTGGAGGGCACCAACCATTGCTGCGAGAGAGCAGCAGCATGTCCAGAGTTGAAGTCTAGGATAGAGATCCCAACTGATGGTCAGAGATCAGCTGTTTGAAAACAGGAAATAATTGACATCAGAAGCATTCATGATTCCATACTCTGCTTATTAATTGGAGTCAAGTTTATTGGTCTGGAGTTGAAAACAACCGTTTTACATCAAACAATCAAATTTGTTGCTCGCACACTTCAGTGTTGAGAAACATAGAGATTCAGACAAAATCGTGGTCGTAGGAAATATAGATCCCGTGCTCGGAAACGCAAAGCAAAAGTTGAAAAGACCCTTCCATGTCCTTTACTCAAGACTGCATGGGGGCAAGGCGTTCCATGAAGTCTCTAGTTAATTTCATAACACAAAACGAATTATTTTATCTTAAATATCACGAGTGAAAGAGTCACGAGTAAATCGTTCGATGAAGGTTAAGGCAGGGATTTGGAATTTGGTCACAGTGCCGGTGATATCTTGCCTATTCTTCGCGAGGACATATGAGATCTTCAACGTCCACCAACTAATTACCGGCAGACGGGACTCGAAAGTTTTAACGTCCATTCCGAGGGACGGCACACACATTGATGAATCGCCCTACCAGTGAAACACTTGGATGACAGTTTATAGCTGGGTCAGGATTTGAACCCAGGCTAGACATCTTATGGCGAGTGTGAGTAACTCAAGGCCATCCTGCAGCGCCGGCATGGTGATGGTGATGATGATGATGCCATTATCATCGGATGGAATGGCTGATTAATTTGTTGGTTTTCATATTTTGATGAAAAATCTAAGTTTGGTTGACACAGAGACTGGAGTCATGATTGGAGAACACACCGGAGACATTAGGCTATACACCACCCATGTGTAGGTACATCCAATGTTTCTCCAATTTCAGATCCATCCATCAAATGGGACCATTACTCTGGTGCATAGCGTCAGTACTTGCCGAAGCAGTCTCCTGGGCTGTTGGGCACAACCCTGGATGGGTCGCCCACTCGACGCAGGAACTCAAATGTCTCAATCATTCCCAGCAAGCTTGCGTACTCATGTTTCCAACCTTGGAAGGATGAAGGTCTGTAAAACCCCACCTGTATTAATTTCAACAGCCAAGGCTAGGATTTGAACTCAGGACCCTAGGATCCCAAGCTCACACCGAACCATTAAGCCAACACCAAGCATATGTCGTGACCGTTAAGGAATTGTTATGGTCTGAAATAAAGGTCACATAGGGTCGTTAATTGGTGTCCTGGCCATAACTCATGTCACACTTAAGCCATGGCCCATGGCTGTGAAAAGGTCAGGATGAGCCCAAATGACCAAGTTAAAAGCATCATATACACCCACAATATAATCTGATGGCTAGACAAATGACAGGCAATGGGAAACATCATTCATGCGTAAAGACTCATTTAAGACATTAATTCGTAAAGATCACTGCGTCCTAACCTCGGGCCTGGCCAATGTCTGCACGGTTTGGATCCATCCATCTGTTGGAGAACACAATAAGCAAAGAATGGCCTCCAAGGATGTCGGGTTTCCTCAAAATTTTATTTCAGTCTAGTGATTAACCAGTCAGTAGTGACTGTTTAAAAAGGTAATCATACGTTGGACATAATTTACTGAATACTTTGTGAGTTTTGTGGTTATTGATTAACTTTTTGATGGTTGGAACAATAAACCCCCCCCCCCCCTTTGGAGTGGGGAATTAACTCACTGCAACCATCGTCGTATTGACCCCTTCAGGTCAGGTATGGGACATGTGCCAGAACATTCGCGTCGCTGCGGGTTCCACTTTCCACCGGTACTCCAGGCCTCCGTCCTGGCCATCCCCCAGGCGGAGATGCCTAGGCCCATCCCATCTCCTTTGAGATGCGGTCAACCTGCTGGCAACCACGAGAGCACGTGGGGGGCGCCCATTGGCCTCCTGCCACTCACGGAGACTCCCTCGGCTTGAGAGAATTAGCAGGTTGCTTGAGGTTTGATAGAGTTAACTGCTGAATGTATTCGTGGTCAGACAGCAGACGGACAAGACAGACAAATACACCAATTGTGTATTTGTAGTATGATTAATAATTATTCACAAGATAAAATAATGAGACTAATCATGAACAATTATCATTTATTTGATATTATTTTATACTGTTAGGGTAGTCTCGAGATGCGTAACTTCCCTTGAGCTGTCGAACGTTCGGGTTCGAATCCTGACCCAGCTGAACTCTTCAATCCTGGGTGTTCAGCATGCATTCAACTGGGCGTTCCTGTCTGCCAGCATTCGTTGATGGGACATTAAGAGAATCCATGGTGTCCTTCTGAAGAGTGTAGTGAGATATCGCCAACCCTAAGAAATTAACAAGTTCCTACCACTTATTTATTTTATTTAGTTTATTTAGTTGTATACATTAGATGAAGTCGTGGAAGAGCTATAATCTGGCTCCAGACCAAGGATTTTGGGATGGACCGGACACCTCTTCCAATACTTAGCAGGTCACAATTTTGTTTTCGTTTAATGTCTGGATATCAGAATCAACAGGCCTGCTCAGCCACCAACTTGCGAACCACTAGAATAGGGGGGGGGGGGTTTTGACCCCATCGTTGAAATAGTTTGCCGATTTTCAGCCAAGCGTTTGTTCACCAAATATGTGTATAACTCCATAATACATGAAGATAACCAGCTGATAGTGAAAACAATTAAGATTCTTAAAATCCTCTTACAAGTAATTGCCGTGACCGTAACAATTTGACCTCTGTATGACCTTGAGGTGTTAAAAATGAAGAGTCATTTTTAGTTCTTAAAATCATTCAAAAATTGTTTGTGAAACTTAAATTGAATCTAGTGAGAACAGGTACATTTACAAGTTCAAAAACAGTTTCCACAAGTACTTCGTATCGACAAGTTTTACTCATCTTCATACATCCAGTCATCAATGACAGAGCACACTCGTATTGGATTCGCTGAATACTTTACATTTCGACGACACATCTGCACACCAGCGACAGCCCAGAGCGCCAGACACCAATTCCCTCTATTGCAGCACTTCGTCTTACAACCAACTAAAAGCAATTGTCTTCTGACTTGGCTAAATTGAAGCACTGCGCGGTGGTTTCTATTTCATATTCGGGAACAATTGTTACCTCATCCGAGATTAGCTTTTGATCAAACGATGCGACCGACTCCAGGCAATTTTGAGGTCACACTGATGAGCTTCGGCGAAGTCGAAGTATCCCAAAGTCCCATGGTGACTTATTCCAACTTCTAAGGTTTCTGGGCCATCACAGATCATTTCTGTTTCCTCGCGCTCCCAATCAGTAAGCTAGGTGCCATGGGAAGCGATATCTCTGGCCATCTTGATAGCTGATGCCAGTATTGCCAAAAGGTTTCAAACTCTATGAACGATCTTTTTTTTTAACTCCTGGTTTGTTTTCGAAAACATGCAGTGCCCTCTGCTGCTCAACTATCCTTTGCATGGACTCATGATGTAGCTGCACAGATATAATTGAGCCGGTTTTGAGGCATTTTGTTTTCCTGATTTCTCTCATTCAGTTGAACTTTAAGTTCTGATTGAACAAATTATAGAAGATGTTTCTTTTTTGTGGTCGCTATCCTGACTTTGAACCACGTCTGTGTAGTAGTCTCAATTTCTTTTTTTTTGAGAATGGACACCGTATAAAGTGGCATTCCTATATAGGCATGTTCAGACAACCAGCCCCTCGATTTAACTGGCAGATGACCACATTTGTGACAACCCACGAAAATGTGGAGGAGATATTCCAGAGTATGGGAAATTAATTTTGATGTTTTACACTTTTTGCAACAACAAAACTGACACACAGTAATCTCCTGTATGTATGGAAGAACCAATGAAAAATAAATACTCTCGTCACCAAGCGAACCGAGACATCACCAATATCTTTATGTCTGCTCAACACACATTTGTCGATGATCGCTCCATGTCTTACCTAGTCCCCTATACACATTCACCTTTGCAAAACACAAGACGATGCCGAACAATCCCGCACACCTCTCTCACACTCCCACGCGTACAAAACCTACCTCACCCACGACCCTCCCCTCCCCTAGTGCGCCACCACCTAACTTTCGCAAGACTGGGTCGGCCCACCCCCTGCCAACAACAGGTCGTTGATCTCGACAACTACTACAGACATTAAACGAAAGAAAATTAGAGGCCTAAAAAGTACAGGAGAGCCTGTCCGGTCCATCCTAAGGTAAAGCCTTTTTAGTTCATGTGGAGCCTGGACTATTTACACTGAACGGCATCAGGAATTAACAGACAAAAACACACGCAAACATGCACACACGAAGAGGAAACCAAAGCACGAAAGAGCGAGTGATGCAAGATCAGAAAGGAGCGGTAGAAGACAGAGAGTCCACCGACCTGTCGACGCATGGCGAAGTAATAACCCAGCTCAGACTCCATATTTCATCACAGGCCGCATTCACATAATCTTAAGACCTTGGCTTCCATGATAGTCAGCCCCTCGCCCCACAGATGTCAAATGCAGCTGAGCCAGCCGCAGGGGAGAGCAGACTCATCAAGCAGCCACATGAAGGCCTTGACGCATAGGAGTTCCACGGTCCAAGAGAAAAGAACTTAGAAAGCCTTACAAATGGACACGACCAAACCACCCATATAACACACCCAGAAACGATGGGGTGGGAGAATTGTGCAACCCTACGTTTTTCCTGTCTCTCATGAGAAACACCACACCTCCTCGCACCGCCATGAAAATTCACTTGTTAGACTAAAGCACGTCAGATTCCGGGACTGACATGAAATATCGAGACATGACTCCTCTCCCAACCCCTTCAACAACTAGACCATACCTTTGAACCCTTGACGTCTAGCCATATTTCGGCTCCCCCACCTCACTGGAGCTTCCCTCGAGAAAAACCCAGCCACACCATGGGTAATCTCCGGACGCGTAACTTGAAGTAGCGAGCTCGCTACAAACCGTACTTGCTCCGGTATAAACCATATATTGAGGGCCCCTCAGAAAAATAAGCAGTAATGGTAAACCATGAATGACACTACTATTCGACTGGTCGACAATTCCTCCATACCCATGAGTTACACCCAACTACCCCACCGGAGTTGCTGACGATATCTGTAGTACCAAAAGAACACGCCTGCCTACAATGCACCTAAAGACAGGTAAACAACACCACCGGTCAAGGAGCTTTATGAGACTAAGGATTCGTCACTCCCTGGGCTGGGTGTCATTTCCCTGGTCTCGTATATGCTCCGCCACTGAGGCGGCAGTCGACACTCCACCATGAAGGAAACGCATTCTCATGCCAGCCAACTCAGAAGTCTCGTCCTTGATCAAGTGCCACCCAACAGAGTGAGATACTCTTCCACAGTACTTAGAGAGCAAAAGATTCAATCAAAACCTGCATCAGCACTGCGCAACAGACTAAGCACACCAACAATCTGCTGCATAATACAGTCCCCCATGCGTACAACAGGAAACTCCGTGCACACCAGACCAATAGCACTACGATTAACACTGACAATCTTAATTTGCAAGAAGTCATGGACTTCTGCAAACAAAACGTGGAAACACGGTTCATGGTATACAGCCCCACAAGCTCATCGCTGACTTGCGTATTCCAACACGCCGGTGACCAACAAATGGCAAAGGACATTGACCATCCGAGATATTCCGAGCACATGGTCACTCGAGAGCGATCACAGAACTGCAGAGTCTACGGCAACCAGGTGCCTCCAATTCCTCAAACAAATCACTGACACAACCACCCGCGCCTCTGATGCTCGTACAGCAATCCTTCACCCCATACAATTGCAGCTGTCAATCCACGACCACATGCGGTAACCATTCCTTGCCAGCAGCCGCTGGATGTGGCAAGCTCAAGGATAAGAGGGCTGAGCGAAAAGTTCGCCAAACGGCTGAGTGGAAGATTTGGCCCCGAAATCTGCCGCGTGCTTCCCTGGGGAATCCTGAAGAGTTATGGAGTAGCCTCAAGACCACCGTTCCTTGAGTTGCCGGTTGATGTCTTGGAACTCACCACAGGCAAGAAGAATTTTGTCTTCTCAAGGTGTACACTGGATACATTGACCAGAGTCGCAGGGCCCAGGCTGAATGCAGAGCTGAAGCTGTTCAGGGAAACTGAGGCATAAAAACTGACGTGCACTGAGGGTGACAAGGAGGCCTATGTGCGAGGAACGTGAGGGTTAGAGCATCACCTAGTGGTCAACAGTGATTCTCGTCCTGCAAAACAGGGGAATTCGTGCCCCACTTGCTTCATCCAAGCCCATCCCTCGGTGCACTCGATAACAGTCTAAGAGCAAGAGAGTGTAGGCTCCCAGGTGTATCAGCTTCGATGTCCATCGGCACGCAAAATTACCGTGCTTCCCCATTGTCTCGGGTTGCTCACCTGCATTTATTTTCATTTTCATTTACGGATGCTTTCCGGCGATTCTGTGATTTTTCCAGGTATATCAGCTTCGATGTCCGTCGGC
>CM068953.1:17912867-17946379 GCA_035128595.1 Eptatretus atami | reverse complement strand
TATGTCCGTCGGCACGCAAAACTTACCGTGCTCCCCATTGTCTCGAGTGCTCACCTGCATTTATTTTTCATTTATTTATATTTCATTTACGATGCTTTCCTGACGATTTCTGTTGATTTTTTCCAGCGTATATTACGGCTTCGCGCATGTCCATCGGGACGCAAAATTACCGTGCTTCCCTATGTCTCGGCGTTCGCTCACCTGCATTGTTTTTGCCAATTATTTATTTTCATTTTATTTTATATTTTTCATTCACCGATGCTTTCAGTTGGTTCAGTAATTTTCCAGGGTGTACCGGCTTCGATGTCCATTGGCACGCAAAATTACCGTGCTTCCCATTGTCTCGAGGTGCTCACCTGCATTATTTTCATTTATTTATATTTCATTTACGGAGCTCTCCGGTGATTCTGTGATTTTTCCAGGTATATATCAGCTTCGATGTCCATCGGCACGCAAAGTTACCGTGCTCCCATTGTCTCGAGCGTGCTCACCTGCATTTATTTTCATTTATTTATATTTCATTTACGGATGCTTTCCGACGATTCTGTGATTTTTTTTCCAGGTATATCAGCTTCGTATGTCCGTCGGCACGAAAAATTACCGTGCTTACCCATTGTCTCAAGGTGCTCACCGCATTTGTTTTTTTCAATTATTTATTTTCATTTATTTATATTTTCATTCACCGATGCTTTCAGATAGTTCAGTAATTTTTCCAGGTGTATCAGCTTCGATGTCCATCGCGCACGCAAAATTACCGTGCTTCCCCATTGTCTCGGGTTGCTCACCTGCATTTATTTTCATTTATTTATATTTCATTTTCGGATGCTTTCGACGATTCTGTGATTTTTCCAGGAGTTACAAAATTTCAGCCTTCTCCACCACCCGAAAGTACCGAAGTTTAATATCAGCGAGTCAGTGGTTTAGATGATCTTTATATATAGGTGTAATTTGTAAAATCTGAACTCATAGACCGTACTGTATATTACTTTTGAACCGAACAATTGTCTTTCTATTCCAGCTTTAGCATGAAAGAAGATTATTTTAAGTTTTTGTTTCTGATCAACCAGTTGATCGAGCTTTTCTATTTGCAAGCACAGTTATCTATATTTGGGACCTCGTCCCTCTTTCGTCCTGCCTTGTGGGTGTGACCTGAAACAACAAACAGCAAAGTTTTAAAACGTCATTCTGCAGCTGCTTGGCTGCCTCGTCTCTGGAGAAATTTAGACTCAAAGGGCAGCCCCATTTCCTGTGCTATTTTGTCACAAATCAAACTGTGTTTGTCTTTCTCGATTTTGGAAGCAAAACTTAGCCAGGTCGTATCGTAAAGGGTAGTTGGGCTAAATTTGTACATCAGTTCAATTCACTGTTGGAGTATTTCATCGGCTCAAACCAGGTGAGTTGCACCAGCATTGGATGAAACATTTCTACCTTCATGACCTGAGTTTTCAAATGAACTCATTTTTAGGGCATTAGGGCAGTTTGGGCAGTTGTTTTCTGCCCTAATGTCCCTGCAACCGTTTTTATCCCTGTAATAATCCTATACAAGTATGTGTTTCCGAGGATTGGACTTATACCGACGATTTAGCGCATATTTCAACTTCTTGAAGAATTCAAAGAGATAAAACATTTCAGGAGAGAGCAGGAAAAAGTGGCTGAAAATTAATGTCACAAAAATGAAACTGCTGAGATTCAGTGGATTGAATTAAGTTAATGTTGTGACGGAACAAACACAGGTCTGATGAGCTCAATATAATCTCATCACTCATCCGAAATCTGCACCACTAGTTATACTACATGTACTACAGACTCATATAACTGCTACACGGAAAAAGAACCATACGCAGTGTCCCATGTGGTCTGTATGCCAGTGTGGACTTGGCCATTGATGATTGATTAGCAGATGGACCCTCCAAAGGTGAGATTCCCAATGAAGTACTGGATCAAACTGATGGTTCAGAAATTAAGATCACCGTTATTTACAGGTGGGAGTTTTTATTTATATCAATACAAGTTTCCTTACAAGTTACAAGGAACCTCAATGCAGGAGAAGGCCATTAGGCACCATCAAGCATGTACAATGGTTGTCACCTATGGTTGTTTGTCCATGCTCTCTCCTTTTTAAATGCGAAAGTGACAAGCAAGGAATCACTGACCTACCCAGACTCAGAGAGGATGATCGAACCATTACACCACTGAGTTTGTAATGTACGTAAGTCTCTTCCCATGGTGGATCTCACGTAGGTCTGCAGCCTCATCAGATCAAAATAATTGTTCAGCCTCACTCACACACAAGCCTCATGGGAAGAGATGGTGGGTGGTAGTTTTGCTATCACTGCGACCCCCATTGTACATCTACCAATGGCATTAGGGTAATGGCGTTGATGTATAATTCAAAGGGGACGGCGAAGGTGTGTGCACTGCATGGCCCCTATAGGCCTTGCAGAAGAGTTGGGGGGCCACCGGGCAAATTGGGTGCATGTCCCCCACGAGCCATGGAGAAATGGAGGAGGATGACGTAAAGAAAAATTGAAAGGTGTGCCCCACGCAGATTAGCGCAAAGTATGGGGCACCGAGACGGTTAATGTGAGGCCTCATGTGAGCCCCACGGAGAATCACCAGAACAGTGGAAGTGGAGATTCAAGGTCCATGGTTGACCCAGGAGTAAAGCCAGAGAATGGGATAGTGTTGGCAGACAATATAAATAGAGAGAACCCCAGGACATTGTAAATTGATGAGAAAGTTGACAAAGTGTGAATTGGAATTCTTCAACTCAAATTTTAAGTGGGAAGTCTGAGGAAGTCTAAGCTAAGGAAGTCTTCCTCCTCCTTCCTTCTCTAGCTTCCACAGATTTGGGATGAATGGAGGAAGTAATGATACAGGAGCTGAACCTGTATCATTAGGTGTATGAACGTTTGGAGTGCATGGGGACCAAATTTTAGGTGTGGGAATGATTGTAAAGTGGTGGGCATATGAGTGGTGGAATAGCACCCCTCCTCCCTTACTGGAAGGAATCTCCATTTTCAGAGGTCGGTTAGATTAGGGGGATTCAGATGGTTCGGAATGTGGAAGCCGCAAGTGAGCATGGCAGGATGGAGAATTTACTGGGCGAAGTGCAAATGTGCAGAGAACGGCTAGGAGTGTGGCATAGTTTTAGAGTAGGGTGTGAGGAATAAGCACGGGGGTCTGGGCCTTTCCAGTCACTGAAAGCTGCCGAGAAACCCCAGGTGAGAGATTTAGTTAGGGAGCCTGGGTGTCCAGCGAAGACCGAGGCAAGAGTGCCAGGATGGGCATAGTGGTGCTGGGAGTACCAGCCCCTGGTGGGAGCCAGTGAGGCTCCACGATTAGTTGGTGCGGGACGACGCTCCAGGAGAGTCCCCAGGACTCTGGTGCTGTGGAGAAAGAGTAGGCCGGTTAGCGCAAAATTAGAGCCACACTGACCTGCCAGTAAATGAGCTGAAGCACGTGCAAAGAAGAATTTGTGAGCTGTGTTCGGATCAGCCCAATATATGTCCAAGGAGACATGCTGACCTCTTGAGATTTGGAGGGCACCAACCATTGCTGCGAGAGAGCAGCAGCATGTCCAGAGTTGAAGTCTAGGATAGAGATCCCAACTGATGGTCAGAGATCAGCTGTTTGAAAACAGGAAATAATTGACATCAGAAGCATTCATGATTCCATACTCTGCTTATTAATTGGAGTCAAGTTTATTGGTCTGGAGTTGAAAACAACCGTTTTACATCAAACAATCAAATTTGTTGCTCGCACACTTCAGTGTTGAGAAACATAGAGATTCAGACAAAATCGTGGTCGTAGGAAATATAGATCCCGTGCTCGGAAACGCAAAGCAAAAGTTGAAAAGACCCTTCCATGTCCTTTACTCAAGACTGCATGGGGGCAAGGCGTTCCATGAAGTCTCTAGTTAATTTCATAACACAAAACGAATTATTTTATCTTAAATATCACGAGTGAAAGAGTCACGAGTAAATCGTTCGATGAAGGTTAAGGCAGGGATTTGGAATTTGGTCACAGTGCCGGTGATATCTTGCCTATTCTTCGCGAGGACATATGAGATCTTCAACGTCCACCAACTAATTACCGGCAGACGGGACTCGAAAGTTTTAACGTCCATTCCGAGGGACGGCACACACATTGATGAATCGCCCTACCAGTGAAACACTTGGATGACAGTTTATAGCTGGGTCAGGATTTGAACCCAGGCTAGACATCTTATGGCGAGTGTGAGTAACTCAAGGCCATCCTGCAGCGCCGGCATGGTGATGGTGATGATGATGATGCCATTATCATCGGATGGAATGGCTGATTAATTTGTTGGTTTTCATATTTTGATGAAAAATCTAAGTTTGGTTGACACAGAGACTGGAGTCATGATTGGAGAACACACCGGAGACATTAGGCTATACACCACCCATGTGTAGGTACATCCAATGTTTCTCCAATTTCAGATCCATCCATCAAATGGGACCATTTACTCTGGTGTCATAGCGTCAGTACTTCCGAAAGCAGTCTCCTGGCTGTGGGCACAACCTGGATGGGTCGCCCACTCCGACGCAGGTACTCAAATGTCTCAATCATTCCCATGCAAGCTTGCTACTCATGTTTCCAAACCTTGGAAGGATGAGAGGTCTGTAAAACCCCACCTGTATTAATTCAACAGCCAAGCAGGATTTGAACTCAGGACCTAGGATCCCAAGCTACACCCGAACCATTAAGCCAACACCCAAGCATATGCTCGTGACCGTAAGGAATTGTTATGGTCTGAAATTAAAGGTCACAATAGGGTCGTTTAATTGGTGTCCTGGCCAATAACTCTGTCACACTTAAGCCATGGGCCCATGGCTGTGAAAAGTCAGATTGAGGCCCAAGATGACAAGTTAAAAGCATCATATACACCACACTATAATCGATGGCTTAGACAAATGGACAGGCAATGGGAAACATCATTCATGCGTAAAGACTCATTTAAGCACATTTAATTCGTTAAAGATCATGCGGCTACCTCGAGGCCTAGGCAATGTCTTGCACGGTTTGGATCCATCCATCTGTTGGAGAACACAATTAAGCAAAGAATGCCTCCAAAGATGTCGGGTTTCCTCAAAATTTATTTCAGTCTAGTGTTACCAGTCAGTAGTGGACTGTTTAAAAAGGTAATCATACGTTGGACATAATTTACTGAATTACTTTGTGAGTTTTGTGGTTATTGATTAACTTTTTTATGGTTGGAACAATAACCCCCCCCCCCCCCTGGGAGTGGGGAATTAACTCACTGCAACCTTCGTCGTATGACCCCTTCAGGTCAGGCTATGGGACATGTGCCAGAACATCGCGTCGCTGCGGTTCCACTTTCCACCGGTACTCCAGGGCCTCCGTCTGGCCATCCCCCAGCAATGAGATGCCGGCCCATCCCATCTCCTTTGAGATGCGGTCAACCTGCTGCAACCACGGAGCACGTGGGGGGGGGCGGCCCATTGCCTCCTGCCAACTCACGAGACTCCCTTCGGCTTGAGAGAATTCTAGGCAGGTTTGCTTGAGGTTTTGATAGGTAACTGCTGAATGTATCGTGGTGCAGAACAGACGGACAGACAGACAATGACACCAATTGTTGTAGTTTTAGTATGATTAATAAATTTATTTCACAGATAAAATAATGAGACTAATCATGAACATATTATCATTATTTGAATATATTTTATACTGTTAGGGTAGTCTCGAATGCGTACACTTCCCTCTGACTGTCGAACGTTCGGGTTCGAATCCTTGACCAGCTGAACTCTTCATCCTGGTGTTTCCATGCATTCAACTGGGCGTTCTGTCTTGCCAGCATTCGTTGATGGGACATTAAGGAATCCCATGGTGTCCTTCATGAAGAGTGTAGTGAGATATCGCCAACCCTAAGAAATTACAAGTTCCTACCACTTATTTATATTTATTTATTTAGTGTATACATAGATGAAGTCGTGGAAGAGCTTAGTAACTGGCTCAGACCAAGGATTTTGGGATGGACCGGACCCTTTCCAATACTTAGCAGGTCACAATTTTGTTTTTCGTTTAATGTCTGGATATTCAGAATCAACAGGCCTGCTCAGCCACCAACTCTGCGAAACCACTAGAATAGGGGGGGGGGTGGTTTGACCCCATGCGTGAAATAGTTGCGATTTTCAGCACGTTTGTTACCAATATATGTGTATAACTCCATAATACATGAAGATAACCAGCTTGATAGTGAAAACAAATTAAGATAATCTTAAATCCTCTTACAAGTATTGACGTGAACCTAAACAATTTGACCTCTGTATGACCTGAGTGTTAAAAATGCAAAAGAGTCATTTAGTCCTTAAAATCATTCAAAAATTGTTTGTAAACTTAAATGAATCTAGTAGAGAACAGGTACATTTTACATATGTTCAAAAACAGTTTCCACCAAGTACTTCGTATCGACAAGTTTGACTCATCTTCATCCATCCGTCATTCAATGACAGAGCACACTCGTATTGGATTTCCGCCTGAATATCTATACATTTCGACGACACATCTGCACCCAGCGACAGCACCAGCGCAGACACCAATTCCTCTATTGCACTTGCACTTGTCTAACACCCAACTAAGCAATTGTGCTTTCTGACTTGGCTATTGAAGCACTGCGGTGGTTATTATTCATATTGGGAACCAATTTGCCTCCTCCGCATTGATCAGCTTCCTGATCTCAAACGATGCGAACCGATCAGGCAAGTGTTGAGGTTCACACTGATGAGCTTCGAGCGAAGTCGAAGCTATCACAAAGTCCATCTGTGACTTATCTCCAACTTTAAGGTTATCTGCGGCATCAAGAACTCATTTCTGTTCCTGCGCTCCAATCAGTCAACGTCTCAGGATGCCATGGAACGACTAATCTCTGGCATTGACTAGCTGACCTGCCAGTATTGCCAAAAAGGTTTCCAATACTTATGACGATCTCTTTTTTTAACTCCTGGTTTGGATTTGAAAACATGCAGTGCCTCTGCTCTCAACTAATCTTTGGCAGCTGGGTCTGACTGTAGCTGCACAGATATAATGAGCCGGTTTTGAGGATTTTTTTTCCTGATTTCTCTCATTCAGTTGAACTTTTAAGTTCTGATTGAACAATTATAGAAGATGTGCTTCTTTTTGTGGGTGCTATCCGTGACCTTTGAGCCACGTCTGTGTAGTAGTCTCAATTTCTTTTTTTTTGAGAATGGACACCGTATAAAGTGGCATTCCATAAGCAGTTCAGACAACCAGCCCCTGATTACTGCAGATGACCCACATTGATGCCCCACCCACCCCGAAAATGTGGAGGAGATGATTCCAGAGTATGGAAAATTAATTTGATGTTATTACACTTTTTGCAACAACAAAACTGACACACAGTAATCTCCTGTATGTATGGAAGAACCAATGAAAAATAAATACTCTCGTCACCAAGCGAACCGAGACATCACCAATATCTTTATGTCTGCTCAACACACATTTGTCGATGATCGCTCCATGTCTTACCTAGTCCCCTATACACATTCACCTTTGCAAAACACAAGACGATGCCGAACAATCCCGCACACCTCTCTCACACTCCCACGCGTACAAAACCTACCTCACCCACGACCCTCCCCTCCCCTAGTGCGCCACCACCTAACTTTCGCAAGACTGGGTCGGCCCACCCCCTGCCAACAACAGGTCGTTGATCTCGACAACTACTACAGACATTAAACGAAAGAAAATTAGAGGCCTAAAAAGTACAGGAGAGCCTGTCCGGTCCATCCTAAGGTAAAGCCTTTTTAGTTCATGTGGAGCCTGGACTATTTACACTGAACGGCATCAGGAATTAACAGACAAAAACACACGCAAACATGCACACACGAAGAGGAAACCAAAGCACGAAAGAGCGAGTGATGCAAGATCAGAAAGGAGCGGTAGAAGACAGAGAGTCCACCGACCTGTCGACGCATGGCGAAGTAATAACCCAGCTCAGACTCCATATTTCATCACAGGCCGCATTCACATAATCTTAAGACCTTGGCTTCCATGATAGTCAGCCCCTCGCCCCACAGATGTCAAATGCAGCTGAGCCAGCCGCAGGGGAGAGCAGACTCATCAAGCAGCCACATGAAGGCCTTGACGCATAGGAGTTCCACGGTCCAAGAGAAAAGAACTTAGAAAGCCTTACAAATGGACACGACCAAACCACCCATATAACACACCCAGAAACGATGGGGTGGGAGAATTGTGCAACCCTACGTTTTTCCTGTCTCTCATGAGAAACACCACACCTCCTCGCACCGCCATGAAAATTCACTTGTTAGACTAAAGCACGTCAGATTCCGGGACTGACATGAAATATCGAGACATGACTCCTCTCCCAACCCCTTCAACAACTAGACCATACCTTTGAACCCTTGACGTCTAGCCATATTTCGGCTCCCCCACCTCACTGGAGCTTCCCTCGAGAAAAACCCAGCCACACCATGGGTAATCTCCGGACGCGTAACTTGAAGTAGCGAGCTCGCTACAAACCGTACTTGCTCCGGTATAAACCATATATTGAGGGCCCCTCAGAAAAATAAGCAGTAATGGTAAACCATGAATGACACTACTATTCGACTGGTCGACAATTCCTCCATACCCATGAGTTACACCCAACTACCCCACCGGAGTTGCTGACGATATCTGTAGTACCAAAAGAACACGCCTGCCTACAATGCACCTAAAGACAGGTAAACAACACCACCGGTCAAGGAGCTTTATGAGACTAAGGATTCGTCACTCCCTGGGCTGGGTGTCATTTCCCTGGTCTCGTATATGCTCCGCCACTGAGGCGGCAGTCGACACTCCACCATGAAGGAAACGCATTCTCATGCCAGCCAACTCAGAAGTCTCGTCCTTGATCAAGTGCCACCCAACAGAGTGAGATACTCTTCCACAGTACTTAGAGAGCAAAAGATTCAATCAAAACCTGCATCAGCACTGCGCAACAGACTAAGCACACCAACAATCTGCTGCATAATACAGTCCCCCATGCGTACAACAGGAAACTCCGTGCACACCAGACCAATAGCACTACGATTAACACTGACAATCTTAATTTGCAAGAAGTCATGGACTTCTGCAAACAAAACGTGGAAACACGGTTCATGGTATACAGCCCCACAAGCTCATCGCTGACTTGCGTATTCCAACACGCCGGTGACCAACAAATGGCAAAGGACATTGACCATCCGAGATATTCCGAGCACATGGTCACTCGAGAGCGATCACAGAACTGCAGAGTCTACGGCAACCAGGTGCCTCCAATTCCTCAAACAAATCACTGACACAACCACCCGCGCCTCTGATGCTCGTACAGCAATCCTTCACCCCATACAATTGCAGCTGTCAATCCACGACCACATGCGGTAACCATTCCTTGCCAGCAGCCGCTGGATGTGGCAAGCTCAAGGATAAGAGGGCTGAGCGAAAAGTTCGCCAAACGGCTGAGTGGAAGATTTGGCCCCGAAATCTGCCGCGTGCTTCCCTGGGGAATCCTGAAGAGTTATGGAGTAGCCTCAAGACCACCGTTCCTTGAGTTGCCGGTTGATGTCTTGGAACTCACCACAGGCAAGAAGAATTTTGTCTTCTCAAGGTGTACACTGGATACATTGACCAGAGTCGCAGGGCCCAGGCTGAATGCAGAGCTGAAGCTGTTCAGGGAAACTGAGGCATAAAAACTGACGTGCACTGAGGGTGACAAGGAGGCCTATGTGCGAGGAACGTGAGGGTTAGAGCATCACCTAGTGGTCAACAGTGATTCTCGTCCTGCAAAACAGGGGAATTCGTGCCCCACTTGCTTCATCCAAGCCCATCCCTCGGTGCACTCGATAACAGTCTAAGAGCAAGAGAGTGTAGGCTCCTCACCTGCATTTGTTTTTTTCAATTATTTATTTTCATTTATTTATATTTTCATTCACCGATGCTTTCAGTTGGTTCAGTAATTTTTCCAGGTGTACCGGCTTCGATGTCCATTGGCACGCAAAATTACCGTGCTTCCCCATTGTCTCGAGGTGCTCACCTGCATTTATTTTCATTTATTTATATTTCATTACGGAGCTCTCCGGGATTCTGTGATTTTTCCAGGTATATATCAGCTTCGATGTCCATCGGCACGCAAAGTTACCGTGCTCCCATTGTCTCGAGGTGCTCACCTGCATTTATTTTCATTTATTTATATTTTCATTTACGGATGCTTTCCGACGATTCTGTGATTTTTTTTCCAGGTATATCAGCTTCGATGTCCGTCGGCACGCAAAATTACCGTGCTTCCCATTGTCTCAAGGTGCTCACCTGCATTTGTTTTTTTCAATTATTTATTTTCATTTATTTATATTTTCATTCACCGATGCTTTCAGATAGTTCAGTAATTTTTCCAGGTGTATCAGCTTCGATGTCCATCGGCACGCAAAATTACCGTGCTTCCCCATTGTCTCGGGTTGCTCACCTGCATTTATTTTCATTTATTTATATTTCATTTTCGGATGCTTTCGGACGATTCTGTGATTTTTCCAGGAGTTACAAAATTTCAGCCTTCTCCACCACCCGAAAGGTACCGAAGTTTAATATCAGCGAGTCAGTGGTTAGAATGATCTTTATATATTAGGTGTAATTTGTAAAATCTGAACTCATAGGACCGTACTGTATATTACTTTTGAACCGAACAATTGTCTTTCTATTCCAGCTTTAGCTATGAAAGAAGATTATTTTAAGTTTTTGTTTCTGATCAACCAGTTGATCGAGCTTTTCTATTTGCAAGCACAGTTTATCTATATTTGGGACCTCGTCCCTCTTTCGTCCTTGCCTTGTGGGTGTGACCTGAAACAACAAACAGCAAAGTTTAAAACGTCATTCTGCAAGCTGCTTGGCTGCCTCGTCTCTGGAGAAATTTAGACTCAAAGGGCAGCCCCATTTCCTGTGCTATTTTGTCACAAATCAAACTGTGTTTGTCTTTCTCGATTTTTGGAGCAAACTTAGGCCAGGTCGTATCGTAAAGGAGTATGGGCTAAATTTGTACATCAGTTCAATTCACTGTTGGGAGTATTTCATCGGCTCAAACCAGGTGATGTGCACCAGCATTGGATGGAAACATTTCTACCTTCATGACCTGAGTTTTCAAATGAACTCAGTTTTTAGGGCATTAGGGCAGTTTGGGCAGTTTTTCTGCCCTAATGTCCCTGCAACCGTTTTTATCCCTGTAATAATCCTATACAAGTATGTGTTCTCGAGGATTTGGACTATACCGACGATTTAGCGCATATTTCAACTTCTTAAAGAGATTCAAAAGAAGATAAAACATTTCAGGAGAAGAGCAGGAAAAGTGGCTGAAAATTAATGTCACAAAAATGAAACTGCTGAGATTCAGTGGTGAATTAAGTTAATGTTGTGACGACAAACACAGGTCTGATGAGCTCATATAATCTCATCACTCATCCAGAAATCTGCACCACTAGTATACTACATGTACTACAGACTCATATAACTGCTACACGGAAAAAGACCCATACGCAGTGTCCCATGTGGTCTGTATGCACAGTGTGGACTTGGCCATTGATGATTGATTAGCAGATGACCCTCCAAAGGTGAGATTCCCAATGAAGTACTGGATCACAACTGATGGGTTCAGAAATTAAGATCACCGTTATTTACAGGTGGGAGTTTTATTTATATCAATACAAGTTTCCTTACAAGTTACAAGGAACCTCAATGCAGGAGAAGGCCATTAGGCACCATCAAGCATGTACAATGGTTGTCAACCTATGGTTGTTTGTCCATGCTCTCTCCTTTTTAAATGCGAAGTGACAAGCAAGGAATCACTGACCTACCAGACTCAGAGAGGATGATCGAACCATTACACCACTGAGTTTGTACTGGTACGTAAGTCTCTCCCATGGTGGATCTCACGTAGGTCTGCAGCCTCATCAGATCAAAAATAATTGTTCAGCCTCACTCACACTACAGCCTC
This sequence comes from Eptatretus atami, assembly GCA_035128595.1. Classification (NCBI taxonomy): domain Eukaryota; kingdom Metazoa; phylum Chordata; class Myxini; order Myxiniformes; family Myxinidae; genus Eptatretus; species Eptatretus atami. Next base: position 17,934,360 of record CM068953.1, on the reverse strand, counting down.
ATGGGGAAGAGATGGTGGGTGGTAGTTTGCTATCACTGCGACCCCCATTGTACATCTACCAATGTCATTAGGGTAATGGCGTTGATGTATAATTCAAAGGGGACGGCGCAAGGTGTGTGCACTGCATGGCCCCTATAGGCCTTGCAGAAGGGTTGGGGGGCCACCGGGCAAATTGGGTGCATGTCCCCCACGAGCCATGGAGAAATGGAGGAGGATGACGTAAAGAAAAATTGAAAGGTGTGCCCCACGCAGATTAGCGCAAGTATGGGGGCACCGAGACGGTTAATGTGAGGCCTCATGTGAGCCCCACGGAGGAATCACCAGAACAGTGGAAGTGGAGATTCAAGGTCCCATGGTGGACCCAGGAGTAAAGCAGAGAATGGGAATAGTGTTGGCAGACAATATAAATAGAGAGAACCCAGGACATTGTAAATTGATGAGAAATTGTGACAAAGGTGAATTGGAATTCTTCAACTCAAATTTTAAGTGGGAAGTCTGAGGAAGTCTAAGCTAAGGAAGTCTTCCTCCTCCTTCCTTCTCTAGCTTCCACAGGATTTGGGATGAATGGAGGAAGTAATGATACAGGAGCTGAACCTGTATCATTAGGTGTATGAACGTTTGGAGTGCATGGGGACCAAATTTTAGGTGTGGAATGATGTAAAGTGGGTGGGCAATGAGTGGTGAGAATAGCACCCCTCCCCTCCCTTTACTGGAAGGAATCTCCATTTCAGAGGTCGGTTAGATTAGGGGGATTCAGATGATTCGGAATGTGGAAGCCGCAAGTGAGCATGGCAGGATGGAGAATTTACTGGGCGAAGTGCAAATGTGCAGAGAACGGCTAGGAGTGTGGCATAGTGGTTAGAGTAGGGTGGTGAGGAATAAGCACGGGGGTCTGGGGCCTTTCCAGTCACTGAAAGCTGCCGAGAAACCCCAGGTGAGAGATTTAGTTAGGGAGCCTGGGTGTCCAGCGAAGACCCGAGGCAAGAGTGCCAGGATGGGCATAGTGGGTGCTGGGAGTACCAGCCCCATGGTGGGAGCCAGTGAGGGCTCCACGATAGTTGGTGCGGGACGACGCTCCAGGAGAGTCCCCAGGACTCTGGTGCTGTGGAGAAAGAGTAGGCCGGTAAGGCAAATTAGAGCCACACTGACCTGCCAGTAAATGAGCTGAAGCACGTGCATAGAAGAATTTGTGAGCTGTGTTCGGATCATGCCCAATATATGTCCAAGGAGACAGTGCTGACCTCTTGAGATTTGGGGGCACCAACCATTGCTGCGAGAGGAGCAGCAGCATGTCCAGAGTTGAAAGTCTAGGATAGAATCCCAACTGATGGTCAGAGATCAGACTGTTTGAAAACAGGAAATAATTGACATCAGAAGCATTCATGGATTCCATAACTCTGCTTATTAATTGGAGTCAAGTTTATTGGTCTGGAGTTGAAAACAACCGTTTTTACATCAAACAATCAAATTTGTTGCTCGCACACTTCAGTGTTGAGAAACATAGAGATTCAGACAAAATCGTGGCTCGTAGGAAATATAGATCGTGCTCGGAAACGCAAAGCAAAAGTTGAAAAGACCCTTCCCATGTCCTTTTACTCAAGACTGCATGGGGGCAAGGCGTTCCATGAAGTCTCTAGTTAATTTCATAAACACAAACGAATTATTTTACTCCTTAAATATCACGAGTGAAAGAGTCACGAGTAAATCGTTCGATGAAGGTTAAGGCAGGGATTTGGAATTTGGTCACGGTGCCGGTGATATCTTGCCTATTCTTCGCGAGGGACATCATGAGATCTTCAACGTCCACCAACTAATTACCGGCAGACGGGACTCGAAGTTTAACGTCCATCCGAGGGACGGCACACACATTGATGAATCGCCCTACCAGTGAAACACTTGGATGACAGTTTATAGCTGGGTCAGGATTTGAACCCAGGCTAGACATCTTAGTGGCGAGTGTGAGTAACTCAAGGCCATCCTGCCAGCGCCGGCATGGTGATGGTGATGATGATGATGCCATTATCATCGGATGGAATTGGCTGATTAATTTGTGGTTTTCATAATTTTGATGAAAAATCTAAGTTGGTTGACACAGAGACTGGAGTCATGATTGGAGAGACACACCGGAGACATTTAGGCTATACACCACCCATGTGTAGGTACATCCAATGTTCTCCAAATTTCAGCATCCATCCATCAAATGGGACCATACTCTGTGCATAGCGTCAGTACTGCCGAAGCAGTCTCCTGGGCTGTTGGGCACAACCCTGGATGGGTCGCCACTCCGACGCAGGATACTCAAATGTCTCAATCATCCCAGCAAGCTGGTACTCATGTTTCCAACCTTGGAAGGATGAGAGGCTGAGTAAACCCCACCTAGTATTAATTCAACAGCCAAGCAGGATTTGAACTCAGGACCCTAGGATCCCAAGCTCACCACCCGAACCATTAAGCCAACACCAAGCATTGCTCGTGACCGTAAGGAATGTTATGTCTGAAATAAAGGTCACAATAGGGTCGTAATGGTGTCCTGGCCAATAACTCATGTCACACTTTAAGCCATGGCCCATGGCTGTGAAAAACGTCAGATGAGGCCCCAAGATACAAGTTAAAAGCAATCATATACACTCCACATATAATCTGATGGCTAGACAAATGGGACAGGCAATGGGAAACATCATTCATGCGTAAAGACTCATTTAAGCACATATAATTCGTTAAAGATCACTGCGGCCTACCTCGAGGCCTAGCAAGTCTGCACGGTTTGGATCCATCCATCTGTGGAGAACACAATAAGCAAAGAATGCCTCAAGGATGTCGGGTTTCCTCAAAATTTATTTCAGTCTAGTGTTAACCATCAGTAGTGACTGTTTAAAAAGGTAATCATACGTTGGACATAATTTACTGAATACTTTGTGAGTTTGTGGTTATGATAACTTTTTTATGGTGGAACAATAACCCCCCCCACCCCCCCCTTTGGGAGTGGGGAAATTAACTCACTGCAACCTCGTCGTATGACCCCTTCAGGTCAGGTATGGGAGCATGTGCCAGAACAGCGCGTCGCTGCGTCCACTTTCCACCGGTACTCCAGGGCCTCCGTCTGGCCATCCCCCAGGCAGATGCCGGCCCATCCCCATCTCTTGAGATGCCGTCAACCTGCTGCAACCACGAAGCACGTGCTGCGTCGGCCCATTGGCCTCCTCCACTCACGAGACTCCCTCGCTGAGAGAATCTAGGCAAGGTTGCTTGAGGTTTGATAAGTAACTGCTGAATGTATCGTGGTCAGACAGACGGACAGACAGACAGACACCAAATTGTGTATTTTAGTATGATTAATAATTATTTCACAAGCATAAAATAATGAGACTAATCATGAACAATTATCATTATTTGATATATTTTTATACTGTTAGGGTAGTCTCGAGATGCGTACACTTCCCTCTGAGCTGTCGAACGTGGGTTCGAATCCTGACCCAGCTGAACTCTCATCCTGGTGTTTCGCATGCATTCAACTGGGCGTTCTGTCTGCCAGCATTCGTTGATGGACATTAAGAATCCCATGGTGTCCTTCATGAAGAGTAGGTGAGATATCGCCAACACCCTAAAGAAATTACAAGTTCCTACCACTTATTTATTTATTTATTTAGTGTATACATAGATGAAGCTCGTGGAAGAGCTAGTAATCCTGGCTCCAGACCAAGGATTTTGGGATGGACCGGACACCTCTTCCAATACTTAGCAGGTCACAATTTTGTTTTCGTTTAATGTCTGGATATTCAGAATCAACAGGCCTGCTCAGCCACCAATCTTGCGAAACCACTAGAATAGGGGGGGGGGGGGGGGTTTGAACCCCATCGTGAAATAGTTGCGATTTTCAGCATCGTTTGTTCACCAAATAATGTGTATAACTCCATAATACATGAAGATAACCAGCTGTAGTGAAAACAAATGTAAGAAATCTTAAATCCTCTTACAGTTGGTGACCTAACATTTGACCTCTGATGACCTTGAGGTTAAAAAATGAGGTCATTTTAGTCTTAAAATCATCAAAATTGTTTGTGAAACTTAAATGATCTAGGAGAACAGTACATTTTACAATGTCAAAACAGTTCCACCAAGTACTTCGTATCGACAAGTTTACTCATCTTCATCATCGTCATCAATGACAGAGCACACTCGTTTGGATTCGCTGAATATTTACATTCGACGACACATCTCACACCAGCAGCAGCAGCGCAAGAACAATTCCTTTTGCACTTGCTATTGTCACACACTGGCAATTGTGCTTTTGCTTGGCTATTGAAGACCTGGGTGGTTTATCCATCATGATGGGAACCAATTGTCCTTCGATGAGCTTTTGATCAAACGATGCGACATCAGGCAAGTTGAGGTCACACTGATGAGCTTCAGGGAAGTCGAAGCTATCAATGTCCCATTGAGTGACTATTCCAACTTTAAGGTTTGTGGGCATCAAGAGCTCATTTTGTTCCTGGTCCACATCAGTAGTCTGGTGCCATGGAAGCGATATATCTCTGGCCATCTTGATAGCTGATGCCAGTATTGCCAAAACGGTTCAATATTTTGACGACTCTTTTTTTAAACTCCTGGTTTGTTTGAAAACATGCAGTGCTGTGTCAATATGCTTTGCAGTGGGGATACCTGATGTAGCTGCACAGATATATTGAGCCGGTTTGAGGATTTTTTTTTTCCTGATTTCTCTCATTCAGTTGAACTTTTAAGTCTGATTGAACAAATTATAGAAGATTGTTCTTTTTGTGGTGCTATCATGACCTTTGAACCACCGTCTGTGTAGTAGTCCTCAATTCTTTTTTTTGAGAATGGACAACCTGTATAAAGTGGCATTCGCTATAGCATGTTCAGACAACCAGCCCCTGGATTTAACTGCAGATGACCCACATTTGGGATGTGGAGGAGATGATTCCAGAGTATGGGAAAGATTTGATGTTTTCACTTTTTGTGCACCAGTTTTCCTGTTGGTGGAGGAATGAATATATTAGGTCACCAGCTGAAAGAGGACATACAATTTCTTATGTCTGCTTCACAACATCTGGTGATCGTCATGTCTTACGTAGTTATACACATTATTTGGCAAACAAGCGATGCCGAAAATCGCACCTATTTTACAATGGGGTACCTACCTCCAACCCCGTATCCCTGTGGTTTCGCAAGATGGGTGGCTGAGCAGGCCTGTTGATTCGAAATCTACAGACATTAAACGAAAGGAAAATTGAGGCCTGAAAAGTACAGGGAGAGCTGTCCGGTCCATCCTAAGGTAAAGCCTTTTTAGTCATGTGGAGCCTGGACTATACACTGAACGGATCAGGAGATAACAGACAAAAACACAACGCAAAACATGCACACACGAAGAAGGAAACAAAGCACGAAAAGAGCAGAGGGTGCAAGATCAGAAAGGAGACGGTAGAAGACAGAGAGTCCACCGACCTGTCGACGATGGCGAAGTAATAAACCCATCGACTCAGTTTCATCACAGGAGATTCCAATGATCTTAAAGACCTTGGCTTCCATGATGTCAAGCTGAACAAGATGTGAAGCAGGTGAGCCAGCCCGCAGGGGAGAGCAGTACTCCATCAAGCTGCAGATGAAGGCCTTGCATAGGAGTTCAGGTGTGCCAAGGAAGGACTTAGAGATCATGGGATGGGGTGGGAAATTGTGCCTCGTTTTTCATTTTTGTGGGACACCCTCTCGCACCGCATGAAAATTCACTTGTTAGAGTAGTTGAGGGGACTGAATGTAAATATGAATGTTTCCAAGCCTTAACATTGCATACTTTGAACCCTGAGCTCCTCAGATATTTCGGCTCCCCCACCCTGGGCTCCCTCGAGAAAAACCCAGCCACTTGGGTATATGGAGGTTTGAGTAGCAGCTGGTAAACCGTCTGCTCCGGTATATGGAGGCTTGAATAGCGGTTGGTAAACCATTGAATGACACTTACTATTGGACTGGTCGCTCTGATGGTTACCATACCCAAGGAGTTGCTGTATCTGTGTCCAATAAGCTGACTACAATGATAATTGAGGTAACACCGGTCAAGGAGCGTATTATGAGACTAAGGATTCGTCACTCCCTGGGCTGGGTGTCATTTCCCTGGTCTCTGTATATGCTCCGACTGAGGCGAGTGACCTCACCGTGAAGGACGCATTCTATGCCGCACTCGAGTCTGTGGTTGATCAGTGCCCCAGGTGAGATACTCTTCCAGTCTTGGGGGATTTCAATGCATCGACTGGAACTGATAGGAACCAACATGTGTTGGTCCCCATGGGTCAGGAACTGTGAACCAGAATAGCACTAAGTTCCTTGACTTTATTTGCAAGAAGTCATGGACTTCTGGTGGCCGGTTCATGGTTCAGCACCCACAAGCTCATCGCTGGACTTGGTATTCCAACACTGGCGGTGTGGCAAAGGAGATTGACCATGTCTTCGTTGATGGTCACTGGAGGATGATCCAGAACTGCAGAGTCTACCGGAGTGCTCAGTTCCTCAATACTGACCACCGGCTTGTTGTAGCAACTCTTAAGTTGCAGCTTCAATCCAAGAGAATGGTACCATCCTTGCCGAGGCTGGATGTTGGCAAGCTCAAGGATAAGAGGGTAGCTGAGGAGTTCGCAAACAGGCTGAGTGGAGATTTGGGGGGTCTGGGTGCTTTGGGGAATCCTGAAGAGTTATGGAGTGCCTTCAAGACCACCGTCCTTGATGTTGCCGGTTGATGTCTTGGAACTCCCACAGGGCAAAGAAATTTTGTCTCTCAAGTACACTGGATACCATTGACCAGAGTCGCAGGGCCAGGCTGAATGGCAGAGCTGAGCTGTTCAGGGAACTGAGGCATAAAACTGTACGTGCACTGAGGGTGGACAAGGAGGCCTATGTGCGAGGAATCTGTGAGGGGAGAGCATCACCTGTGGTCAAGTGATTCTCGTCCTGCAACAGGGGAATTCGTGCATTGCGTTCATCCAAGCCCATCCCTCGGTGCACTGCAGTTAGAGCAGAGAGTGGTAGGCTCTGACAGAGGAGTCCGAAGTGAAGGCCCGCTGGGCCGGTTACTTTGAGCGGTTGTACCAGGCTGATCCCCCAGCTGTCGAAATGGATGTTAGGTGTTTACAATCCCTATTGCTGACCCTCCAGTCAACTGTAGTCCACCTTCGTTTGTGGGAAACCGGCTGCGGTGAACCAGTTGAAATGGGGTAAAGCTCCTGGGATCTGTGGCATCCATGCTGAAATTCTCAAGGCTGGTGGGAATGCTGTACTCATGTCATTGCATGCAATTCTGTGCTCTGCCTGGAACACAGGCATCATCCCAACTGACTAAGAGGGACCGTGTGTCCCTCTCTGGAAAGGGAAGGGTGATCGCCAAGACTGAAACAACTACCGAGGGGTGACGCTGCTCTCAGTGCTGGGCAAGGTCTTTGCTCAGGTAATTCTTGATAGGGTTTGCCACCATCTGCTTGAGCACCAGCGCCCAGAGCAGTCAGGCTTTACACCAAAGAGGTCAACGATTGACCATATCCTTGCTCTTCGGGTCCTCACCGAACGCAGACGAGAGTTTCGGCAGGGCTGCTTGCAGCCTATGTTGATCTCTGTAAAGCGTTTGATTCAGTGAATCGGGATGCCCTCTGGAGGATTCGAGGTTTTCGTGGGTGCCACCAAAACTGATAGATCTGATGTCTGAACTCTACTCTGGTACTGAGAGTGCTGTGAGATGTGGTGGTACCATCTTTGACTTATTTCCAGTTGTTACTTGAGTTCGTCTGTATCCGACTTCTTAATGACAGGACTCTTTGTTTCATACGTTAATTGCTGATTTTTTCTTTTGCTGCAAAGGCACAGTGTAGGAATCTGGTGTCAGCCTCTTCATGATCTGTCTTGAGCTCCGGCACTTCGTCAACTTCCAGCTTACCAGATACACTGTCGAAAGGATGGCACTGTGTTCCACGTGCTAAGTACACATTGACACTCTTGAACTTCTTTGGGTCAGTATTTGACCATGTATCAAACAGGAACTACACTAGTTATTCTTTGTTGGAGCTGTTTGTCATGAACTTCTTCCACTGGGAAGGAACGGCCCGGTCCGCACTGCACATCTTAATCCTCCGCATTCCTCCTGCAGCTCTCATTCCCCTTTCTGCATTCTTTATGGAGACTGCTGGAAAGTGATCTGTGACTAAGTGGATTGAATCAGTGTAGATATTTGTATCCATGGTCACTAGCTTGTTTGGAATACCGCCAAATCACCAAATGTGGGAAGTGAGTAGGCCCGAACTGCTGAGCTCTTGAATAAGCGCCATTCCATGTACTATCCAGATACCCTTTCTTGGAATGGAGTCCACAACTGGTGATGGCTCCACAGCAGACTGCAGATGTCGCATCAGGCTTGCTTTGTGTGTTTGTTTGTTTGTTTTCATGATGCTGCCATTCTCATTTGCTAATGCCAATAGATTTTGTGCCGAGGCTGGATTTCTCAAGCTCACTGAGGTCCACCTTTCTTTCCTTGGAAACTATCAGCAATCTGTCAAATAGGCCTCGGTCTTTCTTGAGTGGGACTTCTTTCTTACTTTTTGCTGTGGATGCATTTTTGGTCACGTGAGACAATGTATTAAGCTTTCTACTACTTGATTGTAGAATGCAGATCAATGGAGCCTTCTCGCAATCTCTCTCTCTCTGATGTACATCTCATTTGATGTTTGGCCATGTGACTTTGTTACCTCCTGAGTCGCAATTACACCAGAGGAAATGTGTAGGAGGTGCCGGCTGGTTTCTTTGAATGGGTTAATCATGCTCTCAATTGTATCACAGACAGCTTGCATAAGTTCGTTTTCTTTCTTTTATTGCAAGTCAGCGAAGATGTAGCATGGAATCAAAATCTGATTGACTCACTCAGAGAAGGGTGTACCACGGCCTTGATAGTCCCAAATGTTTCCACTCGCTCTGATTTTGATCGCACGAATGGTGGAGCTGATTAGCTCTTCCAACATTTATACTGTAAAAGGTGCTGTGCGTGCATGCATCCAACTGTCACCCATTGACTGACTTCACCCAGAATTTTAACCTGAAAAATCATACAGCCGCCATATTGGAACTTACGACGACGTGTCGACAAATATATTTTCATTAAACTTTAATTTATTATATAAGGTTCACAACAGGTGTGTGTCGATCGTGAGGCAAGCCAGAAAACATCTTCTTACAAATCTCAAGACTAAACTCTCCAGCGAGTCTCCTGCCTCCAAGTCATGGTGGCACCTTGTGAAATTTGTCTCCGGTGTATGCTACCCCCTCCATCCCATCCCTCACCTCAAGATGGCTGTCCTGCAGAAGCTGCCTGAGATATGGCACAATGTCTAAACTCTGTGTTTGCCTTTAAATCTCCTCCGTCTGCTCATTTTATCCTCTCCTTCATGCTTGAACACTTGTGAACTGCCTGGAAGTGGGGAAACATCACTCTCTTCGGCAAAAAAAATGGGTATAAAATGACGTAATACTTTGTCCAAGTTCTGATGGACTCGAGGTTTCTGAAAGTGCCAACAAGGCCATTTGTGTTCTACGGTGTTCAGGTATATAATTCAATTTAAATAAAATAAAAGTTTGAAATGAAGAAAAAAAAATATATTTTGTTAGAAGTTTGCCGCTGTTGATGCAGAATCTTTGACACCACCTTATTTAACAGTTACACAAGTTATTTGTGCCTATTGTTTGTGTCCTTTATGACGTTCCTAAAACAGTACGTTTTCTGTTTGGAATGATTTTCAATTTCGTTTGACTGCCAGACGGGTAGAGTAAAAAAAAAAATTACCTTACTCTCTAAGGATGTGTGATCGGGACAAGATTTTGTGCAATTTACCAAATTCAGAGCGAAAGTACTTCTAAACTGCAGGTTTCATGTTCTCCAGTGTTCAAGATATAAAATTAAATTGCAATTAAGCAGATCCTCATTCATATACTGACGGCTGCAGACAGACAGACAAATTGAACCAATTGTTTAACCTCGCTTTTCACTTCGCGCGTGCGGTAGTTATTCTAGTTAGGTAACCTTTTGGGTCTTACCAGCTGCATGTTGCAATGTGCAACTCTGCAAGGAAGAGAAGATCAAGTTGATTTTGGAAATCAAGTCATTTGTAGAAAAGTCTTGTACTATCTATTTGCTGAGGCTCTATGCTTGCTAGGTTATCAGGGGGGTTAGCTTTTATCAGCTGAAGGTGACGAAGGTGTGGTAACCGCCATGAGACGTAAAGTAGAATTCAAAAAGAATCTCTGAAGGTCGATGAGTTGGTGGGACTCCAATGTTTGGGAGAATGATGAAGGTGCGGCTCTCAAGAGGGGTGGGAGCACTGAACAAGGCCGCGTCCTGCTGGACACAACAGAATAAGAGGAAGTTCGGTCTTGGCTCAGGAGGAAATTAGGGTCGAGACATGGGTCAAGCCTCGAAGTATTCAGCATTGTGATGAGACGACTCAGGATATACCATACCGGTCCGTGCATATTAGAGAAGCCACCATATGTCAAGGCTTTCAAAAGCCTTTTGTTTTCCTCAACATTGTTTTTTTCAATTTTCGAACATTTAAAGCAGCGGACTCTCTGTTGGCTCTTCAAAAGCAGGCTGGTCACATCATAACGGGTGAAAAGCTCTGGGCAAGTGGCCAACATCTTCAGAACAGGAATGCTTTGCTGAGGTCATCGCCGCATTTAGAAGCCCTAAGAATTAGCAACACGGCTTGATGCATCGGTTCGTTTCGTCCCATCTGAACACAAAGTTGCAAAAGATTAATCAATAAATCTGAGTAGTTCGAAAATATAGGAGCAATTAGGTCACTTGCTTGGTAAAGAATTTAAAAAAAACTATATTTAACTCACACACTTTTAGGAACCGATCCCAACAATGAATTGCTAAAAGAAAGCAGAATGATCATGAAGGTGAAAGGTGACCAATAAGTCCTTGGCCTGACATAAAAGGTCACTGAATGCCCAAGAAAACGTTGTTACACATTCCCTTTAAAATGTTTAACTTTCAACACTGAAGAAGCCACATATTTCTAAATTAAAGGATCTGAAATAATGATGCAAAGCTTTGAAGAAATTCCACTTTCCTGCCTGAATTCATTTCGATGCAAAGCAAATGTCATCTGACAATTCAGATTTGAAAAAAAAAAAAGGAAGAAACTGGTTATCTGTCTGGAGCATCTGTGTTTCGGTGCAAGAAAGATCCATATTCTCTCTTACTTTGTCTCTCCAAAGAACCAGCAAGTAAATTCCCAAATATATTTCTGTGCTCAGCCTCTGGGAGATGGAGAGTTTCTCAAATTCCTCGACAGATAATTTCTTCAAAGCGAGCCACCACGAAGGAATTCTATGCAGGGTACATCCTTCCTCTGCATTTCTCAACTTCTATTATTGTTATTCACACCATAGCCGCTAAAGGTGGCTTTTGGCGATAGAAAGCACAGTCTCTTAAAATACAGTGCCGATAGAAAGTCACACCCCCTTTCAAAATTTTCACCTTTTGTTGCCTTATAACCTGGAATTAAATTGCATTAAATCAGACTTTTTCCACCTTTAGTTACACATCGTAATCCACAACTTCTAAGTGAAAAACAAATTCTACAAATTTCAGAAAATTAATTTAAAATACAAAACTAGAATATCTTGGTTGGATAAGTGTCCACCCTCCTTATAATAGCAATTGTAAACTGGAAGGGCATTCGGTAGAGCGCATACCTCTGCCACGTCATGCCTGATCCACGAGAACATATCGGGCCCAATATATTTTTGAAATATCATGCTATACAGAACTATATCGTTTTTGGAAACCATCTCTCAATGGTGAAGAATCACTTAAAAAATAAATAATTCTCGTATTTAGATCCGGATTCAGATCTTCACCAAAATTGAATCAGTTTTTCCTTGTCACGCACCAAACATGTCCACCAAGTTTCATCCAAATCCATTACAACGTTTTAAGATATCGGGATAATATATATATATATATATAATATATATATATATATATATATACATACATATACATACATATATATATATTGTTACGGCTGTGAAATTTGCCAACACCATTCAGGTCCCGTAGGTGAGATATTTTTTTAAGTACATGTATAGTTAGCCCAAACCCATTGTTTAGAGGGAATTAAGTGATTCATTCGGGCGTGCACACTTTGAGTTAGTCGTTTTTCGTTCTTTCATTATTTTCGAACCAACCACGTTTCAACCTCAACCACGCCACCACTTCAACAACGCCCGCACCGCCATCACACGACAACCGCCACCAACTACGCCACAACGCCAACCGCGCTCCAAGTACCCTCACAACAACCACCACCATCTTCGCCACTACCCCCGCTGACGAACGCCATCCTCCACGGTCCACACTACGACGGTTTCCGCGTTGGAAACCGTCGAACGCAGAAGGGAAAGAAGAAGTCACCACAACGATGGCGCGCGGGTTTTCCCGCCTGTTTCTTCCCTGGCCCGCGCCAGACTGATTTTCCTCGCCCCCCCGCATGGCGCGGGGAGGGGGAACGAGAGGGAACGCCCCTATCTCGAAGCGCCTCGAAGGGGGTGGAGCCAAAGGCGGGGCGGAGAAACAGGGCTGGCGCCGGGAATAAAAAGATGCGCGGCGCTGGCGGATCCTAGTCGGTGAGCTTCTTGTCTCGGTTCCTCGTGACTGGTGCTTCTTTTCGTCCTGCTTCGTCTCTGCTTGTTCTTTTTTTCTGTCCTGTTCGGTGTGCTCTTGGTCGGCGTACTCAGTCGGTGCTCGGTCCGTGGAGTCGGGGGACCAACACGAGCAGGCACGAGGCACGCCGGAGAGGCTTCGCCGACACGCTCGAACGGAGTCACGGCGGGACCACGTCGGAGGACGGTCGCCAAGGACTCAAACTCAGGGAAGTCGCGACTTCCATTTGGTTTTGGGGTTCTGTGTGAACGTGTGTGTGTGGCGCATGTCCGTAAGTAAAACTGTGTAAGTGTCCGTGTGTATGCGTAGTTGGGGTAGCTTGCGTCATCGTCGCTTCTCTTTTTATGTGATATATGTGCATTTTGATAATTGTGGCTATAAATACATGCTTTATGTGTGCTATCTGTGTGTGTGTAAATAAAATGCTTTCTGTTGAATTGTTCCCCCGTTTCGCTGCGTCCTTTCCTTTGTGGGTCTCCATCTTGCTTCATGTCAAGGGTTTGAGTGGGCGCGGGACGCCCGATAATTAATCAGGAACCGTCGAGGCCGACGATTACACCGCTCGGTTATCCCGATAGCACGGAACACCGCTTAAGCGGTCCGTGTCCGAAGTCGACCTGTGGCGAGGTGCGATCGCCCGGTTTACCATCCGCGTGGGTACTTAGGTAGGTCGAGTTGGCGAACAACCCTATCCCACGCGGGTGGCGATTGGCACGATCGTGGTGAGGCCGAAAGGTCCACCCGTGACTAGATCCCGGCGTTAGTCCGGGAGGGTCACGACGGAATTGTCCGTCCGGTGGGCGAGCGGTCGCGATTCGAGTCACTGGCCGATCGCACGCCGGGGGCGTGAATTCGCAACAATATATATATTTTGGCCCTATCTCTCAATGGTGAAGCACTTTAAAAATTCTGGTAGTAGGATCCGGATCCGGATCTTCACCAAATCTAATCAGTTTGTCCTTGTCACACACCCTACCGGTCCACAAGTTTTCATCCGGATCCATCCACAACTTTTTGAGATATCCTGCACACAAACAAACAAACAAACAAACAAACAAACAAAGACAGAAGGGGGTGAAAACATAACCTTCACCTTCGGTGGCAGAGTTAATTAGCTCAGGTGTTACCAATCATTTTCAAAATCACACACCAAGTTAATTGGCCTCCACCTGTGTTAAATTGTGATGATTCTGATTATTTCAGAATAAAAATCAGCTGTTCCAGGTGGTTTCCTCTGCTGGGTGGTACATTTCACAGCAAAGACTCAACCATGAACACCAAGGAGCTTTCAAAAGACCTCCGGGATAAAGTTGTGAAAAGGCACAGATCAGGGGATGGATATAAAAATATTTCAAAAGCATTGAATATCCTTTGGAGCACAGTCAAGACGATCATTAAGAAGTGGAAAGTGGGTGGTACCACCAAGACCTTGCCGAGATCAGGACATCCCTCCAAAATGGATGACCAAGCAAAGAGGAGGCTGATCAGAGATGGCAACTTTGAAAGAGCTACATGCCTTTATGGCAAAGACTGGTCACTGTGTGCATGTAACAAAAACATCCCAAGCACTCCACAAGTTGGGCCTGTATATTAAGGTGTCAAAAAGGAACCCATTACTCAAAAAATCTCACCTTGAGTCCTGTTTGAGGTATGCGAAACACCACTCCAGAGATTCTGAAGCCATGTGGCAAAAAGGTTTGTGGTCTGATGAAACCAAGATGGAACTTTTTGGCCTAAATGCAAAACGTTACGTTTGGTGCAAACCCAACACATCACCCAAAGAACACCATCCCTACTGTGAAGCATGGTGGTGGCAGCATCAAGTTATGGAGATGCTTCTCATCAGCAGGGACTGGGGCACTTGTCAGGATAGAAGGGAAAACGGATGGAGCAAAATACAGAAAAATCCTCGAGGAAAACCTGCTGCCCTCTGCAAGAAAAATGAAATTTGGATGGAAGTTCACCTTTCAGCATGACTACGACCGGAGGCACACAGCCAATACTACACCGGAGTGGCTAAGGAACAAAAAGATAAATGTCCTTGAGTGGCCCAATCAGAGCCCCGACGTAAATCCAATCGAAACCCTGTGGCATGACTTGATGATTGTTGTCCATCAACACTCCCCACAAAACTTGACTGAGCTTGAAGTGTTTTGTCCAGAAGAATGGGAAAATATTGCCCAATCAAGGTGTGCAAAGATGGTAGAGACCTATCCCAACAAACTCACAGCTGTAATTGCTGTCAAAGATGCTTCCACCAAGTGTTAACTCAGGGGGGTGGACACGTATCCATCCAAGATATTCCAGTTTTGTATTTTTAATTAATTTTCTGAAATTTGTGGAATTTGTTCTTCACTTGGAAGTTGTTGGTTACAATGTGTAAAATAAAGGTGGAAAAGTCTGATTTAATGTAATTTAATTCCAGGTTATAAGAAGACAACAAAAGGTGAAATTTTTGAAATGGAGGTGTAGACTTTCTATAGGCACTCTAAGTATCCCACCAACAGCCCAAAACTTCAAATTATTCACCCAAGTTATGGTGGGATGACCAACCAATCCTGTTCTTCCCTTCCATCAATCCTTCAATACAAGCTTACACCACATTGCCAGGTCTTTTCTTCCAGTGGCAATATTTTGCCACCTTTCCTCCTTTTGATGACATGAAGAAGAGCATCATCCTCTCAAACTCCCACTCCACCGCAAACCCATTCATTTATTTTATGCTCCATCCAGGACACTCTCAGCATTCTCCTCCAAGTCCATAATTCAAAAAGCGCCAACACGCCTTTCATCTCCTGCTCCAAGAGTCCAACCTTCGCAGCCGTAAAGTGCAATACTCAAAACAGTTCTGAGATGCCAATAGGCACCTTTTCTCCACTTAACACCATTCCAAACCATGACTCCAGTCTTATCTTCGTTCATGTGCGACCTAAGTAGCTCACTCTTGAACTTGACTTCCTCCGCCACCAATTCCAACTCCAACTTTGATTTGGCCAAGAGGATACCATCATCGATGTAGCATAGATTCCAAATGCCATGACCACCAACTGTACATCCCACTCATTCTGGTAAGACACACACTTCACATCTCTTCATGATCTTCTCACCAACAGCATTGAAAAGCATAGGGAACACAGAACAACCTTGACGTACTCCCTTTTCGAAATGAAATTTCTCTGTCTGCCCATTGTCTACTCAAAGAACTCCGACTGCCTTTGTATACAAGCATCTAATCAACCAAACTAGATGTTTTGGCACTCCAAATTCCAATAAGGCTTTCCACATCACTTCGTGCTGGATGCGATCGAATGCCTTGGCATAGTCAATGAACATTTCAATTTCACCTTTTCAATTAAAGCTCTCAACATCAACATGGCAACTGCGGTGCCTTTACCACCTCCGAAACCAAAATGCTCCTCATATCAAGCAATAACCTCTTTCAAACAGCGAACTCTTCGCCTGATGATCTCTAACAGAATCTTCGATGCACGACTTATTAAACTGATTGTCCAGTGTTTGGAGCACTCCTGTGATCCAGAAACCTTGGGCATTGTAACGATCTCCGATTTTCCAGATGTTGTCATTTAAACTTTTCATCACATCGATCACTGTTCCACCAGCAGCCATGAGTGCCTCAGCTGGTACACCATCAAGCCCCACTGCCTGATTGGTTTTAAGTCGTTTTATGGCACATCTGATTTCTTCTTTCAGAACTTCTGGCTCTTCTTCAAAATCTTCAGAAACCCAATCAGATCGATTTATGAAATCTCGACTGCTAACGGTGTACAAAACCTGAATCTGGAGCGTCACGGAATATAGCTCCCCACCGTGGACTGGCGCTGCCGCTTCCTACCCTGTCCTCCCTTAAAGGGGAACCTAAACGTTTTTTTTTTTCTTTCTGAAAACCATTGAAAATCATTAATCACGGTATAATTTGAAGGGAAAAGATTTTTGAAATTTTCTTGGCCAATCACAAAGTTTCAATAAAGCTCCTGGAGTGTCGATTTTCGACTTCACCGGTGACATCACACTGTGAACACACCTTGATCCAAATGGCGGCTTCCATAGAGAAGCAGTACATGTCGAGCTCGGATTAAGATACTGCTTCCACCATCATCAGTAACTGAAGGTTCTCAGAATGTTGAAACTGGTCATTGGAAACACCAGCTGACCAGGTGTCTTGTATGTTACGGGATTGTCACGTTTCATACTTTCCCGGGACACCATTTGTGTCCACGCCATGTCCCACCGACCACCCTTTGACTGAAATTGCTCTCCTTGTGCTGTGTTACATTCGTTTGTTGCTCTCCCATTCCGTTATGTCTACAGGGGTGTTCTTAAAAAGACCCGGACAACCTTGGTTGTTAATATATTGTTACGGCCGCAGGTACCGCGTGTATTATGAGGGGTTAATCCTCCTTTCTCGTCGGAAGAACTTGACATGGGGCCACCGCTTACAATTAACTTTGTGGCGCGGTGGGTTGCTTAACAACTACGAATGCCAAGCAATTAACCACGAGTTCCAGTGTCGACCATCTAATTTACCATTTAACTAGAAGTCATGTGGCCTTCCTGACCGGGGAACGCACCTTCGGCGATGCACCAATCTTACCTTGATTAGATCTTAAGTAATGTGGCCGAGCATTTACTGCTGGTGCATGCAGACTATGACAGTTAATTAGTTTGGGAATTATAATCTCCCAGCCTATCAATCTAGGTTTGGACAATGCTGGATCAATCGAAGGAAATGACAATCATGGACAGGTTGAAACGTCAACGAGGGATTTTGTTATTAAGAAATATAAATAAACTAAAGGACTTTTTATTTCCTTGTCGATTAACTGGGTGAATTCAAATCAAATGTTCAATAAACAAAATAATCTCAAACAAATATAGAATTGAAAAAGGATTTATATAAAAATGGACAAAGAGCAGATGCTTATCACTATTACTTACTTAACAATTAAACACAAGACATGGGTACCCATCACATCATTCAGGAGGGGGGGGGGGTAAAGAAATCCGGTCTTGGCTTAGGCCGAAGTCACATTTGCTCTACGGCGAGGATACGGCAGCCGTACGCCCTCTGAATTGACAGAAACGTTGGCGGCCGCAGAGTTTCTGCGGTGGCCTCAGGGTGGCCCTACGCCGTTTGGCTATCTTTTACAGGCCGTAGGGGTCGCCGTGGAATTATAACGCGAGTTATAACTTTTTTCATTTCTACGTTCGCCGTAGCAATTGACAAGCCGAAACAAAAGAACTGGTAAAAAAAAAAAAATGAACCCACTCGTTACCGTCTGTCTGGCCACACGTTCGCCTTAGGGCCCCCCTGCGGTCCCCTGCGGTCGCCTTGCGGGCACCTTGCGTCTGCTTGAAAATTCTATGGCCGCCGCAGGGACGCCCTAAGGTCACCGTGCGACATCAAATCAAAGACCGTACGGCACCCACGTTTTCGGTCTCCACAATTTCTAAATACGCCGTGCGGCTACCCGAAAAATAAAAACATATGTGACTGCTACATTGTGTGACGTGAAATACTGTGGCCGCCCTATAATTGCTAGTGGCCGTAGATTTTGGAGACCCCACGGCTGCCGAGCCAAATGTGACTTAGGCCTTACCAAGGCAGAAGTCGTCGAGTGCTTCTATGAAAATAACCTAAAATGTGTGAGCGTGACTTGGTCTACCTCACCAATTGAGCTCTCCACAGCTTGGCTCGTTTCCGATGTCGGTGCCTTGCCTCGCCATGCACCCACCCGCAAACAGGCTCGAACACCAATCGACGTCACGTTGTCACCCCCAGGAACCAGGTACGCCAAGAGCCAAGTACCAAGCAGAACCAGCAGGAACAGTCCAACTGTCACCAACCGCTGTTGCTGCTGTCCCCAACCGTCAGGAGCTGTCAGGATCTCTCACCAACTCCTCACAAGGTAGTCCTGCCATCCTTTTATAGGCGACCAGTGTGGGCGGAGTCTCAAGCACGACTTCAGCCAAATCCAGCTTGCCTGTTGGCGCATCGCTGCACGAGACCTCCAACCGTCCATTCTCGCGGTCATTCTATCCTGACCATTGAACGAGACGCAACTCCCAATTAACACAGGCCTGGCTTACGACGCCATGTTTGGAGCACTGGATGAATGCCAGGAAGCAGCAATTTGCCGAAACAACCGAGCAGAAACATGAAGCACCCACAGAACATCAAGGGGGCAATTATCACCTCTTTGTTCAGCCAGACACGAAGAAGAGCCAGTTAGTATCCATAGAGCTGCTGAACAGGGTGTCGATCACCGATGGAAAAAGGTGGGGGTCAAACGTCGATGAAAGAAAATGGGTGCTTGAGATAAATGATCCGAGACCACAGCCATGTTTGACCGTCAGAATGAACTGTTCAGGAAAAACTTGCAGTGTGATGACAAATGTCCTGCCAGTCCAATGTGAAAATGATAACCAAAACAAAATGTGTAAATAAATCGTGTATTTCCAAGCCAATGTGTCTTGATGGAAAGGGAATAGACGAGTATCCGTTGGGCGAACTGCTATCTTATCGCGTGCACGGACGGTGAATATTGCTCACGCAGAAATGAAAACTGACTGATAATTAATCACGTCATGAACATGTCGTAAAGAGGAAAAGGTTATCCCCGAAGAAAGAAAGGGAACCTGTTCTCTACCCTTCTCCAACGCATCAGATAGTTAGAATCCCACCAGACAAGGGGACGGGTCGATTCTGAACATGCATTTATGTTAATAACTGTCTGAGGACCTGGATGTTGTGTGCATTACTCTGATCGGATTCTGAAATCCACAACAAATCGGCGTCCAATAAATCTGAAATCTGAAATCCACAACAATGTTTAGAACCACAATTGATACAATGATACCCTTTTGTTTATATGATACAGAAACTCATAAAGTTGTGTGCACAACATCAATACACTTCAATATGAGCTCCGTTTGTCGCACGCAGGACATCAAGGCGGTAAACGAGTTCTTGCCATGTTCGGCTCAGCATGTTTGCCTCCACCAGTGCACATATGACTGTGATCTGAGAATGAAGATCCTGCAGGTTTGCCACCTTGGTGTTTAAGACAACATCTTTGACAAACCCCTACAGAAAAAAAAATCAAGGGGGGTTATGTCTGATGATTGTGGGGGCCAGGCGGTTGGTCCAAGGATTGGATCCTAGGGTCCCGAGTTCAAATCCTGTTTGGCTGTTGAATTAATACCAGGTGGGGTTGACTCATTTTGCCAACCTCAGAAGGATGACAGGCTGAGTACCAGCTTGCTGGGATGATTGAGCCGTTTGAGTATCCTGTGTTTGATTGGTGACCCGTCCGGGATTGTGCCCAATAGCCCAGTAGACTGTTTAGGCAGCACCAATGCTCTGCATGGCGTATGGTCCCAATGGATGGATGGATGGATGGTCATGGTGACTTTGAACTGTATGGACTGTATGACAGTGATTCATGCAACCAACACAAACATGTGCTTGTGAGTCCATGAAAGTAATCAACATGTGCACTTGGTTCACAATCTTCAGTGTCATTACTGTGAAGTATGACTTTAAGCAATATTTTCATCATCTTCATTGACATCAAGTGTTGCTTTTGTTCTTTCATTGAAACATTCATTCTCAGCATGACATGCACAGAAGACGGAGCAAGATAATTTGGCAGCAACACAGCCACAACATGTCGTTGCACAAGGTTGAGTGGCTGCGTAGCCACACTTGATCAATTTCAAGATCCCTTCAGGAACAATTGACACATCTGGAGGCAAAGCCACTGGAAAGCAGCAGACTTGATGTTTCATCATTTGTCCACCCAAACTGCCTTGGATCCTGACTTGGTGGCCCATCTTCCCGCACAGCTCTCCATACCATCGTCTGATAGTGTACTCTGTGCACATGCTGTTCAAAGGCTGCTGTTGGTGGAGGGAGTGTTTTCAGTTCAGTGGCTGATGTCAGTCTGTTGGAGGACATTTTAGATGTCCAGACATGAAACCTCAGAGCCGATGTGTTATCAGTGTCTTGTGAGGCATGGCCATAGAATACAGCAATATATATATTTTTTCTTTTTTCTGATATTTTTCATCGACCAGGCAGCTTCACTCTGCGTTTACCGTTCCAAACTCACCATACACATCCAGGATTTTACTTCAACCTTCTCTTTTCCGAATGTAAAGCAATCCTTATTTAAAATAAATAAATTAATAAATCCACTTTTGACGACACACTTTCCGTAACCACGTGATCTGTTTGGGGCAACTTTGAGGAGGGTGAGTGAGGAGGGTGAATGTGGGAGAAAGATGAGTGGGGAGAGTTGGGAGAAGAATGTGATGGTTGCTTTGAGAGTGAGGGGTGAGAGGAGTGAGTTGGCACTGAAGTTGGAAAAAACGAATGGTTGATGAAAGTGAACATTCATAGCAAACTGGGATTTTAAAATATT
Source organism: Eptatretus atami (assembly GCA_035128595.1). Lineage (NCBI taxonomy): Eukaryota > Metazoa > Chordata > Myxini > Myxiniformes > Myxinidae > Eptatretus > Eptatretus atami. Next base: position 17,913,201 of record CM068953.1, on the reverse strand, counting down.
TAGGTCAGAAATGTGATTAAACACAATTCTTGATGATGTAATGAAGGCGAATTCAGAGAATGGAGAGAAGAAACGCTGTAACAGTGGATTTTTAGGCAAGGAATGAATGAAAGGTCGAATAGAGTGGTCTGTTTAATAGAAAAAAGAGTAGTGAATGATGCAGCAAAGAGTACCACACGTGTGAAATAGGAAGATGAAGCATTATTAGAGATCGTTTTTATAATTATTATTATTGTTTGAGAGAGTTTTCATCAGATTAGGTCATGGAAGTGTTGTAGAAAAAATGGTGATGTGAATGGTGAAATTTGTATCGCGTAAACGGCAGGGAGGTGTA
>CM068953.1:17874179-17891662 GCA_035128595.1 Eptatretus atami | reverse complement strand
TGAAGATAGCATCACAATAACCCCCCTAGTAGATATAGCTTATTCTTGTGTTAACATATGCCCTCGGTTTTAATAGACCACAAAGTTCTTAACCCAAGGATACGAACCCACCATTCGTGTTTTCTCCCTGTTTTTTTTTACTGCCAATGCCTGAACTGGATCAGAAACGGCTTGATTTTGTAATGAAATTCACATCAAATAATGGGAGAACAAAGTGTGCGTGCAGTTAAAAACATTTTGACCTTGACCTCATTTTAAATCATGACTAATTATGAACATTTAACATGTTCAAAGCTCGACTAAGGTTTGTCTGATCAGAACGAAATTGCCCTCTCAAGAAGCCTGGAGCGATGCACATTTACATTGATTTACATCATACCCCTCTGTTCTTCATATTGCAGTCTGAAAAAAAAAAATAAGCCTCATCACTCATCACTCAATTTTGCCAATGCGAATCTCAAAGACGCTTGGCCTTCCAAGATGTTCTTACAACACAATACTGAACCTGCACTGATGTTGTTGTGCACCCAGATATTTGTTTTGTTCCTTACCTGGTTTTTTCGATTGTGACCGAATGAACAAAAAGAAAATTTTGATAACAACTTGATTAATTTCCTCCATTTCAATGTTTGAGTCTTTATGGAGAGATTGCAGATGTGGGACACATTTTTTCGGTTACACTCCATTCCTAAATGTGAAGGTTCAAGGTCATCAGGATCGCAGCTACACAGGGGAAGCTTAACCTCGTCTCAAATAGCAAGTTTCCTTTGCTATTTAAAATCCTATGGATTTGGTGACAAGACGCAACACTTCTGTGCTGTCAAGCCTGTGTTCAAATCCCGACTGAGTAAGAAACTGCCAAACTGGTTCAAGCATATCACACGGTGAATCACACGGTGTTAAGATATCACACGGTGTCCTTCGCTAAGGTTGAGAAGATGTCTTTCAATCATGACAAATATATATGATATATAATATATATATATATGAATATAATCGAATATTTGGAGTTGAGAGCACTCCGCCGATCCGCATTGACACAGTCCACACCAAAGCACACCTCCAACACAGAGCTTCGAAGAGGCTCATTATTTTACAAATATTTATATATATACATATATTTTTAATATATATATTTATCATTTACTCTTATTTAGAGATATATTTATCTCTCTCTCTCCATATCTAAATACAGTACGCGATCAAAAGTTTGGACACACCCTAAATTTGGACACACCTACCATTCAAGGTTTTCTTTATTTTTACTTTTTTTTCTACATTGTAGAATAACAGTGAAACATCAAAACTATGAAATATATAATATGGAATTATGTAGTAACCAAAAAAGTGTTAAACAAATCAAAAGTAATTTTTAGATTTCCAAAGTAGCCACCCTTTGCCTTGATGACAGCTTTGCACACTCTTGGCATTCTCTCACCAGCTTCATGAGGTAGTCACCTGGAATGCTTTCCCAACAGTCTTGAAGGATTCCCATATGCGTGCAGTGTTGGCTGCCTTTCCTTCACTCTGGCGTCCAACTCATCCAAACCATCTCAATGGGTTAGGTGCTGATCGGGTGATTGTGGAGGCCAGGTCATCTATGCAGCACTCCATCACTCTCCTTCTGGTCAAATAGCCCTTACACAACCTGGAGTGTGTTGTGGGTCATTGTCCTGTTGAAAAACAAATGATGATCCCACGAAGGCAAACCAGATGGATGACGTATCGCTGCGGAATGCTGTGGTAGCCATGCTGGTTAAGTGTGCCTTGAATTCTAAAAAATTGCCGACGTCACCAGCAAAGCAACCCCACGACCGTCACACCTCCTCTCCATGCTTCACGTGGGAACCACACATGCAGAGATCATCCCTTCACCTCTCTCTTCGTCTCACAAAGACACGCGTTTGCAACCAAATATCTCAAATTTGGACGCCTCAGACCAAAGGACAATTTCCACGGTCTAATGTCCATTGCTCATGTTTCTTGGCCCAAGCAAGTCTCTTCTTTTATTGGTCCCTTCAGTAGTGGTTTCTTTGCAGCAATTCGACCATGAAGGCCTGATTCTGTAGTCTCCTCTGAACAGTTGATGTTGAGATGTGTCTTACTTGAACTCTGTGAAGCACTTACTTGGCTGCAATTGAGGTGCAGTTAATTGGTGATTCTGAGGCTGGTAACTCTAAAACTTATCCTCTACAGTAGAGGTAACTCTGGTCATCCTTTCCTGTGGTGGTCCTCTGAGAGCCAGTTTCATCACAGCGCTTCATGTTTTGTGACTGCACTTGAGAAACTTTCAAAGTTTTTGAAATTTTCGGATTGACTGAACCTCATGTCTTTAAAGTAACTCGAAGCACCCGCTCCCTATGGGAGCCGTCAATGGGGGTCATTTATTATATTTATGCCTATTTTACTCCAAGGGTCCCAGGATTACACACCCAAAAAATGGTTGCGATCGGTTCAGCCGTTTTTGTGGTGCCTGGGAACAGACGGACGGACGGACGGACGGACAGACGTGAATTAAGTAAGATGATGGACTGTCATTTCTCTTTGCTGAGTCGAGTTGTTCCTTGCCATAATGTGGACTTCTCCAGTACAGACAAAATAATGGTCTTTTACCAAATAGGGCGATTTACTGTTATCAACCTTCCTTGTCACAACACAACTGATTGGCTCAAACGCATTAAAAAGGAAAGAAAATTCCTCAAATTAACTCAAATTAATGAAAAGCATTCAGGTGACTACCTCATGAAGCTGGGTGGTGGTGTGTGTGTGGTGATGTGGTGGTCGTATGGCAGCTTAGCTGCCGGGGTAGCTATCATTCTTGAAGCTCGACTGTGTCGCTGATGCAGTGCCCCTCTACCAGTACACACATGGAACTGGTACTTCATTCGCCGACCTCGGAAGGATGACAGGCTGAGTCAACCCCCTGGTGTATTATTCAGCGGCCGACGGGGCTTGAACTCAGGACCCTAGGATCCCAAGCCCCACCCTAACCACTGAGCCAACACCAGGCTATGAAGCTGGTTGAGAGAATGCCAAGAGTGTGCAAAGCTGTCATCAAGGCAAAGGGTGGCTATTTAAAGAATAAAAAAATACAAAAATTTACTTTGATTTGTTTAACACTTTTTGTGTTACTACATAATTCCAAATGTGTTATTTCATAGTTTTGATATCTTCACTATTATTCTACAATGGAGAAAATAGGAAAAATAAAGAAAAACCTTGAATAGTAGGGGTGTGTCCAAACCTTTGACTGGTACTTTGTCCATATATAATAAATATATATATATATAAGACCCACCCACACTCTCTACCTGTGGATGGAGGAATAGCCAATTCAGCTCTCACCGAATCAACTAAACCCAGGTGGCTAGGATTATATAAATAATTGACCCCTCCCACACTCCTCGAGCCAAAGAAGCTGCATAAAGCAACCCAAGAAGACCAACACAAGGTAAGTGCTACACTGTTTCGAACCCTTCCCAGAGTTCCTCAACAACTATAAAGCCATTCACACACATGAGAATCCTAATGCTACACACCCCTCAGCTACCGGACTGGTTTCATCACCTATTGGCAAATAATCAGTGATAGCGTAGACAGGAATGCATACCAACGAGGCTCCCAAGCATGTACCATGTGCAAACGTCAAAAGCAGTCAATACATGAATAAAGAAAGACCCACTCATATATGCATTCCTGTCTATGCGATCGCTGATGATTTTGCAGGGAAGTTAAGAAACCGGTCCGGTAGCTGAGGTGGTGTGAAGCATTAGGATTCTCATGTGTGTACTCGTGTGTGAACGTCTTTATAGTTGTTGAGGAACTCTGGGAAGGGTTCGAAACAGTGTAGCACTTACCTTGTGTAGGTCTTCTTGGGTTGCTTTATGCAGCTTCTTCGGCTGGAGAAGTCAATTATATATGAATATATATATATATATATATATATATATATATATATATATATATATATCTCTATCTCTATCTCTATCTCCAAAATTACTGTCTGGCTAACCCTCCCACCAACTTTCTTAACAATCTTCTTGAGGGAGTTCAGTCACTCAAACTCCTGGGTCTCACTATCAGCCATGATCTTTCTCGGGTAAACCACATTTTAAGTTGGCTTTCATCTGCAGCTTGTTGGAGTATCGCTCTCCCCTTTGGGCTGGCTCCCCTACCTCACACCTTGCTCAGCAGAATGCCGTTGAACCCAAGGCCCATTGGAATCTCCCGCACTGAAGCTGAAGCTATTATGCCGAAATACAGGACTTCTGGACCTAACATCCTCATCCATAATACAGAGCTGGGGATAACTTCATTGGTTCACAGTGATGATACACTGTTACACTTTTTTCAAATACCTTTATCTCCACGGTGAAATATTGCACATGAATATAAAAAAATAGGACCGTGTGGCTTGAAGCTCACCTGGATCAGAAGCAATAATCACTCAAACGCCCCGCAGACCGCCATAGACCCTGACTTTTCTAATGCCATGAACAAACTTTGCTACATCATGGGAGATGAAGGTTGTGGTCAAGTTTCATCGAAATTGTGTAATTTCGGTGAAGAGAGCAAATACCTATTTTGCGGGGGCTCAAAAAAAAACCCGGTAGACCCCCCTCAATGAGCGCAGATTTTGATGCGGTCAATAGATACCTTCATTAGGCATCAGATACGAAGCTTGTGGCCAGGTTTCATCAAAATTGTGTGTTTGTTTCAAGCGATAATGACTGAAGTGTTTACAGACGGACTCACTCACTCACTCAAGAACACTGCTCGATCGCATAAGCTCTCCGGATTGAAGTTCAGGTGAGCTAAAATGGATAGAATAGCAATTAAGAATATTCAAATGGTCGTAAGCTCAAGTGACAAATTTGGCAAGTCAGAAAAAGCATTACATAACAGCAAGTAGAACTACATCTAATTAGCATGATCGACCAATCACAAGTGACGTTCTATTCCGCATGACCATCAATGAAAGCAATATGGCCACGCCCACAACTGCGGTGTGTTTGGTTACCAAGCAGCTAGCTAGCGCTTGCCAAGCAGCCATTCCTTATCAACGGTTTTGAATGGAGTGCTTGCTTGAGTGCTTAAGCAACTTGGTGAGCGCTCCACATGAAACTTGATAACTGAACATAACAACTAAACATACAGCAGGACTTTCGAATTTGTTCATGGTGCCGGTAATAGCTCACCTACTCTTCATGAAGGATGCCGTGGGGGGTCTTTAACATCCACCTACGAATGCCGGCAGATGGGACGCCCAGTTTAACGTCCATCCGAAAGACGGCACATTGATGAATCACCCTGCCTGTGAAACACCAGGATGACAATTTATAGCTGGGTCCGATTGAAATCTGGACCCAGCTATAAATTTACCCTCAACCGGACAATCTGGACCCAGACCCTCAAAATGAGGGAAAACAAGGCGAATGAGAAGGCCACTCGGTAGAGCGTGTACCTCCGCCCCGTAATGCCTGATCCACGAGAACATATCGGGCCCAATAAATTTTTGAAATATCATGCTAATGACTAATGGCCCTATCTCTCAACGGTGAAGAATCACTTTAAAAATTAAATAATTCTCGTATCCAGATCTGGGTTCAGATCGCCATCAAAATCGAATCAATTCGTCCTTGTCACACACCCAAGCTCTCCACCAAATTTCATCCAAATCCCTCCACAACTTTTTGAGATATAAAGCACACAAATACGGAAACAAACAAACAGACAAGCCGGTAGGCGACATGGGTGGTCGCAACATAATTGCATACTAGTCATACAGTTTTTGATGGATCGGGCTGAAAATTTTGGCAAAGATGTTGATTATAATGCGCATAAAAGCGCGGAAGCCGATTATTGAAAAAATAGATTTTTTAGGATTTTTCAAAAATTTCAAAGTCCCGTTGCTAGGCAACGGTGGCGTCCATAGCAACGGTGCTCAAAAGATAGCAACTAGATCCTGTATGAACCTACCTGTCAGGTTTCATCAAAATCGGTTGACTCCTCTGGCCTCCAGAGCTGTCCATTACTACAGACAAACAGAAAAAGTGAAATAAGGGTACTCTAGCGACCACCCAACAAGCCGGTAGGCGACACGGGTGGTCGATCCATAATTGCATACTAGTCATAGTTTTGACGGATCGGGCTGAAATTTTTTGACAAAGAGGTTGATTATGGTGTGCATAAAAGCCTGGAAGCGATTTTTGATTTTCGAAAACATATTTTTGGATTTCCAAAAATTTCAAAGTCCCGTGCTAGGCAACGGTGGTGTCCCATAGCAACGGTGCTCAAAAGCATACAACTAGATCTGGTATGAACCTACCTGTCAAGTTTCATCAAAATCGGTTGACTCCTCTGGCCTCCAGAGCTGTCCATTACATACAAACATACAACATACAGAACAGACGGAAAAAGGGAAAATAAGGTACTCTAGCGACCACCAACAAGGTACTCTAGCGACCACTCAACAAGGGTACTCTAGCGACCACCCAACATACAGACAGACGGAAAAAGTGAAAATAGGTATCTAGCGACCACCCAACAAGGGTACTCTAGCGACCACCCAACAAGGGACTCTAGCGACCACCCAATCAACAGACAGAGAAAAAACTGAGAATAATGTAGTCTAGCGACCACCCAACATACAGACAGACGGAAAAAGTGAAATAAGGGTACTCTAGCGACCACCCAACAAGGGTACTCTAGCGACCACCCACAAGGGTACTCTAGCGACCACCAACATACAGACAGACGGAAAACTGAGAATAATGGTAGTCTAGCGACCACCCAACAGAAGTGGGGGGTGAAAACATAATCTCCTTCCACCTTTGGTGGCGGAGGTAAAAAGACAAAATGTTGTCGCCTTATGCAGTTTTACCGTTTAGATTTGAAGTGAGTGAATGGTGCAAGAAGTTGGAACAGATGGCACATGTTGATCCAGATGAATGTGTACGATGCCATTCCTACAATTATAATCAAGATCTCATTTCCAGAAAGGTCACTGATCAGGTTGGTCAAATGTGAACGGATTCACGAAGATCAACTTGTACAAGCATCTTGGTGAAAAGAAGACTCCACTCTACTTCCATAGATTGATGGGGAGGATTTGGTTGCCCTTCAGTTACAGTATCACCACACTATCTCCATTGGATATACTGTAGTCCTACACCAAAGCGTCGCCTCCAACTCAGAGGCCTCGGCCCGGCGACTCTGTCAAACAGACAAAGTTCGACATAAGTTAAACATCAAATTTGCCGCCTATCCAGATTCCGGGCTTATTTGCCCTCATCAGGATGGCAGACCGATCAATATTGCTGTGGTTCTACAAAACCACGTCTCTAAGGCAATGGCACCCAACATACAGTGATCCCCAGGCAGCTATTTTGTTAGTCTTCGTGCAGTTAGACCTTCCCTTCATGTCTCGTGGGTTAACGGGAAGAAGTGCAATGTGTGGGTCTTCTAGTTAGGTCTATTAACTATCTCTGTCTCCTATTCTGCTTTCTACTCCAACCCTTTCCTTTTATCATAGTACTGTGGAAGAAAAAATAATTATATTCACGTACTCTCAATTATAATTGTTGCTGGTGCTTTATAAATTTAATTTTATGCTATAGTCGAATTGGCTGTCAGTTATGTTTCCCTTACCCAAGAGTTTTTTGACCTAAATATTGATAAAAGAATTCTTACTATGAAACAGGGTGACCTGGTTGATAACACTGCAACTTTTGCCATATATGTCATTCTCTTCACCCAGTGGACACGTATTGCAGTTTGAGTTATTTTGCCTCATGCTTATCAGACCCCTCCACTCCCTTCAAAGCATATATATATATATATAATATATTATATATTAATATATATATATATATTATATCAGGAAATGTAGCTTAGTTTAGTGCAAATCATTGTGGATGTTTACATCTCAGTGTTTTGGACTCCGTGGTACCACAAAATAAATGTTCTTTGATGAAATGGTACTTTTCGTTGTGGACAGTGGATTAATTGTGAATTACAAATTGAGTAATATATCTGCCGAGTCGGTTAACAACAAATTCCACAACAGTACAAATCATGTGGATGATTTGATATGAATGGGATGTGGGGTGAGCATGGAGAGGGTGGGATGCTGTGGAAGCAGAGAGGGGCGGGATGTTGGGAAGCATGGAGGGGGCGGGACGCTGGGGAAGCAGGGAGGGGCGGGACGCTGGGAAGCAGGAAGGGCGGGACGCTGGGGAAGCAGAGAGGGGCATTACTTGGGGACACAGAGAGGTGGGACGCTGGGGAAGCAGGGAGGGGCATTACGCTGGGGACGCAGAGAGTGGGTGGGACGCTGGGACGCAGAGAGTGGTGGGATGCTGGGGACGCAGAGGGCATTACGCTGGGGACGCAGAGAGTGGGTGGAAGCTGGGACGCAGAAAGTGGTGGGAGCTGGGGACGCAGAGAGAGCATTACCCTGGGACGCAGAGGGGCGGGACGCTGGGATACAGAGAGTGGGTGGGACGCTGGGACACAGAGCAGCGGACGCGGAAGTAAATAGCGTGTGGAGTAAAGAGGGGGTGGGAGCGAAGGAAGCAAAGAGGGGTGGGAGCGAAGGAAGCAAAGAGGGGCGGGATGCTGGGACACAGAGAAGTGGGTGGACGCTGAGGAACAAATAGCTGCGGAAAGCGAAGAGGGGTGGGGAGCGAAGAAGCAAAGAGGGTGGGATTCTGGAGAAGCAGTGAAAGCAGACACTGCGGAAGCAGAGAGCGGCTGGAAACAGAGAGGTGGGAAGCAGAGAGGGCGGGATGCTGAGAAGCAGAGAGGGCAGGATACTGGGGAAACAAATAGTAGGCGGAAGCAAAGAGGAGGTGGAAGTGAAGGAAACAAAGAGGGGCGGGGAGTGAAGGAAGCAAGAGGGGGCGGGGAGTGAAGGAAGCAAAGAGGGACGGGGATGAAGAAGCAAAGAGGGGGCGGGGAGTGAAAAAAGCAAAGAGGGGGCGGAGTAAAAAAGCAAAAGAGGGGTGGGAGTGAAGGAAGCAAGGTAGAATGGTGTGAAGAAGCAAAGGTTAGGAAGGAGGAGAGGAGGGAATGAGTGGATGGACACAAAATCAGGGGACGCTGAGCAGGGATGGGATTGGCGAGCCTGGATGGTGTCGGGAAACTCATGTATGAAGGTCACATGGAGAAGGCATTGAAGTGAGGGAGTTTGTCACCGTATAGTCCCACACACAACACAAAGAGGGTTGGATTTATGTATTCGAAGGGCTGAGAGACAAAGAAAGACATCAGGATTGGGATGGCAATGATTCTAACCCTCAGATGCATAAGTGGGTCAAAAATGACCCAGTTTGGCTGTAAAAATTGCAATCTCTTTTTTGCACTCATGCATCTAAGGTTTAAAGGCACAAAAGAGACAACGCTCCATGAACATGATGATGGATGAGGCATGGATTTACGACTCATCCAGAGATGGAGAGAAGGAGAATGGAAAGCAGACTGGGATAAATGTGTTTAGAAGTAAGAATGATGTGTTGGAAGATTGAAATTTTAAGAGAGAAGAGAGAGAGAGAGAAGAGAGAGAGAGAGAGAGAGAGAGAGAGAGAGAGAGAGAGAGAGAAGAGAGAGAGAATAAATATGTCATTTTTTATTTTATTTGTATTAAACAGAGGTAGAAGGAAGGAATTAAAGCAATACTGGAAGAGTATTCACCATCCTTGCTTTATCGAATCACATCGTGGTATGGGAAACAGTTGGGGTGGGGGGGGGGAAGGAGACCAAAACTATCTGAGCCTGAGATGCAGATCAAAATAAATAGAACAAGCATGAAATAATACAAGGGAGTGAGCAGTCAATACGAAGAACAATGACACAAAAACAGAGAAAATAAAATATGCGGAAGCAAAGACTGATCCAGAACAATGACGAGTTTTTTGGAAGCAGATCTCTCGGAGGACCTGGAGAAATGACCACCATCAGGGGATAAGAAATGGAAATCTTGGGCCAAAACGAACCCCTACTGACCCCACAAGATGATGGAAATATTTGGAACCATATTAGTAGTAGTAGTAGTAGTCGTAGTAGTCGTGTATGTATGCACTATGTATATGTATGTAACATCTGGGAAGGCAATGGAAAACTGCATGGTATAACACTCATCAAGAAACTGCTTCAGCAGCCGGCAGAACACCAGAATACGAATATGTAACATAATGCTTCACCTTTAATAATTGTGTTTGTAGGCACCTGCAATTAACTCAAATTTTTACTTTCTGCAATCTGCAAGTTGACTATATCATAATGAGTTTATTGCAATTGAAAGAAGAAAAAGAGGAATCAGAGATTGCAGATGCTCGCCAGGCCTTGTTTTGTGTGGTGTTTCTGTACTGGTGTGTTACGTAATTTATAAGAGACATAACTAGAACTGCCACTTTAGAAACTCCCGGCAGTGATGACGGGGTACCAAGACGTCCCACTTTGATGCAACCCCGCTTCGATTGGACACCTGACCCTGACCCTTAACGTTTTTAAAAATTGTTATTCAATTTAATTTAGAATGGGATTTTAAAAAATTGAATTCAAATCAAATGGAAGACTAAATAGGTACAGTCCTGCATTGGAGTCATCAGAAGGAACCAAAAAACAAGCCAAAAGCAAAGATGAAGTCATCAGGAGGAACCTGGATAGGATTCACATTTCAGCTGCTCCTCCTCAACCATCAAACCCATCCAGGCACAGCCAAGTAAGCCTTATTCAAAAAAACAAATAAATATTTTAAAAAAAATAAAAAAAGAACCCAGGTCAAAAAAAAAATAATTCTGGCTGCCAGACCATGCATCCAATCAAGTTGAAATTTAAAACATGTATTCCCCAATCAGGACTAGATCATAATTGTGAAGTTTCACGTCAATTGATTACGCACTTCCAGAGAAAACATTATTTAATATTTTTCTTCAATCCAATAGGCCTGCCAAACCATGTGAGATCAATTTTTACCGAAACAAACTTGTACACCCATGGCTTTTGGAATATTTGTGTCAAGTTTCCCCTCGATCTGTCCAGCTGTTCTGGAGAAGAAGATTTTTTTTATAGGTTTTTAGGGTAAATCCAATATGGCTGCCAAATCATGTGACCTATGACATCATATGTGTGAACCTTTTGTTCCTCATGGATAGGCAGTCATACTTGTAAAGTTTTGCCTCCATCTGTTCAGCCACCAAAGAGAAGAAGATTTTTGAAGGTTTTTTGAAAAAAAAAAAAAAACAATATTGCTGCCGAATCACGTGACCAATGATGTCATTAATTTTTTTTTTCTGTGGACCATTTTATCCCGAGATTACCCTCAAAAATCTTCATATTGATCAGATGTAGCATCCTGCATATGCAATTATGACGTCATAAAGGCACCTATGACGTCATAAAAAAATCACACATTACCCATGAGGGGTACTGTACTTGCCATGTGCCAAGTTTCAATTTTTCCTTGGTGCAGTTTCAGAGATACAGAGATCCAAAGTTTTTCCGTTTTCCCATTAATTAATGATATTATCAATGTTCGGTACCTTCCGGGTGAGGTAGAAAGCTGAAATTTTGTGTGCCAACAGACATCGAAGCCGATACACCAGCAAAAAAAAACATTTAAAAAACACACCGGAACAGAACCACCGGAAAGCATCTGCAAATGAAAATATAAATAAATGAAGAAAAAAAAAAGAAAATAAATAAATGCAGGTGAGTGACCTGAGACAATTGGGGAGCATAGCATGGTTCGTTTATTGCTTACAATGTGCAAGCATACCTAACTAGCATATATCTCTGTTCGCTTGGTGTAGAGGTAAAGTACTTAAGTTTGAGCTGTCTGGTCTGGGTTAGATTCCTGATTTGAATTGGTGCATCACAAAGTGTGCGTCAGTTGGGAGTCTGCTGGAATTAGCTAGTAGACTTCAAAGATACTCCAGCATGTTTTACGAAGAGTAGGTGCATTAATCTGGGTCCTGAACAAACTCGAGTTCATAGAACACCTTACCTCATAGAACACCTTTTCAGTATTCAAGTCTATAATTCACTTGAATTAAAATAATGATTAGAAAGGTCGCATAAAAAACATTAATTCCGGAAGTTTACCCCCATTGACACAGCGTCTATTACACCTTAATATTTAACACATTCGATAGTATCAGTTGCTGGGTTTTTTGGTTGTCAGTTGTTGGGTTTTTGGTTGGTTGGTGTATAGTTGCTGGGTTTTTTTATCAGTTGCTGGGTTTTTTGGTGTCAGTATGCTGGGTTTTTTGGTGTCAGTTGCTGGGGTTTTAGTATCAGTTGTGGGTTTTTTGGTGTCAGTTGCTGGGTTTTTTGGTGTCAGTTGCTGGGTTTTTTTTAGTATAGTTGCTGGGTTTTGGTGTCAGTTGCTGGGTTTTTTTAGGTAGTCAGTTGCTGGGTTTTTTGTGTCAGTTGCTGTGTTTTTTCGTATCAGTGCTGGTTTTTTGTATCAGTTGCTGGGTTTTTTGGTGTCAGTTGCTGGGTTTCTGGTGTCAGTTGTTGGGTTTTTGGTGTCAGTTGCTGGGTTTTTGGTGTCAGTGCTGGGTTTTTTTATATAGTTGCTGGTTTTTGTGGTGTCAGTTGCTGGGTTTTTTGTGTCAGTTGCTGGGTTTTTTGGTTGTCAGTTGCTGGGTTTTTTTTGGTGTCATTGCTGGGTTTTTTGGTGTCAGTTGCTGGTTTAGTATCAGTTGCTGGGTTTTTTTAGTATCAGTTGTGGGTTTTTTTGTGTCATTGCTGCGTTTTTTGGTGTCAGTTGTTGTTTTTTAGTGTCAGTTGCTGGTTTTTGGTGTCAGTTGCTGGTTTTTTGGTGTCAGTTGCTGGTTTTTTATATTGGTTGCTGGGTTTTTTTGGTGTCAGTTGCTGGGTTTTTTTAGTATCAGTTGCTGGGTTTTTTGGTGTCAGTTGCTGGGTTTCTTTGGTGTCAGTTGCTGGTTTTTTTAGTGTCAGTTGCTGGGTTTTTGTGTCAGTTGCTGGTTTTTTGTCAAGTTGCTGGGTTTTTTGGTGTCAGTGCTGGTTTTTTTGTGTCAGTTGCTGGGTTTTTGGTCAGTTGCTGTGTTTTTTAGTATCAGTTGCTGGTTTTTTTGTTTCAGTTGCTGGGTTTTTTTGTGTCAGTTGCTTGGTTTCTTGGTGTCAGTTGTGGGTTTTTAGTGTCATTGCTGTTTTGGTGTCAGTTGCTGGGGTTTTTTGGTGTCAGTTGCTGGGGTTTTTTATATGGTTGCTGGGTTTTTTTTGTGTCAGTTGCTGTGTTTTTTTAGTATCAGTTGCTGGGTTTTTTGGTGTCAGTTGCTGGGTTTTAGTATCATTGCTGAGGTTTTTTGGTCAGTTGCTGGGTTTTTTGGTGTCAGTTGCTGGGTTTTTTTTAGTATCAGTTGCTGGGTTTTTTGGTGTCAGTTGCTGTGTTTTTTTAGTATCAGTTGCTGGTTTTTTAGTATCAGTTGCTGGGTTTTTTGGTGTCAGTTGCTGGGTTTTCTTGGTGTCAGTTGTTGGGTTTTTTTAGTGTCAGTTTGCTGGGTTTTTGGTGTCAGTTGCTGGGTTTTTTTACTATTGGTTGCTGGGTTTTTTTGGGTCAGTTGCTCGGTTTTGTTGTGTCAGTTGCTGGGTTTTTGGTGTCAGTCGCTGGGTTTTTTTGTGTCAGTTGTTTGGTTTTTTTGGTCAGTTGCTTGGTTTTTTGGTATCAGTTGCTCGGGTTTTTTTAGTATCAGTTGCTGGGTTTTTTGGTGTCAGTGTTGGGTTTTTTGGTGTCAGTTGCTGCGGTTTTTTAATATCAGTTGCTGGGTTTTTTGGTGTTCAGTTGCTGGGTTTTTGGTGTCAGTTGCTTGGGTTTTTAGTATCAGTTGCTGGGTTTTTGGTGTCAGTGCTGGGTTTTTTGGTGTGAGTTGCTGGGTTTTTTTTAGTATTAGTTGCTGGGTTTTTTGGTGTCAGTTGCTGGGTTTTTAGTATCAGTTGCTGGGTTTTAGTGTCAGTTGCGTGTGTTTTTTTCGTATCAGTTGCTGGGTTTTTTGTATCAGTTGCTGGTTTTTTTTGTGTCAGTTGCTGGGTTTTCCTGGTGTCAGTTGTTGGGTTTTTGGTGTCAGTTGCTGGGTTTTTTGGTGTCAGTTGCTGGGTTTTTAGTATTAGTTGCTGGGTTTTTTGTGTCAGTTGCTGGGTTTTTTGGTGTCAGTTGCTGGTTTTTTTGGTGTCAGTTGCTGGGTTTTTTGGTGTCAGTTGCTGGTTTTTTGGTGTTGTCAGTTGCTGGGTTTTTTAGTATCAGTTGCTGAGTTTTTTAGTATCAGTTGCTGGGTTTTTTGGTGTCAGTTGTGGGTTTTTTGTGTCAGTTGCTGTGGTTTTTAGTATCAGTTGCTGGGTGTTTTGGTGTCAGTTGCTGGGTTTTTTTGTTCAGTTGCTGGTTTTTTTAGTATCAGTTGCTGGGTTTTTTTGGTTGTCAGTTGCTGGGTTTTTTTTGGTGTTCAGTTGCTGGTTTTTTTAGTATTTAGTTGCTGGGTTTTTTGTATGTCAGGTTGCTGGGTTTTTTAGTATCAGTTGCTGGGTTTTTTAGTGTCAGTTGCTGTGGTTTTTTGTATTCAGTTGTCTGGTTTTTTGTATCAGTTGCTGGGTTTTTTTGGTGTCAGTTCTGGGTTTTTGTGTTCATTTGTTGGGGTTTTTTGGTGTCAGTTGCTGGGTTTTTTGGTGTCAGTTGCTGGGTTTTTTTAGTTTCAGTTGCTGGGTTTTTGGTGTCAGTTGCTGGGTTTTGGTGTCAGTTGCTGGGTTTTGGTGTCAGTTGCTGGTTTTTTTTGTGTCAGTTGCTGGTTTTTTGGTGTCAGTTGCTGGGTTTTTTAGTATCAGTTGCTGGTTTTTTGTCAGTTGCTGGTTTTTTGGTGTCAGTTGCTGGGTTTTTGGTGTCAGTTGCTGGTTTTTTTAGTATCAGTTTGCTGGGTTTTTTGGTGTCAGTTGCTGGTTTTTTTGTAGTCAGTTGCTGGGTTTTTTTATTCAGTTGTGAGTTTTTGTCAGTTGCTGGGTTTTTTGGTGTCAGTTGCTGGGTTTTTAGTTCAGTTGCTGGGTTTTTTGTTCAGTTGCTGGGTTTTTTAGTATCAGTTTGCTGGGTTTTTTAGTATCAGTTCTGGGTTTTTTAGTATCAGTTGCTGGGTTTTTTAGTATCAGTTGCTGGGTTTTTTAGTATCAGTTGCTGGTTTTTGTTCAGTTGCGGGTTTTTTAGTATCAGTTGCTGGGTTTTTTAGTATCAGTTCTGGTTTTTTGGTTCAGTTGTGGGTTTTTTACTTTTGGTGCTGGGTTTTTTTGGAGTCAGGTTGCTCGTTTGTGTGTCAGTTGCTGGGTTTTTTGGTGTCAGTCGCTGGGTTTTTTGTGTCAGTTGTTTGGTTTTGGTCAGTTGCTTGGTTTTGGGTATCAGTTGCTCGGTTTTTTTAGTATCAGTGCTGGGTTTTTTTTGGTCAGTTGTTGGTTTTTTTTGGTGCAGTTGCTGGGTTTTTTAATATCAGTTGCTGGGTTTTTTGGTGTCAGTTGCTGGGTTTTTGGTGTCAGTTGCTGGGTTTTTTAGTATCAGTTGCTGGGTTTTTGGTGTCAGTTGCTGGTTTTTTGGTGTCAGTTGCTGGGTTTTTTTAGTATTAGTTGCTGGGTTTTTTGGTGTCAGTTGCTGGGTTTTTTAGATCAGTTGCTGGGTTTTTTAGTGTCATTGCTGGTGTTTTCGTATCAGTTGCTGGGTTTTTTTGTATCATTTGCTGGTTTTTGGTGTCAGTTGCTGGGTTTTCCTGGTTCAGTTGTTGGTTTTTTGTGTCAGTTGCTGGGTTTTTTGGTGTCAGTTGCTGGGTTTTTTTAATGTATTAGTTGCTGGGTTTTTTGGTGTCAGTTGCTGGGTTTTTGGTTGTCAGTGCTGGGTTTTTTGGTGTCAGTTGCTGTTTTTTGGTGTCATTGCTGTTTTGTTCAGTGTGGGTTTTTTGTTAGCTTGAGTTTTTTGTATCAGTTGCTGGTTTTTTGGTGTCAGTTGTGGGTTTTTTTTTGTTATTTTTTGGTTGTTATGTTTGGTTTTTCTTTTTTTTTAGTTTTTTTTTTTTTTTTTTTATTTTTTTTTTCATTTTTGTTCTGATGAGTTTTTTTTTGTGTTCATGCTTCTGTTTTCTTTTTTTGGTGATTGTGGTTTTTTTGTTTTTTTTTTTGAGTGTTTTTTTTTTTTTTTGTTATTCATTTTGTTTTTTTATGTGTTTTTTGTTCATTTCTGTTGTTTGGGTGTCAGTTGCTGAGTTTTTTTAGTATCAGTTGCTGATGGTTTTTTGGTGTCAGTTGCTTGAGTTTGGTGTCAGTTGCTGGGTTTTTTATTATCAGTTGGAGGTTTTTTTTAGTTCAGTTGCTGGGTTTTTGGTGTCAGTTTTGCTGGGTTTTAGTATCAGTTGTTGGGTTTTTTAGTATCAGTTGCTGGGTTTTTAGGTTCAGTTGCTGGGTTTTTTAGTATCAGTTGCTGGGTTTTTTAGTATCAGTTGCTGGGTTTTTTAGTATCAGTTGCTGGGTTTTTTAGTATCAGTTGCTGGGTTTTTTAGTATCAGTTGCTGGGTTTTTTATATCAGTTGCTGGTTTTTTGTATCAGTTGCTGGGTTTTTTGTTGTCAGTTGTTGGGTTTTTTTGTCGTCAGTTGGCGTTTTTTGGTGCAGTTGCTGGGTTTTTTTAGTGTCAGTGCTGGGTTTTTGTGTGTCAGTTGCTCGGTGGTTTTTTAGTGTCAGGTGCTGGGTTTTTGGTTGTCAGTTGCTGGGTTTTTTGGTGTCAGTGCTGGGTTTTTTGAGTGTCAGTTGCTGGGTTTTTTGGTGTCAGTTGCTGGTTTGGTTTTTTGTTGGGTTTCAGGGTGCTGGGTTTTTTGGTGTGAGTTGCTGTGTTTTTGGTGTCAGTTGCTGGGTTTTTTTAGTATCAGTTGCTGGGTTTTTTGGTGTCAGGTGCTGGTTTTTAGTATCAGTTGCTGGGTTTTTTTGGTGTCAGGTGCTGGGGTTTTTTGGTGTCAGTTGCTGGTTTTTTTGGTGTCAGTTGCTGGGTTTTTTTGGTGTCAGTTGCTGGGTTTTTTTGGTGTCAGTTCTGGTTTTTTGGTGTCAGTTGCTGGTTTTTTGTGGGCCTGACGTTTGAGTGGAGTTGATTGGGTAGGATTTTGTAATTAGCCTGTGCACACAAAGCAAAAAACGGGTTAAGTAAATGGTTAACTCTGTCTGTCTGTCTACACACGTCGGTTTATGATTGAGGATCAACTTGATTTCAATTGAATGGTATATTTTGAAACAAAATCTGAACATGATCGGAAAAAAACCTGTAGTTTACCAATAATTCTGCTCTGAATTTGTCCTGATTGTGCACGCTCGGAGAGGAGCGAGATAAGTTTTTTTTTTACTCTCGCTGCCTCCCTGGAATCAAATCAAAATTGAAAATCATTCCAAATTGGAAACTTCCTGCTTTTAAGGACGTCATGAAGGACACAAACAACAGGCACGAAGATCATC
>CM068953.1:17863519-17873667 GCA_035128595.1 Eptatretus atami | reverse complement strand
AAAGACCATCCAGGACTGGATGAACAATGATTCTAACCCTTCAGATCATAAGTGAGGTCAATTGGACCCGTATTGGCTGTAAAATTGCAATCTTCTTTTTTCCACTCATGCATCTAAGGGTTAAAAGGCAAACCAAAAGAACACGCTCCAATAACATGATGTGGATAGCATGGATTTACGACTCATCCAGAGATGGAGAGAAGGAAGAATTGGAAAGCAAGACTGAGAATAATGTGTTTAGAAGTAAAGAATATGTGTTGGAAGATTGAAATTTTAATCGTGGTTTAAAAAGGGTTGAAATTGATGGAGAAGAGAAAATGGAGAGAAGAGAGAGAGAGAAGAGGAGAGAGAAGAGAGAGAGAGGAGGAGAAGAGAGAGAGAAGGAGAGGGCGACGAGAAGAGAGAAGGGCAGAAGAATATATGTCATTTTTTATTTTATTTGTATTAAAACAGAGGTAGAAGGAAGGAATTTTAAAGCAAAATACTGGAAGAGTTTCACCATCTTGCTTTATCGATCACATTGGGTATGAGGAACAGTTGGGGGGGGGGGGGGGTGAAGGGAGACCAAAACTCTGAGCTGAGATGCAGTCAAAAGTAAAATAGAACAAGCATGAAATAATACAAGGGAAGTGAGCAGTCAATACGAAACAAGTGACACAAACAGTAGAAAATAAAAATATGCGGAAGCAAAGACTGATCCAGAACAATGACGAGTTTTGTTGGAAGCAATCTTCAGGATGACCTGTAGAAATGCCACCATCAGGATAGAAATGGAAATCTTGGGCCAAAACGAACCCCTGCTACCCAAGGGATGGAAATATTGGAACCATATTAGTAGTATAGTCGTAGTAGTCGTTATGTAATGCACTATGTATATGTATGTAACATCTGGAAGGCATGGAAAATGCATGTACTAACACTCATTCAAGAAACTGCTTTCAGGCAGCCGGCAGAACACCAGGATACGAAATAGTAACTAACTGCTTCACCTATAATTGTGTTTGTAGGCACTGCAATAACTCAGAATTTTTACTTCTGCAATCTGCAAAGTTGACTTTCATAATGGTTTATGCAAATTGAAAAGAAGAAAAAGAGGAATCAAGATTGCAGACCGTCGCCAGGGCCTTGTTTTGTGTGTGCTTCTGTAACTGGTGTGTTACGTAATTTATAAGAGAGTAGCAGAACTGCACATTTAAACTCCCGGGCAGTGATGACGGGGCGGTACCAAGACGTCCACTTTGATGCACCCCGCTGTTGAATTGACACCTGACCCTGGACCCTTAATTTTTTAAAAATTATTATATCAATTTAATTAAGATGGGATTTAAAAAAAGTGAATTCAATCAAATGGAACACTAAATACGACGTCCTGGCATTGGGAGTCATCAGAAGGAACACAATAAAACAACGCCAAAAGCAAGTGAAGTCATCAGGAGGAACCTGGATTAGATTCAACATTCAGCTGCTCCTTCCTCAACCATCAAACCCCAATCCAGGCAACAGCCAGTAAGCCTTATTCAAAAAAAAACAAATAATATTTTAAAAAAAATAAAAAAAGAACCAGGTCAAAAAAAAAAATCAATTCTGGCGCCATGACTCATGCATCAACTCAAAGTATGAAATTAAAACATGTATTCCCCAATCAGGACTAGATTCATAATTGATCGGAAGTTTCACCGTCAATGATACCACTTCCAGAGAAAACATTTATTTAATATATTTTCTTCAACTCCAATAGGCCTGCCAAACCATGTGGATCAATTTTTTACCAAACAAATGTACACCCATGGCTCTTGGAATTTTGTGTCAAGATTCCCTCGATCTGTCCAGCTGTTCTGGAGAGAAGATTTTTTTATGGTTTTTAGGTAAATCCAACTATGGCTGCCCCAAATCATGTGGAACCATATGACATTCACTAATGTGGTGAACCTTTTGTTCTCATGGATAGGCAGTCATACGTGTTAAGTTTACCTCCAGCTGTTCAGCCACAAGAGAAGAAGATTTTTGATAGGTGATTTTGAAAAAAAAAAAACAATGTGCGAATCACGTGACCAAGTGATTCATTAATTTTTTTTGTCTGTGGACCATTTTATCCCGAGATTACCCTCAAAAATCTTCATATGATCAGATGTAGCATCCTGCTATGCAATTATGACGTCATAAAAGCACCTATGACGTCATTAAAATAAAATCACACATTACCCATTGAAGGGGTAACTGTACTTTCCATGTGCCAAGTGTTCAATTTTCCTTGTGGCAGTTTCAGGAGATACAGAGATCCAAAGTTTTTCCGTTTTCCCAGTTAATTAATGATATTATCAATGTTCGGTACCGTTCGGAGGTAGGAAAGCTGAAATTTTGTGTGCACAGACATTCGACGAAGCCGATTACACCAGCAAAAAAAAACATTAAAAAACAACCGGAACAGAACCCGGAAGCATCTGCAAATGAAAAATTATAAATAAATGAAGAAAAAAAAAAGAAATAAATAAATGCAGGTGAGTGACCTGAAGACAATTGGGGAGCATAGCATGGTTCGTTTATTGCTATACAATGTGCAAGCATACTAACTAGCATATAGCTCTGTCGCCTTGGTGTAGAGGTAAAGTACTTAAGTGTGAGACTGTCTGTACTGGGTTAGATTCCTGATCTGAATGGATGCATCACAAAGGTGCGTCAGTTGGAGTCTGCTGAATTAGTAGCTAGACTTCAAAATACTCCAGCAGTTTTACGAAGGTAGGTGCACTAATCTGTGTCCTGAAACAAACTCCGGTTCATAGGAACACCTACCCTCATAGAACACCTTTTCACTATTCACAGTCTATATTCACTTTGAATTAAAATAACTGATTGAAAGGTCTGCATAAAACATTAATTCCGGAGTTTACCCCCATTGACACAGCTCTATTACACTAATATTTAACACTTCGATGAGTTCTGTCGTGCCTGATTGTTTGTCCTTCATGAACGTCCTAAAAGCACGGAAAGTTCCAGTTTGGAATGATTTATCAATTATGATGATTGCAGGAGGCCAGCAGAGTAAAAAAAAAAACTTATCTCGCTCTCTCCGAGCGTCAAATCAGACAAAATTCAGAGCAGAACTTATTGGTAACTACAGGTCGTTTTCGATCATGTTCGATTTGTGCTTCAAATATAACATTCAATTGAAATCAAGTTGATCCTCAATCAATAACCACGTGTGTAGACAGACAGACAGAGTGTAACCATTTTACTAAACACCGTTTTTTGCTTTGTGTGCACAGGCTTATTACAAAATCCTACCCGAATCAATCACTCAAACGTGCAGGCCCACAAAGAACCCAGCAAACTGACACCAAAAAACCCAGCAACGGACCCAAAAAACCAGCAAACTAACACCAAAAAAACCCAGCAATGACACCAAAAAAAACCCAGCAACTGACACCAAAAAACCCGCACCTGAACACCAAAAAAACCCAGCAATATACCTAAAAAACCAGCACCTGACACCAAAAACCCAGCAAACTGCATTACAAAAAAACCAGCAAACTGACACCAAAAAACACAGAATCACACAAAACCCAGCACCTGACACCAAAAAACCCAGCAACTGACACCAAAAAACCCAGCAAACTGACACCAAAAACCCAGCACTGGACACCCAAAAAACCCAGCAACTGACACCAAAAAACCGAGCACCTGACACTAAAATACCGAGCAACTGACACAAAAAACCCTAGGCAACTGACACTAAAAAAACCAGCAACTCGCACCAGAGAACTCCAAACTGCGACAAAAAAACCAAACAACTGACAACAAAAAAACCAGAACTGTAACTAAAAAACCCAGCAACTGATACTAAAAAACCCAGCAAACTGAACTAAAAAACCCGCAAAACTGCATTACTAAAACCCAGCATCTGATACTAAAATAACCCAGCAACTGGATACTAAAAAAAGCCCAGCAACCTGTACTTAATAAAACCACAGCAACTGATACTAAAAAACCCAGCAAACTGGATACTAAAAAAACCCAGCAACTGATACTAAAACCAGGCAAACATGACACAAAAACCAGGCAACTGATTACTAAAAAACTCAGCATATAATAAAAAACCCAGAACGACACCAAAAAACTCAGCAACTGACTCCAAACCTCAGCAACTGATACTAAAAAACTCAGCAACTGACACCAAAAAAAACCCAACAACTGCCACCAAAAAACTCAGCAAACTGATACTCAAAACTCAGCACTGTACTAAAAAACAGCAAACTGAAACCAAAAAAACTCAGCAAATGACACAAAAACCCAGCAACTGAACCAAAAAACCAGCAACTGACACCAAAAACCAGAGCCAACTGACACCAAAAAACCAGCAACTAATAATTTTAAAAAAAACCCACGCACACTGACACCAAAAAAACCCAGAACTGACCAAAAACCCAAACTGACACAGGAAAACCAGCAACTGACACCAAAAAACCCAGGCAACTGCATACAAAAAACCCAAGCAACTGATTACGAAAAAACACAGCAACCTACACTAAAAAACCAGGCAAACTGATACTAAACCAGCAACTGACCAAAAAAACCCAGCAACTAATACTAAAAAAAAACCCAGCAACTGACACCAAAAAACCCAGCAACTGACACCAAAAAACCAGCAACTATACTTAAAAACCACACAACTGACACCAAAAAACCCAGCAAACTGACACAAAAAACCCAGCAACTGATATAAAAAACCCAGCAACTGACACCCCAAAAAACCCAACAACTGACACCAAAAACCCAGCAACTATACTAAAACCAGCAACTGTACCAAAAAACCAAGCAACTGACAAAAGAAACCAAACAACTGACACAAAAAAACCCAGCGACTACACCAAAAAACCCAGCAACTGACACCAACAAACCGAGCAATGACTCCAAAAAAACCAGCAACCAATAGTAAAAAAACCCAGCAAAACTGACACCAAAAAACCCAGCAATGATACTAAAAAAACCCAGCAACGATACTAAAACCCAGCAACTGATACTAAAAAACCCAGCAACTGATTACTAAAAAGCAGCAACTGATACTTAAAAAACCAGCAACTGTACTTAAAAAAACCCATCACCTGGATACTAAAAACCCAGCAACTGATACTAAAAAACCCAGCCAATGTACTAAAAAACCCAGCAACTGATACTAAAAAACCCAGCAACTGACACCAAAAAAACCCAGCAACTGATACTTATAAAAAAACTCAGCAACTGATAATAAAAAAACCCAGCAAACTGATACAATAAAAACTCAGCAACTGACACAAAAACCTCAGCAACTGATACTAAACAAAACATCAGAACTGACACAAAAAACACCAAACAACTGACACCAAAAACTCAGCAACTGATACTAAAAACTCAGAATGATTACAAAAAACCCAGCAAACTGACACCAAAAAAACTCAGCAACTGACACCAAAAAACCCAGCAGACTGACACCAAAAAAAACCCAGCAACTGACACCAAAAACCCAGCAACTGACACCAAAAAACCCAGCAACTAAATACTAAAAAACACCCAAGCAACTGACACAAAAAAACCAGCAACTGACACCAAAAAAACCCAACAACTGACACCAGGAAACCCAGCAACTGACACCAAAAACCCAGCAACTGATACAAAAAAAACCCAGCAACTGATACGGAAAAAACCACAGCAACTGACACTAAAAACCAGAACTGATTACTAAAAAACCCAGCACTGACACCAAAAAACCCAGAAAATCAATACTAAAAAAACCGCAACTGCACCGAAAAAAAACCCAGCAACTGACACAAAAAACCCAGCACTTGATACTAAAAAAACCCAGCCAACTAGACACCAAAAAACCCAGCAACTGAACCAAAAAACCAGCAACTGATAGTAAAAAAACCCAGCAACTGACACCAAAACCCAACAAACTGACACCAAAAAAACCCAGGCAAGACTGATACTAACAAAATCAGCAACTATACTAAAAAACCCAGCAACTGACACCAAAAAACTCAGCAACTGACACCAAAAAACCCAGCACACTGACACCAAAAACCCAGCAACGCACACAAAAACCCACCAAACTACACCAAAAACCCAGCAACTAATACTAAAAACCCAGCAATCTGACCACCAAAAAAAACCCAGCAATGACACCAAAAACCCAACAACTTGACACCAGGGAAACACCAGCAAACTGACACCAAAAACCCAGAAGGATACAAAAAAACCCAGCAACTTGATACGAAAAAACACACGCAAACTGACACTAAAAACCCGCAAACTGATTACTAAAAAACCCAGCAACTGACACCAAAAAACCCGCAACTATACTAAAAAAAGCCCAGCAACCTCACAACCAAAAAAAACCAGCAACTGACACCAAAACCCAGCAACTGATACTAAAAAAACCACAACTAGACACCAAAAAAACCCGCAACTGTACACCAAAAAAACCCAGCAACTGATATTAAAAAACCAGCAACTGCACCAAAAACCAACAACGACACCAACAAAACCAGCACTGATACTAAAAAAACGAGCAACTGATACAAGAAAACCACGCAATGACAAAAAAACCAAACAAGCTGAACACAAAAAAACCCAGCGACTGAACCAAAAAACCCAAGCAACTGACACAACAAACCGAGCAATCTGACTCCAAAAACAGCAAACCAATATAAAAACCCAGCAACTGACACCAAAAAAACCCAGCAACTGACACTAAAAAACCCAACAATGACACCAAGAAAAAACCCAGCAACTACACCAAAAACCCAGCAACTGTACTAAAGAAAAACCAGAACTATACTACAAAAACACAGCAACTGGCACCAAAAAAAACCCAAGCACACTGATACTAAAAAAACCAGCAACTGACACCAAAAAACCCAGCACATGACCAAAAAACCCGCCAACTGATACTAAAAAACCCAGAGCTGACACAAAAAACCCAGACACTGAATACTAAAAAACCCAGCAACTGACACCAAAAAAACCCAGCAACCAATAGTAAAAAACCAGCAATGACACCAAAAAAACCCAGCAACTGACACCAAAAAACCAGCAACTGACCTAAAAAACCCAACAACTTGACACAAGAAAACGCAGCAACTGACCAAAAAAAACCCAGCAACTGATACTACAAAAAAACCAGCAACTGAATATAAAAATAACACAGAGCAAACTGACACCAAAAAACCCCGCAACTGACACCAAAAAAACAGCAACTGACACCAAAAAACCCAGCAACTGACACCAAAAAACCCAGCAACTGGCACAATAAAACCAGCAACTGACACTAAAAAAACCCAACAAACTGACACCAAGAAGAAAAAACCCAGCAACTGGACACAAAAAACAGCAACCTGATACTAAAAAAACCCAGCAAACTGACCACCAAAAAAAACCCGAACCAATAAGTCATAAAAAACCCAGCAAACTACACCAAAAACCAGCAAACTGACACCAAAAACCCAGCAACTGACACTAAAACCAACAACTGAACACAAGAAAAACGCAGCAACTGACACACAAAAAACCCAGCAACTGATACTAAAAAACCCAGCAAACTGATTACTAAAATACACAGCAACTGACACCCAAAACCCAGGCAATGACCACAAAAAACCCAGCAATGACACCAAAAAAACCAGCAAATGACACCAAAAACCCAGCAACTGACACCAAAAAAACCAGCAACTAAATATTAAAAAACAACCCAGCAACTACACCAAAAAAACCCAGCAACTGACACCAAAAAGCCCACACTGACACCAGGAAAACCCAGCAACTGACACCAACCCAGCAACTGATACAAAAAGAACCCAGCAAACTGATACGAAAAAACACAGCAACTGACACTAAAAAAAACCAGCAACTGTTACTAAAAAACCCAGCAACTGACACAAAAGAAAACCCAGCAAACTTAATACTAAGGAAACCCAGCAACTGACACCAAAACCCGCAACTGAACACAAAAACCAGCAACCTGATACTAACAAAACCCAGCAACTACACCAAAAAAACCCAGCAAATGAACCCAAAAAACCCAGGCAACTTTGATACTAAAAAATCCCAGCAGACTGACACAAAAAAACCGCAAACAACTGACACCAAACAACCCAGCAACTGATTTACTAAAAAAAACCAGAGCAAACTGATACAAAAAACCAAGCAAGCTGACCAAAAAAAACCAAACAAACTGACACAAAAAACCCAGCGACTGACACCAAAAAACCCAGCAACTGACACAACAAACCGAGCAACATGAACTCCAAAAAAACCCAGCAACCAATTATAAAAAAGCCCAGCAACTGACACCAATAAAAAACCCAAGCAACTGATACTAAAAAAACCCAGCAACTCGATACTATAAAAACCAGCACTGATTACTAAAAAACCCAGCAACTGATACTAAAAACCCAGCAAGATACTAAAAACACAGCAACTTGATACTAAAAAACCCAGCAACTGATACTAAAAACCCAGCAACTGATACTAAAAAACCCAGCAAACTGATACTAAGAAAGACCCAGCAACTGATACTAAAAACCCAGCAACTGCACACCAAAAACCAGCAACTGATACTAAAAAAAACTCAGCAACTGATAATAAAAAACCCAGAAACTGATACCAAAAACTCAGCAACTCGACACCAAAACAACCTCAGAACTGATACTAAAAAAACTCAGCAAACTGACACCCAAAAAAACCCAACAACTGACACCAAAAAACTCAGCAACTTGATACTAAAAAAACTATCCAACTGATTTACTAAAAAACCCAGCAACTACACCAAAAAACTCAGCAACTGACACCAAAAAAACCAGAACTGACACCAAAAAAACCCAGCAACTGCACCAAAACCCAGCAACTGACACCAAAAAACCGAGCAACTATACTAAAAAAACCCAGGCAAGGACACCAAAAAAAACCAGCAACTGACACCAAAAAACCAACAACTGACACCAGGAAAACCCAGCAACCTGACACCAAAAAACCCAGCACTGATGACAAAACCCCAACTGATACGAAAAAACACAGCAACTGACACTAAAAAAACCAGCAACTGAACTAAAAACCCAGCAACTGGACACCCAAAAAACCACACACTAATTACTAAAAAAAACCAGCAACTGACACCAAAAAAACCCAGCAACTGACACAAAAACCCAGCAACTATACTAAAAAAACCCAAAACTCACCAAAAAAACCCAGCAAACATGACACCCAAAAAAACCAGCAACTGATATTAAAAACCCAGCACTGACACACAAAAACCCAACAACTGACACCAAAAAACACCGCAATGATACTAAAAAAACCGAGCAACTGATCCCAAAAACCAAGCAACTGACAAAAAAACCAAACAACGACCACAAAAAACCAGGCGACTGACACCAAAAAACCCCAAGCACTGACACCAACAAACGAGGAACTGACCCAAAAAAAAACCCAGCAACCAATAGTAAAAGAACCCAGCAAACTACACCAAAAAAACCCAGCAACTGACACTAAAACCCAACAAACTGACACCAGGAGAAACCCAGCAACTGACACAAAAAACCCAGCAACACTGATACTAAAAAACCCAACAACTGATTACTACAAAACACAGCAACTGACACAAAACCCAGCAACTAATACTAAAAAACACCAGCAACTGACACCAAAAAACCCAGCACTGACCAAAAACCCACAGCAAATGATACTAAAAAAAAACCCAGCAACTGACACCAAAAAACCCAGCAACTGATACTAAAAAAAACCCAGCAACTGACACCAAAAAAAACCCAGCAACCAATAGTAAAAAACCCAGCAACTGACACCAAAAAACCCAGCAACTGACACCAAAAAACCCAGCAACTGACACTAAAAAACCCAACAACTGACACCAAGAAAACGCAGCAACTGACACAAAAAACCCAGCAACTGATACTAAAAAAACCCAGCAACTGATACTAAAAATACACAGCAACTGACACCAAAAAACCCAGCAACTGACACCAAAAAAACCAGCAACTGACACCAAAAAACCCAGCAACTGACACCAAAAAACCCAGCAACTGACACCAATAAACCCAGCAACTGACACTAAAAAACCCAACAACTGACACCAAGAAAACCCAGCAACTGACACCAAAAAA
>CM068953.1:17838946-17859488 GCA_035128595.1 Eptatretus atami | reverse complement strand
CAACTGACCCAAAAAAAAACCCAGCAAAACCAATAGTAAAAAACCCAGCAAACTGACACCAAAAAAACCCAGCAACTGACACTAAAAACCCAACAACTGACACCAAGAACCCAGCAACTGACACAAAAAACCCAGCAAACTGATACTAAAAAAACCCCAAGCAACTTGATTACTACAAAACACAGCAACTGACACAAAAACCCAGCAACTAATTACTAAAAAACAACCAGCAACGTGACACCAAAAACCCAGCAACTGACCAAAAACACCACAGCAACTGATACTAAAAAAAACCCAGCAACTGACACCAAAAAACCCAGCAACTGAATACTAAAAAAAAACCCAGCAACTGCACCACAAAAAAACCCAGCAACCAATAGTAAAAAAACCCAGCAACGTGACACCAAAAAACCCAGCAACTGACACCAAAAACCCAGCAACTGACACTAAAAAACCCAACAACTGACACCAAGAAACGCACAACTGACACAAAAAACCCAGCAACTGATTACTAAAAAAAACCAAGCACTGATACTAAAAATACACTAGCAACTGACACCAAAAAACCCAGCAACTACACCAAAAAAAACCAGCAAACTGACACCAAACAAAACCCGCAACTACACCAAAAAACCCAGCAACTGACACCAATTAAACCCAGCAACTACACTAAAAAAACCCAAACAACTGACACCAAAAACCCAGGCAACTGACACCAAAAAAACCAGCAAACTGATACTAAAAAACCAGCAACTGAGTACTAAAAAACCCAGCACCTGACACCAAAAACCAGCACTGATAACTAAAAAACCAGCAACAGATAGCAAAAAAAACCCAGCACCTGACACAAAAACCCAGCAACTGACACCAAAAAACCAGCAAACTGACACCAAAAAACCAGCAACTGACACCAAAACCCAACAACTGAACTAGAAAACCAAGCAAGTGACACCAAAAAACCAGCAAAACTGACACCAAAAAACCCAGCACTGGACACCAAAAACCAGCAACTGATCAAAAACCAGCAACTGACACCAAAAAACCCAGCAACTGACACCAAAAAACCCAGCAATTGATATTAAAAACCCAGCAACTGACACCAAAAAAACCCAACAAACTGACACCAAAAAACCAGCAACTGATACTAAAAAAAAACGAGCAACTGATACCAAAAAACCAAGCAACTTGACAAAAAAACCAAACAACTGACACAAAAAAACCCCCAGTCGACTGACACCAAAAACCCAGCAACTGACACCCAACAACCGAGCAACTGACTCCAAAAAACCCAGGCAACCAATGTAAAAAACCCAGCAACTGACACCAAAAAACCCAGCAACTGATACTATAAAAAACCCAGCCAAAATGATACTAAAAAACCAACTTACTAAACATACTCAAAAGCAACCTATCAACCATATAAAAATCCCGCAACTATACTAATAAAACCCAGCAACTAGATACTAAAAAAAACCAGCAACTGATACTAAAAAACCAGCCAACTTACTACAAAAACCCAGCACTGATACTAAAAAACCCAAGCAACTGATACTAAAAAACCCACCAACTGCCGAACCAAAAAACCCAGCACCTGATTAACTAAAAAAAACTCAGCAACTGATATAAAAAACCCAGCAACTGACACCAAAAAACTCAGCAAACGACAACCAAAAACCTACAGCAATGATACTAAAAAAAACTCAGGCAACTGACACCAAAACCCAACAACTGACACCAAAAAACTCAGCAAACTGATACTAAAAAACTCAGCAATATACTAAAAAACCCAGAACTGACACCAAAAAACTCAGCAACTGACACCAAAAAAACCGCAACTGACACCAAAAACACCAGCAACTAGACACCAAAAAACCCACAACTGACACCAAAAAACCCAGCAACTAATACTAAAAAACCCAGCAACTGACACCAAAAAAACCACAGCAACTGACACCAAAAACCCAGCAATGATACAAAAATAAACCCAGCAACTTGATACGAAAAAACACAGCAACTGACACAAAAAACCCAGCAACTGATACTAAAAACCAGCACACTGACACCAAAAAACCCAGCAAACTGAATACTAAAAAAAAACCAGCAACTGACACCAAAAAAACCCAGCAACTCTGCACAAACCAAAAAAAGGACCCAAGGGCAACTGATACTAAAAAACCCAGACAACTCGACACCAAAAACACAGCAACTGACACCAAAAAAATCCCAGAACTGATATATTAAAAAAGCCCAGCAACTGACACCAAAAAAACCGCAACAACTGACACCAAAAAAACCCCAGCAACTGATACTAAAAAAAACCGAGCAATGTACCAAAAAACAAGCAAACTGACCAAAAAACCAAACAAACGGACACAAAAAAACCCAGCGACTACACCAAAAACACCAGCAACTTGACACCAACAAACCGCAGCAACTGACTCCAAAAACCCAGCAACCAATAGTAAAAAACCCAGCAACTACACCAAAAACCGCAACACTGATACTAAAAAACCAGCAACTATACTAAAAAAACCCAGCAACTGATAACTAAAAAACCCAGCAACTGATACTAAAAAAACCAGGCAACTGATACTAAAAAACCCAGCAAACTGATACTAAAAACACCAGGCAACTGCTACTAAACAAAACCCACGCAACTGACACCAAAAACCAGCAACGATACTAAAAAAACTCAAGCAACTAGATAATAAAAAACCCCAGCAACTGATCACCAAAAAACTCAGCAAACTGACACCAAAACCCAGCCAATCTGACTACAAAAAAACTCAGCAACTGACACCAAAAACCCAACAACTGACACCCAAAACTCAGCAACTGATACTAAAAAAACTCAGCAACTGATACTAAAAAACCCAGCAACTGACACCAAAAAACTCAGCAACTGACACCAAAAAAACCCAGCAAACTGACACCAAAAAAACCCAGCAACTGACACCAAAAACCCAGCAACTGACACCAAAAAACCCAGCAACTATAAACTAAAAAAAACCCAGCAACTGACACCAAAAAAAACCAGCAACTGACACCAAAAAACCCAACAACTGTACACCAGGAAACCCAGCAAACTGACACAAAAAACCCAGCAACTGATACAAAAAAACCCAGCAACTGATACGAAAAAACACAGCAAACTGACACAAAAAACCCCAGCAACTGATACTAAAAAACCCAGCAACTGACACCAAAAAAAACCCAGCAACTAATACTAAAAAAACCCAGCAACTGACACCAAAAAACCCAGCAACTGACACCAAAAAAACCCAGCAACTGATACTAAAAAAACCCACAACTGACACCAAAAAACCCAGCAACTGACCACAAAAAACCCACCAACTGATATTAAAAAACCCAGCAACTGACACCAAAAAACCCAACACTGACACCAAAAAAACCCAGCAACTGATACTAAAAAAAACCGAGCAACTGATCCCAAAAAACAAGCAACTGACCAAAAAAACCAAAACAACTGACACAAAAAAACCAGCGACTTGACACCAAAAAAAACCCAGCAACTGACACCAACAAACCGAGCACTGACTCCAAAAAACCAGCAACCAATAGTAAAAAACCAGCAACTGACACCAAAAAACCCAGCCAACTGACACTAAAAAAACCAACAACTGACACCAAGAAAACCCAGCAACTGGACACCAAAAAACCCAGCAAACTGATTACTAAAAAAAACCCAGCAACTGATACTACAAAAACACAAAGCAAACTGACACAAAAAACCCAGCAACTGATACTAAAAAACCCAGCAACTGACACCAAAAAACCCAGCAACTGACCAAAAAAACCCAGCAAACTGATACTAAAAAAACCCAGCAACTGACACCAAAAAACCCAGCAACTGATACTAAAAAAAACCCAGCAACTGACACCAAAAAACCCAGCAACCAATAGTAAAAAACCCAGCAACTGACACCAAAAAACCCAGCAACTGACACCAAAAAAACCACAGCAACTGACACTAAAAAACCAACAACTGAACCAAGAAAACGCAGCAACTGACACAAAAAACCCAGCAACTGATACTAAAAAACCCAGCCAACTGATACTAAAAATACAACAAGCAACTGACACCAAAAAAACCCAGCAACTGACACCAAAAAACCAGCAACTGACACCAAAACCCAGCAAACTGACACCAATAAAAACCAGCACTGACACCAATAAAACCCAGCAAAACTGACACTAAAAAACCCAACAACTGACACCAAGAAAACCCAGCACTGACACCAAAAAAACCCAGCAACTGGATACTAAAAACCCATGCAACTGATACTAAAAAAACCCCAGCACCTTGACAACCAAAAACCCAGCAACTGATACTAAAAACCCAAGCATGATACTAAAAAACCCAGCACCTGACACCAAAAACCCAGCAACTGACACCAAAAAACCCAGCAACTGACACCAAAAAACCCAGCAAACTGACACCAAAAAACCCAACAACTGAACTAGAAAACCCAGCAGTTGACACCAAAAAACCCAGCAACTGACACCAAAAAAACCCAGCAACTGACACCAAAAACCCCAGCAACTGATACTAAAAAAACCCAGCAACTGACACCAAAAACCCAGCAACCTGACACCAAAAAAACCCAGCAACTGATATTAAAAAACCCAGCAACTGACACCAAAAAAACCCCAACAACTGACACCAAAAAAACCCAGCAATGATACTAAAAAAAAACCGAGCAACTGATACCAAAAAACCAAGCAACTGACCCAAAAAAACCCAAACAACTGACACCAAAAAAACCCAGCGACTGACACCAAAAACCAGCAATGACACAACAAACCGAGCAACTGACTCCAAAAAAACCCAGCAACCAAGTAAAAACCCAGCAACTGACACCAAAAAACCCAGCAACTGAACTAAAAAACCCAGCAAACTGATACTTAAAAAAACCCAGCAACTGATACTAAAAAACCAGCAACTGAATACTAAAAACCCAGCAACTGTACTAAAAAACCCAGCAACTGATACTAAAAAACCAGCAACTGATTACTAAAAAACCCAGCAACTGACACAAAAAACCCAGCAACTGATACTAAAAAAACCCAGCAACTGATAAAAAAACCCAGCAACTGACACCAAAAACCCAGCAACTGAACTAAAAAAACTCAGCAACTGATATAAAAAACCCAGCAACTTGACACCAAAAAACCGCAACTGACACCAAAAACCTCAGCAACTGATCACTAAAAAAACTCAGCAACTGACACAAAAAACCCAACAACTGACACCAAAAAACTCAGCAACTGATACTAAAAAAAAACTCAGCAACTGATACTAAAAAACCAGCAACTGACACCAAAAAACTTCAGCAACTGACACCAAAAAACCCAGCAACTGAACACCAAAAACCCAAGCAACTGACCCAAAAAACCCAGCAACTAATACTAAAAAAAACCCAGCAAACTACACAAAAAAACCCAGCAACTGACAACAAAAACCCAACAACTGACACCAGGAAAACCCAGCAACTGACACAAAAAACCCAGCAACTGATACAAAAAAACCCAGCAACTGATACGAAAAAACACCAGCAACTGACAACTAAAAACCCAGCAAACTGATACTAAAAAAACCCAGCAACTGACACCAAAAACCCAGCAACTAATACTAAAAAAAACCCAGCAACTCACACCAAAAAAACCCAGCAACTGACACCAAAAACCCAGCAACTGATACAAAAAACCCAGAACTGACACCAAAAAACCCAGCAACTGACACCAAAAAACCCAGCAACTGATATTAAAAAAACCACATCAACTGACACCAAAAAACCCAACAACTGACACCAAAAAACCAGCAACTGATACTAAAAAAAACCGAGCAACTGATACCAAAAAAACCAAGCAACTGACCAAAAAACAAACAACTGACACAAAAAACCCAGCGACTGACACCAAAAAACCCAGCAACTGACACAACAAACGAGCAACTGACTCCAAAAAAACCCAGCAACCAATAGTAAAAAACCCAGCAACTGACACCAAAAACCCAGCAACTGACACTAAAAAACCCAACAACTGACACCAAGAAAACCCAGCAACTGACACCAAAAAACCCAGCAACTGATACTAAAAAACCCAGCAACTGATACTACAAAAAACACAGCAACTGACACCAAAAAACCCAGCACTGATACTAAAAAAACCCAGCAACTGCAAAAAACCCAGCAACTGACCAAAAAACCCAGCAACATGATACTAAAAAAACCCAGCACTGACACCAAAAACCCAGCAACTGATACTAAAAAAAACCCAGCAACTGACACAAAAAAAACCCAGCAAACCAATATAAAACCAGGCCAACTGACACCAAAAACCCAGCAACGACACCAAAAAACCCAGCAACTGACACTAAAAACCCAACAACTGACACAAGGAAAAGCAGCAACTGACACAAAAAAACCCAGCAACTGATACTAAAAAACCCAGCAGACTGATACAAAATACACAGCAACTGACACCAAAAACCAGCAACTGACACCAAAAAAACCAACAAACTGACACCAAAAAACCCAGCCAACTGACACCAAAAAACCAGCAAACTGACACCAATAAACCAGCAAACTGGACACTAAAAAACCCAACAACTGACACCAGAAAAACCCAGCAACTGACACCAAAAAACCCAGCAAACTGATACTAAATAAAACCCAGCAACTGACACAAAAAAAACCCAGCAACCAATAGTAAAAAACCCAGCAACTGACACAAAAAACCCAGCAACTGACACCAAAAAACCCAGCAACTGACACTAAAAAACACCAAACACTGACACCAAGAAACGCCAGCAACTGACACAAAAAACCATCAACTGATACTAAAACACAAACTGAACTAAAAATAACAGCAACTGACACCAAAAAACCCAGCAAACTGACACAA
The DNA here is from genome assembly GCA_035128595.1 of Eptatretus atami. Taxonomy (NCBI): domain Eukaryota; kingdom Metazoa; phylum Chordata; class Myxini; order Myxiniformes; family Myxinidae; genus Eptatretus; species Eptatretus atami. Next base: position 17,852,561 of record CM068953.1, on the reverse strand, counting down.
AAAACACCAGCAACTGACACCAAAAACCAGCAACTGACACCAAAAAAACCAGCAACTGACACCAATAAACCCAGCAACTACACTAAAAACCCAACAACTGGACACCAAGAAACCACAACTGACACCAAAAAACCACAACTGACACCAAAAAACCAGCAACTGACACCAAAAAACCCAGCAACTGACACCAATAAACCCAGCAACTGACACTAAAAAACCCAACAAACTGACACCAAGAAACCCAGCAACTGACACCAAAAACCCGCAACTGATACTAAAAAACCCAGCAACTGATACTAAAAAACCAGCACTGACACCAAACAGCAATGATACTAAAAAACCAGCAACTGATACTAAAAAACCCAGCACCTGACACCAAAAAAACCCGCAACTCACACCAAAAAACCCAGCAACTGACACCAAAAAACCCAGCAACTGACACCAAAAAACCCAACAACTGAACTAGAAAAACCCAGCAAGTGACACCAAAAAACCCAGCAACTGACACTAAAAAAAAAACCCAGCAACTGACACCAAAAAAACCCAGCAACTGATACTAAACAACCCAGCAACTCGACACAAAAACCCAGCAACTGACACCAAAAAACCCAGCAACCTGACACCAAAAAACCCAGCAACTGACAGCAAAAAACCCAGAAACTGATACTAAAAAACCAGCACAACTGATACTAAAAAACCAGCACCTGACACCAAAAAAACAGCACTGAACACCAAAAAAAAAACCAGCACCTGACACCAAAAAAAACCCAGCAACTGACACCAAAAAAACCCAGCAACTGACACCAAAAAACCAGCAAACTGACACCAAAAAACCCAGCAACTGACACCAAAAAACCCAGGCAACTGACACCAAAAAACCCAGCAACTGGACACCAATAAACCCAGCAAACTGACACTAAAAAACCAACAACTGACACCAAGAAAAACCAGCAACTGACAACAAAAAACCCAGCAACTGATACTAAAAACCCAGCAACTGAACTAAAAAAACCCAGCACCTGACACAAAAACCCAGCAACTGATACTAAAAAACCCAGCAAACTGATACTAAAAACCCAGCACTGACACCAAAAAAACCAGCAACTGACACCAAAAACCCAGCAACTGACACCAAAAAACCCAGCAACTGACACCAAAAAACCCAACAACTGAACTAAAAACCCAGCAAGTGACACCAAAAAACCCAGCAACTGACACTAAAAAACACCAGCAACTGACACCAAAAAACCCAGCAACTGATACTAAAACAACCAGCAACTGACACCAAAAAACCAGCAACTGACACCAAAAAAACTCGCACTGACACAAAACCCAGCAACTGACAGCAAAAAACCCAGCAAACTGATACTAAAAAAACCCAGCAACTGATACTAAAAAACCAGCACCTGACACCAAAAAAACCCAGCACCTGACACCAAAAAAACTCAGCAACTGATACTAAAAAATAGCCACGCAAAGCGGGCGTAACCCCTCAGCCCCTTGATGCAAACCAATATTCAGATGGTGGCCATATTGAAAATCGCAGCATGCCCATTTTCGAAGAGGAACCTTCCTCTACTTCATCCCCAAAACACCACCCAGCAAAAATGGATTAAATCGGACAAGGTTTCTCCTCAAAATTGACGGAAACCAATTTCAAGATGCTGCCCTAGCCGCCATATTGGATATCGGATTGTGCTGTATATCGAAAAGGAACTTCCTCTAACCACCCCGTTTATACCCCCATGAAATAAAATCAATCTGTCAAGGCGTTCTCAAAGTTATTGTCCCGGAAACCAAATTCAACATAGCTGCCCTAGCCGCCATATTGGATATCGCAGCACGCCCATTTCGAAAGGAAACCTTCCTCTACTCACCCCAACATACCCTGCAAAAAATGGATTTAATCGGACAAGGCATTCTCCTCAAAATCGATGAAACATTTTTTCAAGTAGGCTGCCATGTAGGCCACATTGAAAATCGCAGCGCGCCCATTTTCGAAAGGGAACCTTACTCTACTCAACCCCAACAACACCCGCAAAAATGGATTTAATCAGACAAGGCGTCCTCCTCGAAATTGACGGAAACCAAAAGTTGACAGACGGACGGATGCCCACCGGACAAGATGGCTGCATGGAGGCCACATTGAAATCGCAGCACGCCCATTTCGAAAGGAACCTTCCTCTACTCAACCCAACACCACCCTGGAAAAATGGATTTAATCGGACAAGGCGTTCTCCTCGAATCAACGGAACCAATTTCAAGATGGCTGCCATGGAGGCCACATTGAAAATCGCAGCGCGCCCACTTTCTGAAAGGAACCTTCTCTTACTCAACCCCAACATACCCTGCAAAAATGGATTTAATCGGACAAGGCGTTCTCGAATCGACGGAAACCAATTTCAAGATGACTGCCATGGAGGCCACATTGAAAATCGCAGCGCGCCCATTTTCAAAAGAACCTTCCTCTACTCAACCCCAACACACCCTGCAAAAACGGATTTAATCGGACAAGGCGTTCTCCTCGAAATTGACGGAAAACAAAAGTGACAGATGGATGACGCCCGCCCGGACAACGCCTATGACGACAATACCCCTTAGCCAATTCGGGCTGAGGGGTAAAAACCGAGCAACTGATACTAAAAACCCAGCACTTACACCAAAAACCCAGCAACATGACACCAAAAAACCCAGCAACTGACCAAAACACCAAACAACTGACACAAAAAACCCAGCAACTGACACCAAAACACCAAACAACTGATTCCAAAAAACCCAGCAACTGACCAAAAACACAAACAACGGACACCAAAAAAACCAGCAACTAACCAAAAAACACCAAACAACTGACACCCAAAAAACCCAGCAACTGACACCAAAAAACCCAGCAACTGACCAAAAAACCAAACAACTGCACCAAAAAAACCCAGCAACTGACACCAAAACAAACACCAAACAACTGTTCCAAAAACCCAGCAACTGACAAAAAACACCAAACAACTGACACCAAAAAACCCAGCAACTAACCAAAAAACACAAACAACTGACACCAAAAAAACCCAGCAACTGACACCAAAAAACCAGCAACTGACACCAAAAAACCCAACAACTGGACCAAAACACCAAACAACTGACACCAAAAACCCAGCAACTGACCAAAACACCAAACAACTGACACCAAAAACCCAGCAACTGACCAAAAACACCAAACAACTGACACCAAAAAACCCAGCAACTGTCCAAAACACCAAACAACTGACACCAAAAACCCAGCAACTGGCCAAAACACCAAACAACTGACACAAAAAACCCAGCAACTGACCAAAAACACCAAACAACTGACACCAAAAAAACCAGCAACTGACCAAAACACCAAACAACTGACACCAAAAAACCAGCAACTGTCCAAAAACACCAAACAACTGACACCAAAAACCCAGCAACTGGCCAAAAACACCAAACAACTGAGACACCAAAAACACAAACAACTGACACCAAAAAACCCAGCAACTGTCAAAAACACCAAACAACTGACACCAAAAACACCAAAAACTGACACCAAAACACCAAACAACTGACACCAAAAAACCAGCAAAACTGACCAAAACACCAAACAACTGACACCAAAAAACCCAGCAACTGTCCAAAAACACCAAACAACTGACACCAAAAAACCCAGCAACTGATCCACCAAAAACACCAAAATAACTGACACCAAAAAACCCAGCAACTGCCAAAAACACCAACAACTGACACCAAAAACACCAAACAACTGAACCAAAAACCAGCAACTGTCCAAAAACACCAAACAAACTGACACAAAAACACCAAACAACTGACACCAAAAACACCAAACAAACTGACACCAAAAACACCAAACAAACTGACACCAAAAAACACAGCAACTGTCAAAAACACCAAACAACTGACACCAAAAACCCAAGCGACTGACCAAAAACCAAACAACTGACACCAAAAACCCAGCAACTGACCAAAAACACCAAACAACTGACACCAAAAAACCCAGCAAACTGACCAAAAACACCAAACAACTGACACCAAAAAACCCAGCAACTGACCAAAAACACCAAACAACTGACCACCAAAAAACAGCAACTGACCAAAAACACCAAACAACTGACACAAAAAACCCAGCAACTGGCCAAAAAACACCAAACAACTGCCCAAAAAAACCAGCAACTGACCAAAACACCAAACAACTGACACCAAAACCCAGCAACTGGCCAAAAACACCAAACAACTGACACCAAAAACACCAAACAATGACACCAAAACACCAAACAACTGACACCAAAAACCCAGCAACTGGCCAAAAACACCAAACAACTGACAACCAAAAACACCAAACAACTGACACCAAAAACAAAACACCAAACAACTGACACCAAACAAACCCAGCAACTGACCAAAACACCAAAAACTGACACCAAAAAACCAGCAACTGACAAACACAAACAACTGACACCAAAAAACCCAGCAACTGACCAAAAACACCAAACAACTGACACCAAAAAACCCAGCAACTGACCAAAAACACCAACAACTGACACCAAAAACCAGAACGACACCAAAACACCAAACAACTGACACCAAAAAACGCCAGCAACTGGCCCAAAACACCAAACAACTGACACCAAAAAACCCAGCAACTGACACCAAAAAACCCAGCAACTGACCAAAAACCACAACAACTAACACCAAAAAAACCAGCAACTGACACCAAAAACACCAAACAACTGATTCCAAAAAACCCAGCAACTGGCCAAAAACACCAAACAACTGACACCAAAAAACCCAGCAACTGGCCAAAAACACCAAACAACTGACACCATAAAACCAGCAACTGGCCAAAAAAACACCAAACAACTGATTGAGACCAAAAACCCAATGAAAACACCAAACACTGACACCAACAAAACAGCAACACCAAACTGACACCAAAAAACCCAGCAACTGAACACCAAAAAACCCAGCAACTGACACCAAAAAACCCAGCAACTGACCAAAAACACCAAAACAACATGATCACCAAAAAAACAGCAACTGACACCAAAAACCCAGCACTGCACACCAAAAAAACCCAGCAACTGCTGACCAAAAACACCGAAACAACTGACGACCCAAAAAAAACCAGCAACTGACCAAAAACACCAAACAACTGATTCCAAAAAACCAGCAACTGACCAAAAACACCAAACAACTGACACCAAAAAACCCAGCAACTGACACCAAAAAACCCAGCAACTGACCAAAAACACCAAACAACTGACACCAAAAAAACCCAGCAACTGACACCAAAACACCAAACAACTGATTCCAAAAAACCCAGCAACTGACCAAAAACACCAAACAACTGACACCAAAAAACCCAGCAACTGACACCAAAAACACCAAACAACTGTCACCAAAAAAACCCAGCAACTGACCCCGACAAGGTGGAATTAATTAAGGTAATTATATAGTTCCTGTCTTATGAGGCAGGAGTTTCCAATGGCAACACTAACAGGCCAATCTGTTGTTTACAACGTACAGTGATTATTCTCGACAAGATTCAGAGAGATTTTATGGATTACCATATTAATATATCACTATGTAATAGTTTGTTTTTTTTTCCAAAGCCCAACAAGAAAAGATAAAGTCTATAAAAAGCATCCTTGATTGGAGTGTAATTTAATTAAAGTGGAAAAAGCAATTATATATATACATTTTATATTAAAAAAAACAAAACAAGATTCCTTTTCACATATAATCAATGGATGAAATTAACAAGACGTAGAATGAGGTATCCCAACAATCGTGGGAAGCATGGAAAAGCTGACGTGTCGGGCGTCACACAATCGCTCCCACGATTGAAGATTACATTATTTTGGTTAACAGCAACAAAAAAAAATTCTCAACTGCAGCTGTAGATAAAGCTGTCACCATGAAACCAATAATAACGCAAAATTCGAAGAACTGCATCACTGCAAAAGGAACGGATTAGTTGAATTTACAACAACTTTGCAGGTGAACCTGCAGCAAAGTTTACCGTCACATAAAAGAACCATTTTATCAAATCAAATGGTACTAAGTGTGCAATATGTCACCTGTCGGGTTAAAGGGTACAACTATGACGATCAAATGCAAGCTTTCTTGCATTGTTCATGATACATGGCTTAATCACAGTAAATGCATCCTACGTTACCGTTACTATGTACAAGCTTCACGTGTGACGTCTAACTGGTTCATCTGGTGAAGTTTCTGGGTTCGCGACGGTTCAAATCTGAATACGGCGATGGCACAAATATACGCACAAGTGGTTATAACGCTGTCTCATGCACACATTCCCATCACAAACTCAGGAAACATCCATGTGCAGGAGTCGTGCATGACTGCCCCGAGGACATTGATAGGATGACCGTCGAATGATCTGATGGAGAATGGCTGCCCGAAGGGCGTCATTTATAGGACGACCGTGGAACGATCTGACAGAGTATGCGTTTGAAGGCTTTGCGAAAATCCTGGTTGAAGATGGTGTATATGAGTGGATTAAGGGAGCTGTTACAGTATCCAAACCAGAAGAAAATGTTAAAAAGCACGTCTGGTGCGTGGCAACCGATGGCGGACAGGCAGTAGGTGAAGAAGAAAGGAAACCAGCACAGTACGAAGACACCCATGACCACTGTGAGTACAAACGTGAAGCGCTTTTCCCGGGCCGCCGTAAGCTTGCGTCGAAGGAGTCTGGCTCCAGCACTGGGGTTCGAGCGCAGAGCACCTGGTTCTTCATCTTCCAACCTGAGTAAACCGCACTCTTTGGCATCACAGTCCCCGTTAATGCTGCAGGTTCTGACTGCTTGGGATCCGCTTCCGGTAATTGCTGATACTTGTGGTAAATGCTCGGACTCTGACCCCGTGCAATTCCCGTTAGGAATCTCCAAGGCGGTGCTGACGGTCTCTTTGTGATGGCTGCTGTTTGTGCCACCGACAAACTTCATGGCCAGTCCGTCACGAGTCTCATCCTCTGTGAGTACCACCTGTTTCCTCCCATTGGTCGCACTTTGGGAGTTCTCACTATTTTCCACGGGGTCCTGGAGCGGGACCCGAACGCCCTGCCGAGATGGCCCACGGCCTGCTTCCTGAGGTTTTCCTGCACGCACCCCAGAGCGGACCGAAGAGCGGCGTGCACGACCCTTCGCCACTTGGTAGATCCGTGCGTACACGAGCATCATGACGAGGCATGGTACAAAGAACGAGCCGATGCTGGAGCTCAGCACATACCAACTGTTGGAGTTCAGCTCACACTTTGGGTACAGAGCCTGGAGGGGCTTCTGTGGATCCACGATGAGTAACGGAGGGAAGGAGATAATGGCAGAGATGATCCACACGCTCACGATGACGCAGCGCACGTGACGTGGGGTACGCTTCAGATTGTAACGCACGGGTTTCGTGACTGACCAGTAACGGTCGAGGCTGATGGCACAAAGGTGCGCAATTGACGACGTGCACACAAGCACGTCGACACACAGGTACAACTGACACCAAAGATGTCCAAAGTACCAATAACCCATGAGCTCGTTGGCCAGTGAAAAGGGCATGACCAGCGTCGCCACCAGAAGGTCTGCCGCTGCTAGTGACACCAGGAACTGGTTCTGCACAGCTTGGAGAGACTTACTAGTGGACACGGCGATCACCACCAGGATGTTTCCAAATATCGTTGCAAAGATGATGAAACCCACAAGAAGCGTAAGTCCGGCGAGGGTAGCAACCGAGTGCGGCATGGCCAAGGCTGTGCCATTGTGAACGGTCGAGTTGTCCTCGTCGACCACTTCCATTGCCGACGGTCACTGCTGAAGGGTCGCCGTTCACCCCCCGCTGCCTCGCGGCGGGAATGATCGAAGTCGCGCACCGCCAGACCGGGCGGCGCACATCGTCCTTGGGAGAAACTGCGGATACAAAAACGGCGGGAAAGTTACATCCTGTACAGCTCAAGCGACATGTGCCACAGAACCTATTGGAAACATTTGAGGGTCACGATGATCTTACCCAAAAAACTTTCAAACAAGCAGTGAGTGCCGCAAGCGACTCCTTGCTACGATACAGGCTTGTGAAGAACTGCGAACAACGAACTCCGACACTGTGTCAACACAAGATATCGAACCACCGAGTTTACGGTGGAGGTTGAGAGGAGGAGTGTGCGGCAGACGGCGGCTGCTGAAATCGATTCGAACTGAGGAGGTGTGTGGAAGGAAAGACGGGTGTGGAATGAGAGCTTGGGGTGGGTGGAGGCAAGAATGGATCAAGGGGAAGCTTTGAGGGACGGGATCGGAGGGTGGAGGTGGCTCATTCAGGATATACCTCTCGCTTCGCAGTGGCATGGCCGAGCGCCACGGCCAGTCTCTCTCCGGGTCTGTTCGGCTGGGACGTAATGTGGACTACGTGATGCACGGCTCCGTCCCACGGGGCACTCGGGCGCAAAGTACGTTCATTTTCGATGTGGTCAGTGAACCTTGTCAGAAAGGACGAAATTGATACGTACACAGTGTAACTTCGACGTCACGCACTCACCCACTCGGCTCCTCTCTCCTTTCCCCAACCATAGGAGGAATTTTACTGTGGGTTCAACACTTGGGTCCACACACAATGTGTGGCACCGCCTATTACAAACATCCTTTGGACAAACAAAGTGAGTGGATGTCTGGGCGTTGCAGAATACGCTCCAAGGATGGTTCAAGAGCATTATATTACAACTGGATTGTCATCAGCTTGATACTCGGGACACTCGGTATGAGGCGTCATATTTGTGTCGAGTGGGGTCGTGCTTCGTCGGGATCGTGACACCAAAGTCCTTTCGTGCAGCCAACGAGGGCTTCTAATACGACATATCCTGATGCGTTTCACATGTCTTTGTAATGACATCAAGTTTGTTCAAATCGGATTTAAAATTGGCCTGTTTTGTGTTAAGCTCACAAAACAACGTTCAAAATGCGTTAAGGCAAAGGCACAAGCACGCGGGGCGAGTTTCGGGGTCAAAGAAACGAAAGGTGAACGACACGGATGGAAGGTCATGGCTTTGGGTGCAGCACGGCACCTAATGACGGTGGGCATGGATCGCTGCACCCTGTGTACAATTCAGGTGCTTCACATGGCCGCACCACGCGTCTCGGTGCACCTTCGGGATACTGTGCATGATGTTCACCTACGTACGCCTAGGCACACGGTTCTGGGTGCAGGATCTCTGCAACCCACAGCAGTGTGCACAATGTGTGTAAAGAAAAGACTCGAGGTGCAGCATGTCTAACATGCTGTGTGTCAGCTGATCTACAATGCACGGTTCTCGGTGCACCACGCCCATTGCCCATAATGCACTTTCCTTGGGGCAGTGCACCCGTAATTGCACTTTTATTGGTGCAGCGTACCCGTAATGCACTTTTCTTGGTGCAGCGTGCCCGTAATGCACTTTTCTTTATGCAGTGTGCCCATAATGCACTTTTCTTTGTGCAGCGTGCCCGTAATGCACTTTTATTGGTGCAGCGTGCCCGTAATGCACTTTTCTTTGTGCAGCGTACCCATAATGCACTTTTCTTGGTGCAGCGTACCCATAATGCACTTTTCTTTGTGCAGCATGCCCGTAATGCACTTTTCTTTGAGCAGCGTGTCCGTAATGCACTTTTCTTTGGTGGCAAGCGTGCCCGTAATGCACTTTTTCTGGTGCGTGCCAGTAATGCACTTTTATTGGTGCAGCGTGCCCGTAATGCACTTTTTTGTGCAGTGCACCGTAATGCACTTTTATCTAGTGCAGCGTGCCCGTAATGCACTTTTCTTTGTGCAGCGTGCCGTAATGCACTTTTCTTTGTGCAGCATGCCCGTAATGCACTTTTATTTGTGCAATGCCCCAGTAATGCACTTTTTATTGTGCAGCGTGCCGTAATGCACTTTTCTTGGTGCAGTGTTTCGTAATGCACTTTTCTTTGTGCAGCATGCCGTAATGCACTTTTCTTTGTGCAGCATGCCCGTAATGCACTTTTCTTTGTGCAGCGTGCCCGTAATGCACTTTTATTGGTGCAGTGCACCCGTAATGCACTTTTCTTTGTGCAGCGTGCCCGTAATGCACTTTTCTTGGTGCAGCGTGTCCATAATGCACTTTTATTTGTACAGAGCGTGCCCGTAATGCACTTTTTTGGTGCAGCGTGCCCGTAATGCACTTTCTATTGGTGCAGCGTGTCTAATGCACTTTTATTGGTGCAGGGTGCCCGTAATGCACTTTTCTTGGTGCAGCATTGCATAATGCACTTTTTTGTGGGCAGCGTGCCCGGTAATGCACTTTTAATTGTGCAGCATCGCATAATGCACTTTTCTTGGTGCAGCGTGCCGTAATGCATTTTCTTGGTGCAGCATCCACATAATGCACTTTTATTTGTGCAGCATGCCCGTAATGCACTTTTATTGAGCAGCATCCGCCTAATGCACTTTTATTGGTGCAGCGTGCCCGTAATGCACTTTTCTTTGTGCAGCATCCGCATAATGCACTTTTTTCCTTGTGTCAGTGCACCCGTAATGCACATTTCTTGGTGCAGCGTGCACATAATGCACTTTTCCTGCGCAGCGTACCCATAATGCACTTTTATTGGTGCAGCATCCGCATAATGCACTTTTCTTTGTGCAGTGCACCCGTAATGCACTTTTCTTGGTGCAGCATCCGCATAATGCACTTTTCTTTGTGCAGTGTACCCATAATGCACTTTTCTTGGTGCAGCATCCGCATAATGCACTTCTCTTGGTGCAGTGCACCCGTAATGCACATTTCTTGGTGCAGCGTGCCCGTCGGAAGGATGACAGGCTGAATCCACCCCACCTGGTATTAATTGAACAGCCGAGCGGGATTTGAACTCAGGATGCTCGGATCCCAAGCCCACCACCCAAACCGTTAAGCCAACACCAGGCACAGCATGGCCATGACGCACCTTTATCGGTGCAGCACATTGCGTTGGGAAAAGTTTACAGGGGGAGTCACAAACATCGAACTACGGTTCTACTTTACACGTACATAGTGAGTTCCATCGGTTTGATCCCCGCTCGGCGGTCCACGACCCCATCCCCCCCCCCTTTTGTAAACTTTCCTCTTCTCCGAGGAATTCTTTCCCTCCTGCCATCTCGAACCCCATGCGCTGCGCATCCGGTTGTGTTCACACAATAACAAAGCACAACAAATCCGCATCCGTTCCCAGCGGCCCGAAATAACACGCGTACAATGCGTGTGTGTTGGAGCGTACGGCGGATATCCGTGAACGAAAACCGTGCGGTGTCTGACATCACACGGCCGTGCCAAGTGCCCGCACCCGCGAACAAGACACCCAAAGCCCCGAATATTTATGGCCGTTTTACACGAGTTTCCTTGTTTACTGGAACCTGCACCCAGGGACGGACAAACAAGCGACCGAGATCCGTCACTTGGAGCTTCGCGAGAAACCACCGATCGGTTTGATGCGCTCTTACCAAGCTCACTGCGACGCTGGGACGACGTCCACGTTCACGTGATGACGTCATGAGATAGTCTGCGACGCCGGGACAATGCACACGTGCACGTGATGGTGTCACAATAACGTTGCGCAGCTAAAACAATAATGTTGCTGCAACTTCATCAAAACATTATGGCAAATATTGTTAAAAACGTAAGATTTTGTAGGATTTTTTTTAAACATTAAAAAGTTATCGAATGCTGTATAAACTTTTAGAATTTTTGTTATTTTAACGTTTTAAGTGTGCACCGATTTTGTTCCGTGTGAGCTGGGATTACACAACGTGAGTGGTGGAGCACGAGACCTAGTGAAGAAGATTCCATTAAATTGGACCTCGTGCGTGTCATTGTATGCAAATGAGTTAACGTTCAAACAACCGGTGGGAATTACCAGCTTTGTCCCACTGTGTAACAAAATTACATTTGGGATAGTAATCCGCTCACTGTCCTGACGTTTGGGCAAAGAGGATAGACCAGAGGTGTGAACACTCACCTCGGAGCTGTCGAACCTGGGTTCGAATCCCGACCCAGCTATAAACGGTCATCCCGGAAGCCTGGTGTTGGCTCAGTGGTTAGGGTGGCGGCTTGGGATCTGAGGGTCCTGAGTTCAAGCCTCGTTGTCCGCTGAATTAATTCACCAGGGGGTTGACTCAGCCTGCCATCCTTCCGAGGACAGCAAAATGAGTACCAGCTTGCTGGGATGACTGAGTCATTCAAGTATCCTGCGTCGGAGTGGCGACCCGCCCAGGGTTGTGCCCAATAGCCAAGGAGACTGCTTCAGCAGTACTGACGCTCTGTACAGAGTATGGTCCCAATGGACTGGAATGGTGTTTCACAGGCAGGGTGAGTCATCAAACCCTCGGATGGACGTTCAACTTGGCATCCCATCTGCTGCCATTCGTTGGTGGATGTTCAATATCCCAGGGTGTGTCGAACGAAGATGGAGGCGAGCTATCTCTCGAATTCCAAATCGGTTTGCAGTCAAACCTCAGGCCTGGTTCAGCGGTTCCACAAAGACTTCAAACAAAAACGTTCCTTGGCGAACCCCACAAGGGGGGTGGATTAATTCGGACTGATAAATTAGTGGTAGGTATACAGTAAGTGTGCAGGCACGCACGCACACGCACGCACACGCACACACGCACGCACGCAAGCACGCACATACCTAAATTTGTGGTCACCAATGGAATCCTTTCATCTCCTCTCGCTGTTTAACTGGAGTGTCCCAAGGTCATGTTTAATTCTGGAATCCTCTTCCTTATCTTCATCAAAGATATTTCTGACTCTGGAAAATCCTTCATTTGCTGATGACTCCTCTCTCTGTCTCTGTCTCTATCTATCTCTCCATCTCTCTATATCTATCCATATATATTCTCTCCATCTCTCGATATCTATCTCTCCATCTCTCTATATCTATCCATATATATTCTCTCCCTCTGTCTCTATCTATCTCTCCATCTCTACGAAGTCTGTTCACTTCCTTGCGGAAAAGATGTGTAGGCACAGACGACAAGCACAGTCATTGTCCAAAAGGAGAAGATGCCATTAGCAACACAAGGAAGTTCACTGGATGCTGTGTCTCCATGTTGTCATGAAGAAGCTGACACCGAATATTTGTAACAGGCCAGGGATGCAACGACGGATGGTAGCAAGTACATTATCATTAAGGCTAATGACACGGACGTATAGTCATAGCAATATCTGTACTGCCATCCTTACAGGAACTAGGTCTTGAGAACATGTGGATTGCTTTTGGCCAAGGAGCCAAGGGCAATGGATTCCAGTCAACGAGGGTAGTTTCTGCAAGAGGGCCTGAGAAAGCTAGAGGGATCCCATACTTCCATGCGTTCACTGGATGCGACGTCGTGTCTGCCTTCGGGCGGTAAAGGGAAGAAAACTGCATGGCAGACTTGGAACGTCTTTGATGATGTTTCTGAAACACTCACCAATCTCAGCCAGCACCAACATTGATTCGTGATCTTTGACTTTTTAGAAGTTTTTTATTTTATTTTTTATCTTTCAAAATTGGATTTTCAAATGGCAATCAGGCAGATTTGATTAGAATCCCCTGGAGAACAAATGTGTACCAGAGATTTGAGG
>CM068953.1:17811362-17830687 GCA_035128595.1 Eptatretus atami | reverse complement strand
TTTAAACTATTTTGAATTGAGGGAACGTTAAACTATTCTGAATCGAGAGAATGTTAATCTCTTCTGAATTGAGAGAATGTTAATCTCTTCTGAATTGACAGAACGTGAAGCTATTCTGAATTGAGAGAACGTTAATCTCTTCTGAATTGAGGAACGAAAGCTATTCAGAATTGAGGGAAGTTAGAGTCGTTCTGAATTGAGAGAGTTAAGCTGTTCTGAATTGAGAGAACGTTAAGCTATTCTGAATTGGAGAGAAACGTTAACTGTTCTGATTGAGAGAACGTTTAAGCTTTCTGAATTGAGAGAACGTTAAGCTGTTCTGAATTGAGAGAACGTTAAGCTATTCTGAATTGAGAGAACGTTAAGCTGTTCTGAATTGAGAGAAGTAGCTGTTCTGAATTGAGAGAACGTTAAGCTATTCTGAATTGAGAGAACGTTAAGCTATTCTGAATTGAGAGAACGTTAAAGCTATTCTGAATTGAAAGGGAACGTAAAGCTATTCTGAATTGAGGGAAAAGTTAAGCTGTTTCTGAATTGAGAGAACGTTAAGCTGTTCTAAATTGAGAGAAGTTAGAGCTATTCTGAATTGAGAGAACGTTAAGCTATTCTGAATTGAGGAACGTAAAGCTATTCTGAATTGAGGGAAGTTAAGCTGTTCTGAATTGGAAGAGAACGTTAAGCTGTTCTATGAATCTGAGAGAGAAGTTAAAGCTCTATCTGAAATTGAGGGAACGTTAAACTATTTGAATGTAAGGGAACGTTAGAACTATTACTGAATTGAGGGAACGTTAAACTATTTTGAATTGAGGAAACGTTAAACTATTCTGAATTGAGGGAACACTAAACTATTTTGAATTGAGAGTATGTTAAGCTATTCTGAATCGAGAGAACATTAAGCTATTCTGAATCAGAGAACGTTAATCTATTCTGAATTGAGAGAATGTTAATCTCTTCTGAATGGAGAGAACGTTAATCTCTTCTGAAATGACAGAAGTGAAGCCTATCTGAATTGAGAGACGTTAAACTATTCTGATTGAGAGAACGTTAAACTATTCTGAATTGAGGAACGTTGAGCTATTTAAATTGAGAGAACGTTAAACTATTCTGAATTGAGAGGATGTTAAAGGTCCATGTCACTCAAAGTACTGAAATTGCATATATACATGTCCTATAGGAGTTTTTCATCGTGATTTCTGATCTGACATATTTTTTCACAATACTCGTTCTGTAAAATGTTAAATTAAAAAACAAACCTCTTCGGGAACGCCCCTAAAATTCTGCCGAAATCTACTGAACGATGCGTAACCACATGACGTCATCTCTCAGAACAACAAAGGGGCACGCAAATTACTCGGGTTGGTGTCTACGTGATTGTATTGGCTTTCTGTGTGTTTCCACATTTGATTGATCGACTCAAACGCTTCGTTCATTTCTGCTTTAAAAAAATCAAACATTTGGTTTTGAATAATGGATGACATGGACTTTGATTTGTCTGGTAGCGACAGTGAGTGTGAGAGAAATGAAGGATTTTGGTCTGAATCAGATGGAGAATTGTCGGATAACGTAGTCCGCGGGAGGTGAAGTTCAGGCAGCTGGAAATGGAATACGGCCTTAGCAGTTCGAGCCCGAAGCAGGACAAGCAGAGGAAAATGGCGATGAAATTCCAGAGTTCATGATGATCGGGAGGACATCGTAGGAAGACTTGGCAATAACAACTGGTTAGACTAAATCCTATTCGTAATTCAATAATGTAAATTCGACTTGCATGCTGCTCGATATCAGAAATATTTTAGTGAGGTGACGTGACCAGCACAGCGGGCATGTTGCTCCGCAGCGAATGAATGCAAGCAAGGCCAGCCCATGTCATCGGCCGTATCTCTCCGCACATAAAACGAAGCAATCTCGCTGTCGCGGATACGATGAAAACTTGTGTGCAGAACACACCTTGCGACACAATTGTCTAGAGTAGTCCGATAAATCTGACGTTCTGTTGCATTTTTATTTATTCTATTCCTACTGTCATGTAGCGCCAGTAGAAAACAATGAAGAAAAGAGAATAATAAAAGAAAGCTACAGCACGTCAGATTTATCGGACTAGTCGGACAGACGACGGATTTATCAGACGACATTGCTTTGATGATGGGTATGCATCAGGTTTCAGCCTCCTCAACTTCTTCAAACTGAACAGCGAATAGAGCCCGTGATCAAAGTCACTGTCTTCGAAGTGGGCGCTGCAAATGACGCTCGTGTCGCTGGGGCCTTTCCAGTTTCCCTCGTCAGCTTCACTTTAGATGTCCATATTCTCCGAAGATTCTCATCTTCGGGAATACATGAAGGCTTACACCGTCTTTGGTTGTATTGCTGCATCCTGCTACGATACATCTTGCAGGCATTTTCGAAGTAAGGCTAAAACTCTAAAAACTTTCGCGAAACAATCACAGGAATTAAGACGATTAGTGAGATAGCAAACAAATGTGCACAATGCATTTATACTTACTTTATACGGCACGTGAGTCTCATAAATCGACTCTGAGCGAGTCGTGTTCTGAAGATGACGTCAACGGTCATGGTACTTACTGTTCGCTGAACTCAACTTTTTTGAGGGGCGGGGCATAGCAAGTTGTGAAAAACACTACAAATGTTCAAAATATTGGTCTAATTATCCCATTGTTGATTTTAAAAAAGAACCATGGGTGATTTTTTCACTAGGAAGGTCAAGTTAATATATAAAATAACCAGAAATTTTTGAATTACATGGGACCTTAAAACTATTCTGAATTGAGAGAACGTTAAACTATTCTGAATTGACAGGACGTTAAAGTATTTTGAATCGAAGAACATTAAGCTATTCTCAATTGATGGGATATTAATCTCTTCTGAATTGAGAGAACATTAAGCTATTCTGAATTGACAGGACGTTAAGCTATTCTGAATTGAGAGAACGTTAATCTCTTCTGAATTGAGAGAACATTAAGCTATTCTGAATTGAAGAGAACCGTTAATTCTTCTGAATTGAGAAGAACATTAAGCTATTCTGAATTGAGAGAACGTTAATCTATTCTGAATTGAGAGAACGTTAATCTATTCTGATTTGAGAGAACATTAATCTATTCTGAATTGAGAGAACATTAATCTATTCTGAATTGAGAGAACGTTAATCTATTCTGAATTGAGAGAACATTAATCTATTCTGAATTGAGAGAACGTTAATCTATTCTGATTTGAGAGGTTGTTTATCTCTTCTGAATTGAGAGAATGTTAAGCTATTCTGAATTGCGAGGATGTTGAGCTGTTCTGAATTGAGAGAACGTTGAGCTATTCTGAATTGAGAGGATGTTAATCGGCTAAATGCCGACTTCCAACGCCAAGATCGACATGTATAGAGATAGAAACTGACACCAGAGAAATAAACTAGATCATTTTTCAAAGATCAGAGAGATCGCGGCATCGTTTCGGTCAAGGATTGAGGTTCTTCAGAGTAGAACAGGAAAATAAATCTGAGCGAAGAAACAGGTGAACGATGGAAGGATTACACCGAAACTCGATGCAAACGAGATAGCAACATGATGACAACCTTCCAAGAAAGAGAATGTGAACAAGAACCAACAGTGATAGAATGTGATGTGCGTGGAGTCCTGAAGAGCTGGCAAATGGAAACGCACCAGGTGCCATGAAATTCCAATACAACACTTTAAAGGTGTATTTTATGTCAAGCAGAGGTTGCAGGTGTCGTCGAGTTATGTTTGTCTTGTACAGGATGTGTGTGGTGTTCACAACGGAGGCATGAAAGGTGAACACGATCAGACTTGGAAAGTAAGAACAAATTGGAGAGGAGGTAATCAGAACTTTAACAACTATCTGTACAAAGATGTGCAGCAGGAATAAATGGCTTAAAAGGTGGAAGCAGTCATTCTACATACCATAGCCAAGGAAAGAGGATCCAAGAGAATGTTCAAATAACTGAACCATTGCCTTGATTTCACATGCCAGCAAGATATTACTGAAGATCAACTCAGAATAGAACACTTAATCAAGTCAGAAATACCTTTGGGTAAGCAGGTTCAGAAGAGGAAGAGGAACTAGAGATCAAATCACAAATCAGAGGTGGATCATGGGAAAGCAAGGGAATATCAAAGGAAAGGTGATCTCTGCTTTATTGATTACAAGCAGGGGCTACCAAGGTTGCCCAAGGAAGGTGGGGGATGGAGGGGGGGGGGGATACCCAACGCTGCCCAGCTGGGTGAGCTTTTCCCCAACGGTGGTTTCAGGACATGTTGGACATTGAAAAGCGATGGTTATTGGCCTCATGGTGATTACCTTTTGCCTGTGGGCCAGCAGCAGCACTGCCTCACCCCACATTCAAATATACACTTTCTAGCAGTCTTTGGTCGCCTCAAAACGGATGTCAAAGGCAAGTTTTGGTAGCTTAAAGCCTTGCCCAGGTTGTTCTGAAGCACCTACAACCAAAATTTGGGGCCTCTAGGTGATACGGTTGAGCGGTGAAAGAGCAACGTACAAACGTACAAACAAACACTTGAAAATATTTCCAAGATTGTAAATCTTTCGAGTGTGTTGATCACAAATTGATGTAGATGTTGCTGAGAGAGCTTGGGATGTCAGAGCACCCGATGTCTCTGATATAACAAGCCTGTACACTAAACAAGAAACTGCAGTAAGAACAGAGTATGGAGAGACAGGACGGTATGGAATTTGGAAAGGGGTCAAACAGGGGTCCATTCTCTCCCCTAATTTTGTCAATCTTGGACAAGTGGAGTACATCATGAAGAAATCAACTTGGATGATAGAGGCCGGAGTCAGAATTGGAGGAAGATGAATCAACAATCTATATTCTAAGGTATGCTGATGATACCACTCTGTTGGTAGAAAGAAAAGAGGATGTGATGAAACTGCTCCAGACAGTGAAGAAGGAAAGTGAAAAAGCTGGTCTTTATATAAACCTAAAAAAGATAAAATCTTGTCGACGAAAAAAAGACTGCAAGAAGAACAAACGAATCACTGATTGAAGAAGTTCGATTTGAATGTACATTTGAAGAACTGATGCTAAAACAGAGACTGTCATTATACTTTGGACAAATCATGCAAACAGAATAGAGGAAGACATTTTGAGGAAGAGACAGACCTTGTATGTGCTGCATGAATGGGGTAAAGGATGCAAGCAAGCTGTCTCTGCCAGAAGTTCGGGAAGCAGTGCAGGATAGGGATGTTTGTAGAAATCTGATCATGAACGTCACCAGAAATCGGACACGACTTGACAGGACTAGATAACCCTGCTGTTAGTGTGTCGTTCCCACCATCTCCTTTTTCATTGTTCTTTTCATTCTTTTACGTCCTCTGTTCTAGCTCCTCCCTGAGTATCAACTCTGTATACGAGATAAAGAAATAAAAACAGGCAAACCAGATACACACCAAAACGGCACACCGCAAGAGATCCATTACAACGAGGGACGCGAGTCCGCAACAAAGCTAATCCAAATGACCTCAAATTGTTCTTGGTTCTATAATTGAGTGTTTACAGCGCAAACTTCCATGAATGGCCAAAATGATTTCTCCAACTTTGATGATGACAAAATGTGGCAAAATATATTCAATGGGAATAATTTACGATGGACGTGTTACTCGTGCTCAATGAAAAAGTTCAATCAAGATGTGACGATAAAAAGCCAAGCGAGCAATGTTCCTGTTCGACAACAGCTGACCTTTCATCAAATCAAAGTCAATGACATTGAATCCAATTTAAATCTGGTAATTGCATGTATATAGAGGACGTTCAATGAGAAAAATCCTTCGATTACGCTCAAGCAAATTAAACATTTTAATCAACTTAGCGCAAGGAAATCACATTTTCATTTCACTTATAATAGAAACAATTTGGTTTGACAATGATGAGTGATAAATGTGTAAAGATTCCATGGACCCTCGAATGCAGGATTTCCTGTTTCATGCATCAGCGATGGAGACAAATGATCCATTTCAAGTGGAGTTTGAATGCAAATGTCACAGTTTAACGTTTTGGATGAGCTTTGTCATTTTGTACAGGTTTGTCACGAGCTCCAGTCCCTAAAACAGGAAGACATCCAGGTCGTGATATTTCATTCGCTTGTCACGTCTTTGTTTAACCAATAAAACCGAAAAATCAAGAAGGAACCCAAAAAAGTAACGAGCAAAGATGGAGTCACGAGGAGCAATCTGGATCGGATTCGGGTTTCAGCCGCTACTCAACTACCCTCAAACCCATCCAAGCGCAGCCAAGTGAGCCTTACAGAAAAATCTCTGCAAGAATGCACTTCTCCTTGGAGAGATAGATAACAAAAGAGCGGAATAGAAAAGAAAAGAGATGAAAAAGCAAGAATTAGAATGAATAAAGAGAACTGTGACAAAAGTAGAAAAAAGTGGAAAAGGAACAAAGAACAAAGATGTCAGGAAGAACCCGGACAGATAGATTTCAGCAGTTACTCCACAGGCTCAAACGCAGCAACATGTACAAGCTACGACAGGTCCGTTATGATTCTGTGACAAAAATCTTCCAATAAAAGTGCAAGTTATGTCCTTCGTCTTATTTATTTTTAAGATGAATTTCAACCACCAATATGACAAAAAGGGGTATTTCTCCCATCATCATCATTGTGATCATGATCATAATCAGCAGCAGCAGCTTGTTTTCAGTCCACTGCAAGACGAAGACCTCCCTCACGTTGGGGTAGTCATATGCTCGCCTTGCTTACCAATACATGGCTTTAAAAATGGCGTATGAATGCTAAACGAGACCATCTGCTCATGTGCCGTGTGGGTGTTTACAGGGACTCGGTTCTGTTCGCTTGGCACTTTTAACCTGCCGTTACTAGCACGAAATCTGTAATTGAAATCATCTTTTGGCCTAGAGAAGATGACCTAGAGGAACGCATGACAGCCATGAGTTGCCTCGAAGCTGTCTTACCTGGTTGGGAATCCCGACCCACCTACAACCTGTCATCCCCAGGGTTTCTGTTACGGGCAATCGATTCATCAACGTGTGTGCCGCCGTCCCTTGGATGGACGTTAAACTGGACGTACCGTCTTCCAGCATTCGTTGGTGGATGTCGAAGATCCCACGGTGCCCGTCGCTAAGAGTAGGCGAGCTATCGCCGGAATCCTGAACAAATTACAAATTATTGCCCAATCCATCAGAGGGCAATGCATCAGTGGCACAGCAGCACCCTCAGCCATGATGCTACCCCACAGCCTTGTACTGCACACGAATGAAAAAGAAGCAGCAATTTCAAAATGGTTAACCACAACTGTTCTGTTCCTGGATGCAAATCGGGATCAAGAAAATATCGGAAATAAGAAAAATATCCATGGATGAGAGAGAGAGAGACGTCTGGTTTGTACATTTCACTGTCAATACAAACTACTATGTTTTACTGTGCATGGAAATTGGCTGAATCTTAAATATACAAGTTAAACACAATCATGGAGTCAAACGTTATGGGTAATGTACATGTGTATAAACTAGAAAGTCGAATTTGACAAGAATGCCTCAATAGATATATTCACCCTTGTTAGATGTCAACCCGCTGTTACGTTTGATCTCAACAAACGATCGCCGTGAAAAAAATTAAATTAATTTTTTTAAAAAGAGAGAGAGAGACAGAGAGAGAAAGAGAGAAAGAGAGAGAAGAAGAGAGAGAGAAGAGAGAGAGAGAGAGAGAGAGAGAGAGAGAGAGAAGCAGAGAGAGAGAGAAGAGACAGAGAGAGAGAGAGAGAGAGAGAGAGAGAAGAGAGAGACAAGAAAAGAGAGAGAGAAGAGAGAAGAGAGAGAGAGAGAAGAGGGAGAGAGAGACGAAGGAGGAGAGAGGGAGCAGAGAGAGACAGAGAGAGAGAGAAGAGAGAGAGAGAGAGAGGAGAAAGAGAGAGAAGAAAAAGAGAGAGAGAGAGAGAGAGACAGAGAGAGAGAGACAGAGAGAAGAGAGAGAGAGAGAGAGAGAGAGAGAGAGAGAGAGAGAGAGAGACAGAAGAGAGACAGACGAGAGAGATGAGAGAGGAGAGAGAGAAGAAGAGAGAGAGACAGAGACGGACCAGAACCTGAACGAGAGATGAGAGAGAGAGACAGAAGAGTACACTCCTACGAGCGACTACCCCCCTCCTGCCTTCGGCAGGGAACTGTCCATTTACCCGCGAACCTTCCCATAAAAAGATATAATAAGGATAATATATATAAATATATATATTAGGCAGGATTAACCCTTTTTTTCACACCACCTACAATATCTTATATATATAATTTTATAAATATTAAATAAAAATTTACAAGTATAATAATAAAAATCATACTGTGTCAATGTACTAGAAAATAAAACAGCAGATGAAAATTATAGAAACAAATTATCGATATAAAATGGGATAAACACCGACATAAAAAAGAAAGGTAGAGAGAGAAGAACCCTCGTGGATACCCTTCTCCAAGAGGAGAATCAAATTGGAGTGAGAGAAAGTGTCTCAACACGTTGATAGAAGTCACAATAGTGTTAGGCACTGTAGGAGAGAGGCTATGGCTTTCAGCTTATGCAGTAC
Organism: Eptatretus atami; assembly: GCA_035128595.1. Lineage (NCBI taxonomy): Eukaryota > Metazoa > Chordata > Myxini > Myxiniformes > Myxinidae > Eptatretus > Eptatretus atami. The sequence continues at coordinate 17,822,116 of CM068953.1, read as the reverse complement.
GGTTCATCCCAACACTCGGGATGGTTAACTCTAGGAAGATGGGCGGTAGATCCCGTGATTGAAGGATAACAATCTGTTTATCTAGATGGAAAGGCTGAAGGGTGTTGTCGGTATTGCTGTAGAGAACCTGAAGACAGGCAACGACGAGAGGGGAAGGCATGGGCTGAAATGATGTGGTAGTCCATGGAGGAGCATGCATCCAGTGCCCAAGTCGCGGATGCTGGAGATCACAGCAGAAGGGAGCCCAAATCACAACGGATTGAGAAGAGAGAGAGAAGAGACCTCCAGGATTGACAGGGTGTACCGGAGAACCATCCTTTATACGCTCTGACCGTCAAACCGCTGGGGAATAATCAAAGTTTTGAATTCTGGTCCGCAAGCCTCTTTCTTTCCATAGCCACACTGGTGCTCCAAACAGGCGCTTTTCACTATTTAGATTAGACAGTTCATACTGCAGATGCGACTGGTCAAAGCATGAACGAAGGCTTTCTACAGTTGAGACAAGAGATCCTACAAACCAGGTTGAGCCGGGCTTGAAGTGAGCGCTAGTAAGGAAGCGCTGTCACCAGCTGTGGAACCAGAAACATGCCTGCTGGTGTGAGGCTAGGGTCGGCAAAAGCATCTAGAAAAGCAGAAGTTTCCGTCCAGGTATCAAGGGCATCTAGATGAGCGAATGCGCTCACTGAGACGTAGTATAAGCTTCCTGAGTATGACGAATTTCATCAAGGAAAGGACACACTTATTAGGGTGTATGAGGTGATCGGCTCCCTTGGTTTGTTTCTACGGGACTAGCTAGGAAGAGAAAATGCAGAATCACGATGCATTATGCAAACATAGAGCATATGGGCACAGCACGGCTGTCGAAAACTGGGTCTTATACATCTATGGTTGTAATAACCAGAAGTGGGCACTGAGGTTGTGTAAACATTCAAGGGCTAAGAAAAGTAACACACATTGCGCAGACAGCGTAGCAAGTAGGCAAACGACGATAGCTTAGTCCCCTGAGAAGGGAGCCTTATTAGAATCTAAATTGTATGAATGGATGTACAGAGTAGTTGGATAGAAAAAGCATTGTAGGATTATGACCCTGGGGAGTTATGACCAAAGTCACGTAGAGATACGATATAGAGATATTACTGGAGATGGAATGCATTTAGATTAGTGTCACTGAGAATGATCTCCATTTGCGGATGGGTGAGAGTCCATGATCAATATGTATCTCTTCCGATGTCATTTCTATATAATGTATACAGGGTGTGTCAAAAAGTATCCACACTGATTTACGGGGTAACGCGCGCAGGAAAGCATGGTGGTGCCGTAGTAAGATGAATTAGAGACGTGAAGACCGGATATATGACCCCGGAATCAACAACAGTCGCGGACAGGCCAGCGAGACGAGGGGGAAGGTAATGGCCGTCGGTTTGTTTTGACCAAATGACGGCTACTGGGGGTGGTTACTATGACTGTCAGTGGGAAGCAGTGGACCAGCTGCGTTTAAGTGTCGCTTTGCGATCAAACGGAGTTGTGTGAAGGTTAACAGCTTGGGGACGAACTATGCTGAATCCGTCTAAACCGAAATCCTAAGTCAAATGAATGAACAGGATTCAAGATGCGGACGCGCCGCCTCGTCGGCAAGGTTACATCTGATCGTAGATCGACGGCAGCGCTAGCATCAGCGAGCCAGCACTTGGGATAGGACGCATCTAATTTCAGGGAATGGATGAGGGCCTGACCACAGTGCGGCTTATCACTTCCACTGATAGATGGCGACCATCTTGAAGACGGTTGTACAGCTCTTTTCTGTGTGGTGCACGATTGCTTCATGTCCTGAAGCGTTGAATCAGCGATCGTTGCAACTGAGAGAATCGCAACTTACAAAAATTGATGCGTAGAGTTGTTCAGGTTGTATCGCTATTTTGTATCGAAAAAGAAAACCAAGTGACGCTCACTAACGAACTGTACGTACTCATAGGCGGTCTGTGCGGGCTTGACAAGGCTATTAGCTGCCAAGGGCGGAAAATATCACAGCATCGGATTAGGAATGACGTACATCTGTAAAGAACCCCCGCTCGCTATTTGTAACTACAAATTAAGTTGGGATAATTTTGAACACAACTACGATGATAGATATATGTTACGGCTGTGGAAATTTGAGACCACAATAAGGGTCTTAGATTCGTTATGAACGAATAATTGTGTAGTGTAAATTCCGACTGTGTTTAAGGAGAGATTAGTAACCGTGGATTCCAGGGTGGAATCTTGCGGTCTAGGCCGTGTATTGTATTATTTTCTGCTATCAATTATTTGGGACCAAGTTCGCGCAACTCCACCGACGACAAGAACAAAACCCGACGGAGAGAAGTTAGAGGAGCCACACGCACCAGAAACAGTCATTCCCAAACAACTACAAACTCAGACGACAGCCAAGCTCAAGGCCACACGAGTTCGCAAGAAGAAAGAGACAGACGCTCCACCCAGTATCAACCCAAAACGTACCGAACCCCGGCAAAACATCGCTCGAACACGGAGGCAAATGTCTAAACCGACGCAGCGGACCAGGCAAACCAAATGCGCACCAATCAACACCCTTGCGCAAACACCAGCAAGCAAACTCCCACCACTTCCGCCGTTCTACAAACGTGGGAGGCCAATGGAGATTGAATAGGTTCCTTTCGCCTCGATCAAACGGAGCAGGAAGTGAGATTCACGATCGCCCACATTTTCTTCCATCCAATCGCTGAGCATCAGGGTGAGCCCCGCCTCCGAACCCGCTGTGATCACAAATTTGCATAAGCGCTCTCCCCCGGCCTATATAAGCGCGAAGCAGCAACGCCGCTCGTGCAAGAGTGTGGCAGTAGCATTGTGTGTCGGCAAGGAGCAGATGAGGACGGCGTCAGTCGGGTCTGAGTCGGCGATGAGTACAGGGACGGAGCTCGAAAGAGGCAAGACCGGCGGCAGTGTCGGTGCGGCAGTGGTCGGTGGAGGACAGAGTCGGGAGAGCGGAGCTCGAAGCGAGGAGGAAAAGGCTAGAGCGGGGCCGATGACGGAGAGAGCTTCCCGGCCACCGCAAGGGCAAGTGCCGCACGCAGCTACGCTGCATCGGAGCTTGCCCGCCATCAGCGCCACGAGGCGCGGGTAAGAACGCTTCGGTTCGGTGGAACTGGACGCGTCATCCAGTTGCACGCACGATAGGGTCCACGAACCTGTCCGTGCACCAATCTTGAGCGCTTGAGGGGGCATTTTTCCCTTGACGTTTGTGTAAATGCATGTGTGGCGCCGTCTGATAAGTAGAATGTCTAATGTGTCGAGTGGGAATAAAAGACTTTATACACGGTATGTAGAATAGTTGCATTCCCAATTGCTTCACTGTATGAATGTCCATGAAATCTCGTATGGAGTAAATAGCGTGCTATGTCCTGAGGTGTTGGCAATCAAATGAGATGGAGCTGAGATGGAAACGATCGTTCCCCATTTCGTTAGCGAGCTACCTGCAGTGTAGGGTTATGAGATTCCAATTCTTGCATCACGGAGAAATTGGTTAGGGAGGGGGTGTAAGCGAACCGAGTAGAATGAATCACAGTGTGGTCGTGGATGAGCCGGCGATAAACACCGCTACGTTCTCACTGAAAGGCACCGGAACGGACCGCTTAAAAGCGGTTCGGGATCCTAAGGCCGGAAAAGCGGCGAGGCTAACGTCACCGGTCAAAACCCTACCACGCGGCAGTCACTGAGAGACGCGTAGAGGTCGATATGAGGGGCGAAAACCTATCCTGCGCGGGTGGCGATTGGACGATTGGTGGTGGGGTCGAAAGTACCCACACGTGACTAGCTCCTGGCGGTAGTATCAAGGAAGGGTCGAACGACTGGGGAATTTCCGTTACTCGTGGGACGAAGGCGGTCGCGGATTCGAGGTAAACGTATTGGCCCAGACCGCACGCCGGGCGGACCGAAAATTCCGTAAACACTGGTGTACGGAGGGGAATTCAATCACACCTCGTACTCACCAATAAAGTTTACGGGGGAATGGACCAAGGGCTGTAGCGAAGCCAACCCCCCTGCGTTCACTCCAAAAGTTAGAAAGAATAAAGCTAAAGTAAATTTCTTCCGAACAAGAATAAGATGGGAGTTTCAAAGCGAGCCGGGTGCGGAGTAGAAATGAATATTTGTAGTAACTAGAAATCCATGGCCGGGACGTATGTCATATTGAGATCATCGGGGAGCAGCCACGCTACAATTCTGAAGCAAAGAAGAATTGAGCCTGCAAAACGGAGCCGCAGATGGCGCGCAGGACGAACTCAGGGGCACGAGGCGGAGCGAGCCGTATTATTGCGCTACGAGGAGCAAAGACACGACAGGCGAGACGCTCCACCAACAAACTGTTAAAGACCAGGGTCATGAGCAGGTGGGCAGGCGAGGCTGGAGCAGGCATTGAGCGACATCGGAGACAAGTGCCGAAAGTCCTGCAGCGAAACGGTGAGAGGATGGTGACAATGTAATAGGAGGAATAAACACACTCTGTTTGTACCTTTGTAGTGGATCGAGCAGACGCGCCCGTAGGAAGCGGTTATTCAAAGGATGAGACGTGACGTACGAAGTCCACGAAAACAGAATGACAGGAACCACGGACACAGCCATCAGGCACACATGGACCATAGACAGAACGACGCAGATAGCGAAACATGGAAGAAAAGAAAGAGGAAAAGCAGTTGGGTAATCTCCCAGGATAGGAAAGCCTTGAGAAAAGGAAGATGGAAAACAAAGTTAGAGAAGAGCAACAAACACGGAAACACCAACTTAGTGGAAGTAAAGACCAGCAAACAACAGAACGGAAACCAGAACAGAGACTACGAGAGACGACAGAGACAGACAGAGACGAGGAGCGAGGAGTGAGGAAGTGAGGAGTGAGGAGTGAGGAGTGAAGGAGTGAGGAGTGAGGAGTGAGGAGTGAGAGTGAGGAGTGAGGAGTGAAGTGAGTGAGTAGGAGTGAGGAGTGAGGAGTGGGGGAGTGGAGGGGAGAGTGGGAGTGGGGATGGGATGGGAGTGGGGAGTGGGAGTGGGAGTGGAGTGGGAGTGGGAGTGGGAGTGGTGGAGTGGGAGTGGGAGTGGAATGGGAGTGAGAGTGGAGTGGGATGAGAGTGAGAGTGAGAGGATGAGTGAGATGAGATGAGAGGTGAGTGAGAGAGAGAGAGAGATAGAGAGTGAAGAGATGAAGAGTGAAGAGTGAGAGATGAGAAGAGTGAGAGAGTGAGAGAGTGAGAGAGTGAGAGAGGAGAGAGTGAGAGAGTGAAGAGTGAGGGTGAAGGAGGAGTGAGGTGAGGGGGGGTGAGGGGTGAGGGTTGAGGGTGAGGGTGAGGGTGAGAGGGAGAGAGAGAGAGAGAGGAGGAGGTAAGGAGAGAGAAGAGAGAGTAGTCGAACTTGCCTGTCACACTGAAGTGTAAATGGTCTGCAAAATGTTTTTCAAAGGATACCTGACCTTTGACCCGTTCAATCGAAATTGAATCAGTTCATTTTGTATTACAGTCCATACGTGTGTCAAGTCTGGTTGAAATCTCTTGAGTGGTTCATAAGTTATTGCAGCAGGAGATTTTCAATTAAAGGGCACTTATCCTTATCGGCCTTTGGACTTTTGAACCCAAAATTTAATCAGTTAATCTTCACATCACAGGCCATAGTTATGCCAAGTTAGGTCAAAATCCCTTTAGTGGTTCACAAGTTATCACCGCAACGAAAATCCATGACTTTAAGGTCACATGACCTTTGGCCCTTCACCCCAAAAGCTAATCTGTTCATCTTTGCGTCACAATACACTGCTGGGAAAACCGAGGTCCGTAACAACCGAAAAGCTCAGCACCCACTCGAGTACGAACGAACTCCACCTCAAAGGAACACTTGTTGCTCTACCGATTGCAATGCATTTTTAAGCAGTGTTTGTCCGAAGCAATCTGTCAACTGGCTGTCCTTGCATTCATTCATCGCATGACTATTGGCAATGTCGTTTCATTAACTAAAGGTTGCCAAGTGTGTTCATCACCGTGGGAAACGAGGTGCAGCTGACGTTTTCAGTGTTACCCCTCTGAGTTAAGCGGGTCTCCAAGAACCATCAAGGTTAAAGAGGGTCTCTGACAAAGGGATAATGCTCAAAACGTCAACGGCACCTGTCTTTCTACGGCGGTAAACATACTCTGATAAGCTTGATTAATAAACTGCATTGTTTAACTTGTCCACCGATGCGGACCGACATGAGCATTGACACACGAGTATTCCAATATATTGACATCGACTGGCAAATGGTGCCCAAGGAACGAAGGAACAAAATACTTATCAATCATTTTGAGTGAGTTTTATGAAAGAAAGCAAAGTATAACTCCAATAACCAAATGCTAATATAATCCCCACAGCGCTCTGTAACTTTTGTGAGTTGCCTGTGGCTTGGGCAGAAGCAATAACATCTGCCAAGCAATGTTACAGCCATGCCGCTGTCTGCAAGCTTCGGTGGATTACATTAAACAAACTTTCATTGGTCCCGATGAGATTCAGGAACAACTCCTGACATGTTCGGAGCACATAGATGCATCGAGCTGTCCGATTACCACCAGTACAAGTACATCAACTAACTAGAGAGTCCATAGAAGGCCGTACCCCGTGCAGGTTCGAGAGAAAAAAAAAAGGACCACGGGAAGAATGCCGTCGCTGAGAGCACGAGCGGCAAATCTGATTGGTCGAGATGACGTCATATTTTGTCCAAATACTGCTAAATGGAAGGTTTTTAAAAGTGCCAACAAGGTGATTTATGTTCTACAATGTTCAAGTATATAATTTAATTAAAATAAATAAAGATTTTAAAGGCTGTAGAAAAAATAATAATAATAATTATCAGAAGTTTCCCGCCGTTGATGCATCGTCTTATACCCCCACCTTATTTAACATTCGTTCTTTTGTGCCTGTTGTTTGTGTCCTTTATGACGTCCTTAAAAAAGATGGGAAGTCTCCTGCTTGGAATTGATTTTCAATTTTGTTTGACTGTCAGGCAGGTAGACAGAGCAAAAAAATTACCTTATTCCTCTCTGTGCGTATGTATGCTTGGGATGAGATTCCGTACAATTTGCCAAACTCAGAGCCAAAGTACCGCGAAACTGCAGGTTGGAGTTCCGCTTCATGTTCCGATTCATGTTGTACAGCGATCAAAATATCACACTCAATTGACATCAAGTCGTTCCTCGATCGTAAACCGACGTCCGTAGATGGCCAAAGTGAGCAAATCGCTCAACCCTACTTTTCGCTTCACGTGCATGGGGTGATTGAAAAAGATGTGTGAAGTAGTGGTCATGATTTGATTGGTCATGTTAGTGGTCATGGCTCGATTATAATCAAACGCAAGACAAAAAAAGAAGGTGAAAATGCAAAAATTTATTGCCATTTTGCACAATCGTAAGAAAGTTTTGCATGTTTTTACTTGTAACGACATTCATGCCAAGAAAAGCGATTTGGAAAGGAATAACATTTCCTTCATCAAGATTCATATCCATACCCTATAGAACAACGCGAACAGGAATGCACGATAATCACATTGCCCGATCAATGGCTTTTCGTAGAAATTGAGGTATTAATTGTCTTGATTGGCGTAATAAGCACCGATATAATGCGGAGAAGGCCTCCACTGGTATACAATGAAGCAATTAAATTTGGCAGTGTGAAACGAGATGACAAAGTGGTAAATGGTTACAGGATTGGATGTAAGAGCCGAACAACATGAGCATGATGTTAGCCACGAGCAACCTGACCGAGAATGTAATGACCTGCTAGGGCTGCAATTGGGGCTCCGGTGGGGATGCCAGGGAAGGGGCCCGAGGAACCTGCAATATCCAGGTGAGAGTAAGGCAAGGGCTTGTCAGAGTCACGTCCATGCTGGATTGGGCAGAGTAGGGAAGAATCAGCCATTGGAGATTTCCATTTGAAGCTCAAAATAATCAAAACACAAATACGTCATGATATCATGAATGAAACTGCCATTGAAAATCTAAAGAGAATGGCACGGCACTCGGTAGAGCGCGTACCTCCGCCACGTAATGCCTGATCCACGAGAACATATCGGGCCCAATACATTTTTGAAATATCATGCTATACAGTACTGTATCGTTTTTGGCCCGATCTCTCAATGGTGAAGAATCACTTTAAATAATTAAATAATTCTCGTATCCAGATCCGGATTTGGATCTTCACCAAAATTGAATCACTGCGTTGTGGTCACATACTCAACATGGAGCCTGGTGTACCTTAGCGGTTTACGGTGGTGACTTGCGATCCTCGGGTCTTGAGTTTGAGCCTGGTTGGCCACTGAATTAACACCAGGGGGTTGACTTTGCCGCTGATGCAGTGCCCCTAGTCCCAGTGCACCGGTTCTCATTTCACCGACCTCAGAAGGATGACAGGCTTAGCTGCGCCCCTAACCAGTGATGCAACCAGCAGCCAAAAAGGCAACACGCGATGGGAGCATACTCAAGATGTCCACCAAGTTTCATCCGAATCCGTCCACATATTTTTTGAGATATCGTGCTATATATCCTTTTTGGCCCTCTCTCTCAATCGTGAAGAATCACTTTAAAATTCTAGCAGTTGGATCCGGATCCGGATCGTCAGCAAAATCTTATCAGTTCGTACTTGTCACACACCGAACCTGTCCAGAAAATTTCATCCGGATTCCGTCCACAACTTTTTGAGATATCCTGCACACAAACAAACAAATGAAATTGCTCGTTGAGCAAGGAATTGCCGGAATAACTTTGTCATATCTCCATGATCTCTGAAAAAACAAAAACCTGGAAATTAATTTGGTTCTTATAAGTCGATAGTGCTACTGTTTAATGAGTTATAGCACTTAGTTTGGTCATGATCATAACTTGGAAGTCAATCGGACTTGAAATGGCGTTTTTATCGCAATTTGAAAGTTTTGACCCGACCCCCCTGACATTCGACCCCCGACCGCTAAGAAGGCTGTTGGTGTGACACCCCAATGAGACGTATGGTTGGATGCAGAATTGGAAGATGCACATTTTGGATTTGGTTTGAAGTCGATACGACCATTTTAGCGGACGTTATTGCGAAAATAAGAATTCCGGTTTTTCGGTGACCTTGACCTTGACCTTTGACCTAGATTCACCAAAACGACAAGCGTCTAAGTTGGACCATGGCCGACGTCTGTACACAGTTTGGTCATGATCGCTGAAACGGTGTGGCTGCTACAGGGTAAACAAACACACAAACAAACAGACAGACAGACAGACACACAGAATGAAAAAATAAATATATATTGGGAATTAATATGGATTTATTAATGATGTGATCATATGTGAACAGAGCACAAGACTTATGGGGGATGTCATACACATATCACACGACATGGAATGACAAGGAAAGGATGCTAGGAGAGATCACTGAACTTTTATAGGAATTATAAGGACATTGGATAATGAACATCGAACACAAATGAACACTAAAGGGGATTTAAACTTGGGATGGGATCCCTCATGTACTTAGATGCTAATGCCAAATGGGACATTCTATTTCCCCCGAAACGTTGTTGTTGTGTTGCTGATTAATAATAACCTCATAATTGCTGATCAATCAGCAGAAAATTCCAGATTTATTCTTTCTTTTTTTTTCCCCCATTTCCTTCATCATCTCCCAACTTTCAGAAATGTGTGGAGGGAAAGGAGGGCAAAAAAAAATATGGTGGGGTGGAAGGACAGGGGGGAAGGAAGGAAGGTACAGGAGGACCAATTTGGTGTATTTATGAGATAATAAAAATAACTCTAATTACCTTGACAAAGAATTACATTACTCATCTGCGATGCACGGAGGTAATGTTTCCACCACCGTCTGTCTGTCTGTTTGTGTGCATGATATCTCAAAAAGTTGTGGACAGATTCAGATGAAACTTGGTGGGCAGGTTGGGTGTGTGATAAGGAGGAATTAATTCGATTTTGGTTAAGGTACGGATCCAGATCCTAGAATATAATTTAAATGACCTTTCACCATTGAGTAATGCGGCTAAAACCGATATGTAGCACGATATCTCAAAAAGTTAAGGACGGATTTGGACAAAACTAGGTGGATGAGTTGGATAGGTGACAAGAGCAAGCCGATTAGATTTTGGTTCAAGTCCGGATCCAGATCTGGCCCATCAGTGGGATACAAAACGTAAACTGTTCAAGTGTTCAGCCTGGTGGAGGTATGCGCTCCACCGAGTGCCCGTTCCAGTTAATATCTGTTCCCTTTATGACCATCCTATAAATAATCCCTTTGCATTTTGGTGTAATGTGAGAAAAGCCAACCTTTTTGAAATTAAAATATGAGAGATGTTAATAATGGTTGCAAAATGCTCTGATTGATAGATCTTTTTTTTTTCGAGGAATTTGCATTTTCAGTATTCAATTGCTTGTAAACTTAAAATTCAAGAAATATCTTTCCATCTCTGAACATGCAAAGCAGTTTGCTCGCTGTTCAGAATGAATGGGCCATTAATCTTGTTACACCATGAAATAACCGAGGACTTAACAAAGACGGTGACAAATATATTTGAAATATTGATAGAGGGAATTATTCTGTGGCAAGTGAAACCATTTTACAATTACATTTTGGAATGACATCTCCATCTTCTCCATAATAGCTGCAAATATATTGGAGGCTTAAACAATACAATGCAATTTTAATGAACAGGTGTGTTTTGTCGACTTTTATCAAAAGGTGTTTGAGCA
>CM068953.1:17781076-17803289 GCA_035128595.1 Eptatretus atami | reverse complement strand
CGTGGAATGTTGAACTGGACATCTCATCTGCTGGAATCCATTTCCCCCTCCATCTGTAACATCTATCTCTATATCTATATCTCTCTCTACCCTACTCTACCTACCCTACCCCCCTCTCCCACCCCTCTTCCTCTTTCTGACCCCGCCCCGGTCTCTCCCTCCCTTTCTCCGACCACTCTCCCCCTCCCCATTTCTCTCTCTCTCTTCACCCCCCCCCCAATCCTTCCCCTTCCTCCTTGCTCCCCCACCCTTCCCCCTCTGTTAAAGGGACTGCAGCATGTACAAATCAGATTCGGAGTGAGCTGACCGGAGGGATGCAAAGGTTGCTGCATGTACGAGCATGCATGCATGCAGCCAAGGGTGTCGATCCAAGCCAAAGTGTGGGGACAGGTAACTGGACCCTTCTCCCAAGGTGTGCCCAGGCAATAGATCACCACGACAACTGCTCCCACGAATCGATTAGGCGACATGAACAATGGACTGCAACGTTTTTTTCAGTTCCAGATATGGTATATAATACAGTGAATTAATACATGTGCACATTTAGGTACATATAATGTACTGTATTTATCTAAATAGAGTGTGACGGTTCGGAACATTGGAAACTAACGTATTTGCCAACTCGTGGGGATCCAGTGCTGCCAAACCGATCACTGTGGACGTGGAAAACGATGAGATGGTTCAGTCTTTGTTCACTCATTGTACTCTCAGCCAGGTTTTCAGACACCTGAGTGCGCTGAAGGAGCGCTCAGCCGAGCAAGAGCTTGCTGGGAGATCATGAGCAATCGAAGCAACCGTTCAACCTGCGGGAACAATTGGCGCACCTCCGGTTCCATCTTTTGGAAGATGGCTTGGTAATCCTGAATACAGGAACCAGTGTACTGCTTCTTGAAGAAGAGCAATTCTTCTTTCAGACTCTCTGACAATTCTGGATACATGGTAACGGTGTCAGGGTCATACTCTCCAGAGAGTAACATCTTTGCGAGGCCGCCGTACCATTGCAAGTCTGTAGAGGTGAAGTAGGTAGTCATGTTCGACGTAGCTGAATCGAGCGCCGCGAAGTATTCTGCTCTATACGCGTCTTCAGCCGTCGAAAACTCGTGGGGTGGCGCCTCAGTATCCAGTCTACGAGGAGCTCTCCTCTTCCTAGGAGCGAAAGGGTCAATGTGTTCAATGCCGTGTTCTTCAATCTGTTTCTCCACGTGGACGAATGTGTCATGGAAGGTCTCATTGCTGCGAAGGTGCTGTATCTGCTCTTTCACACTCTCGCCCAACTGTAGCATACCCGCTGCAGTCTGCGCTGACGCTTGCAGGGCTCTGTTAACCCTTCCATGCACTGTAAGAGACGGTAGCGATGCATGCAGACCAACTCGAAATGTGGGGGGGGACAAAATATACCTCTGTCCCCCCTGTAAAAAAGTGGGAGACATGTCCCCCCCCCCCCCGTCCACCCCGGGATCGACACCATTGCATGCAGCAGACCTTTGCGAGGTAGATAGAGTGCAGCAGACCACCCCAGGTCTCCAAAGTATCCACGTGTGTGTGTGTGTGTGTGTGTGTGTGTGTGTGTGTGTGTGAAAACTGGGTGTTTGGGTTAATTAAAACACCCTTCTGAAGACAATTAACGCCAACGGCCTTATTTAATGTCCTTTGTCAGGCGCATCCTCAGCCACCTTGCTCTCGATGGGGTCTTAAAGCACATCCGGGTTAACTCCATCCATCCATCCATTGGACCATACTCTGTGCAGAGCGTTGGTGCTGCCTCAGCAGTCTCCTTGGCATGTGGGTACAATCCTGGACGGGTCGCCACTCCGACACAGGATACCAGCAAGCTGGCACTCATTTTGCCGACCTCGGAAGGATGACAGGCAGAATCAACCCCACCTGGTATTAATTCAACAGCCAACGGGGATTTGAACTCAGGATCCTAGGATCCTAAGCCCACCACCCTAACCATTATGCCAACACCAGGCATGGAACTCAATTCGCCATTTTGTTTGGCCTGCTCAACAATGCCTCGAGTTGAACAGGCCGCAACGACTTCTTAATGATAAAGTTTTCTTTTCACTTTCCTCACTAATGCCTGATCATCATACCTACGAATCACTGGATACATTGCAATGCTTATAAACGCCTGGAGACGCCAACGTTCGTGGATTTATTTCATTCCGGCACATGCCATAACCTCGAGAATCTCAAACTAAGCCAAATTACTTGGGCATTGCTTGGGGTTTCCGGGTGCATGGTTTCATTCTCTTGATTACTGCATTGTTAGGCCAAAGTCGCTGGGTTCTCCTTCCTTTCTCTAGCTCTCTCTTCCCCCCCCCCCCCACAATTTTCCCCCCTCTTTGTATTCCCGTCAGCAAAGTGACGGGTGGTATTTGCTAGTGTCATATGAAACTCAACCACAGTTATTTTATCTCTATATTACAAATTAATCTCAAAAAAATCTCACAATGCACAAAACATTGTTTAAAAGTTAAAGCAACCTCGACCAAAACATACAAAACGCAGGGGATAAACGGAACAATTATGAAGAAGCCACGACATAAACACCTTCAAATGACATCTAAAATCAGTTCCACACAACGAAGCAACCAAAGCATTAATATTTCAACATTCTCAGCAAGGATTATAAATATCAATGCCAAAACATTAACATCCCGAAATATTAAAATTAACTGTGGTTTGTCATCGAGTTGGAAAGGTAACATTCACTCTCAGCATGTAATTGGAATTCCCGCCATGAAGGCTCATCAAACCAATATGTTCAGGTTCACGAAGGAAGTGAACGGCTGTTGGAGAGCGACAAGTACAACTTCCCGTTCTTTCATCATGCACAGCACATCAGCCATTACCATTCTGCCTTCTGCATCCGTGTTTCCCACGCGGATTCGCTTTCCCGCACGTGACCGGATTATCTCGTCAGAAACATAGCAGTCTGCATGGGAACGGGTGGGTTACAGACGGAACACACGAGTGAAAGGCGCGATTGGGAGAACGGGAACTCAACCGACTGGGAACATGTGACCCACGCACCATACATGTGAATTCATCCATCCATTGGGACCATACTCTGTGCAGAGCATTGGTGCTGCCTAACGGTCTCCTTGGCTATTGGGCACAATCCTGGACGGGTCGCCACTCCGACGCAGATGACACATGAATGTCGAGTATAAAAATAGCCAGATAGGGCACAGAGATGGAGAACTAAAAAGCATCCCAAAACGCAGAGACAATCTGCATCCGTTTTGTACTCAAATTAAACTTGACGACAGAAAAAAAAGTATCACGGCCACTCGGTGGAGTGCACAACTCCGTCACGCAATGCCTGATCCAGGAGAACAATATTGGGCCAATAATTTTTTTGAAATATCATGCTATATAATCGGTTTAGCCCAACCCCTCAATGCTGAAGAATCACTGAAAAAAAATCATTGGATCCAGATTCGGATCTTGACCAAAATTGAAACAATTCTTCCTCGTCACACACCTGACGTGTCCGCCAAGTTTCGTCCGAATCCGTCCACAACTTTTTGAGATATCCTGTTCACAAACAACCAAAGGTGAAAACATAACCTCTGCCTGTCCACCTTCGGTGGCAGAGGAAAATAAATAAATAAATAAATAAATAAATAAATAAAAAGTCAAATTAATTTGCCTTCATTTCTCAAAATAAGGGTTTGTTGAAATTTTGATGACAAAAGCTCAAACGGTAACAGAAAGTTATGGTCTCGACACGCACGCACACAAAACACTGCAGTGGATGGGCGAACAAGCATTCGAACACAGTTGGACTTTGTTATAGGATAATCCCTGCTGAACCATACACAAGTAACCATTAAAAGGGCTAAGCCCGCAGGTGCCAGCCAACAAACCACAGGTTTTCCTGAACCAAGGCCATCTGGGATATATTCTCGATCCTCTATCTCGATGAAGGAAGCCGAATTACAATGGGACCCTGACTTTGAAAAAGCCATTAGTTGGCTTTATCCAAGCAAACAAAAAACGAACGAATTACAGGTCGTTCAAGGAAACGCACCTGCACCCACACTGTTTCCTGACCATGGCCATTGCTCCAACCACTTTGATGTTTCTTTGGCTTAAGTCAGCAAGGACCTGCGTGCAACAAAACCACAATACCATGGAATAACTCTGATAATAATGGACAAGTACATGAGGGATGAAAGCAACTGTGTTTAATCACATGAGCAGCAGCAGCAGCAGCAGCACAGCAGCAAAACTATCTGCACAGATAATTTCAGATCACGATTAACCCACAATTAAATAAGTAACAAAGGCTTAATCAAAAGTTTATTAATTAAATAGATAGTACAAAAAAAAAAAAAGGCTTCAATAGAAAAAAAATTGGTTCCCAATGGTGGTTACGCAGATTTTGGACCCAATGCCAAAAGCTATTTATAGTGAAATCAAAAACTATATTTATTATTGGTTCACGAGTCAGTAAGTGACCACTATATTCGTTATGGGTGTGTGTGTCTGTCTGTCTGTCTGTCTGTGTCTGTCCCGAGCATAGCTCCGTGGATTTTGATCCGATCTTGATAAAATTAGGGTGCGAGGTTTGTATCATGATCTAGTTGTGTTTTCCGGAGAATGGGCGTGCTGCGCCCAGTATGGGCGGAGCCACGCCAAAATAACATGTTTTTTAGGGGGTAGCCGTTTTAAGTTACATCCTCTCCGAGGGGGTTTGTCGAATCTGGCGGGGTTTCGGTATTTGGTTAGCCAATGGCACCTGCATAGCCCCACGGAGCTCGATTTTCATTTTCCTCCAAGGTCAAGGTCACAAGGTCAAGGTCACAAACTTAGAAAATGTCAAAAAAATCAATAAATTGGGCATCGGGCTCCTAAGGTTTTCAACTGTTTCGAATGAAAGTTGTATGCAAGTCGTGCTCTTCGAGTACTACAACTTTCATCATTTACGTTTTTCCCGATTCCCGCCAGTTTGCCCTGGCGTCCCCTCGAAGTCAAAAAATAAAAAGGTTAACCGTGTTCATTGCTCCGTGAACCATCGCCGTCTCCAGACTTGTAATAATGACAAACTTTTAATCACTCATTCAAAATAAATAAATGAATAGTGGGGTTTCTTTTACTTTTTTTTTATTTTTGGCCCCATCTCAAAAAAATGCCCCCCTCCAAAAAAAAATTTTCTCTTGTTTTTGCCAAGTATGTTGATCGCCTTTGTGTTTCATTCGCCCCCAGGCCAAACCGCCCAACGATCGTTCTAAAATTTTCAGAGATTAATGTCACCGACCCTGCGACGGTGCCGCATTGATGTTTTGTAAAATTCGTCCACCAAAAAGGTCTACATAGGCCAACAGGCCAATTTGAGCCAATTTTTCTAAAATCCTTAAATTTCATCCGATTGACTTGAAATTTGAACAGAATTTGCATGTCAGTTCAATGAATTCAACCACAATTACTTAAAGGTTATTCTCGGTCAAAAGTCAACATAGGCCATAAGGTCAACCCAAAATAGGCCAGATTTTTTAAATTGTTTCTAAAATTGTCAGTTTTCATCCAATTGACTTGAAATTTGAAAAGGATTTACATATCAGGTCACTGAATTCAACCACCTATTATTTTTGTGGTTACCTAGGCGAAAAGGTCAACATAGGCCAAATTTCTAAAATCCTCAATTTTAATCCAATTAATTTGAAATTTGAAGAGCATTTGCACATCAGGTCACTAAATTCAACCACCTATTGATTTTGAGGTAAACATAGGCCAATGGTCAAAATAGGCCAAAAAGCCAATTTGGGCCAAATTTTCTAAAATCCTCAATTTTCATCCGATTGACTTGAAATTTGAAGAGCATTTTCATGTCAGGTCGCTGAATTCAACTACCAATTAATTTTAAGGTCAAAATGTCAACACAGGCCTAATTTCTAAAATTTATAGATCGGGTTTAAAAACTAAATATATCACTATATCTCAAATAGTTGTGGATGAGTTATGACAAAACAAGGTGATGTGTTGAATATGTGACAAAAACAAGTGGATTGGATTTTACTTCGGATCCAGCCCATCAGTGGATAAAAAACATGAACTGTTCCACCTGGCAGAGTATGCACTCTACGAGTGTCATTCTACTTGTGCTGTTTGCCAAGTTGTCACCCGATGAGTGTTTTCATATTTTATTTTTTCTTCTTTTGCAGTCGTTAGGGCTGTATTTGATGTTTGGTATTATGTGTGACCATCTATTTGTACCTGTTTTTGGAAATTTTTTCTACGTGGTTTGGGATACCTTCCCTGGTTTGTTGTCTTGTGGATGCGTACAAATTAGATTCGGTAGTCTGTTTAACTTTTCACGTATCATCCAGTCCTGCAGTTGTTATTCCGTTGCACTTGGATGAGTCCATCAGGCCGCTCGCTCCTTCTCGTCTCGGCATGTACATTCTCAGTATACATTGATTTTTGTGGATATGAGGAGTTCCTCGTTTTGATATCTAGTTTATTGATTTCTGATTGCAGCCAGTTTACTATTCCGCAGCTGAATTGGAACACTGGTATTGCTAGTTGGTTTATGGCTTTGATTTTGTTCCTTGGGAAAGGTATGTTTTCAGGATCAGTCCGTTCTATGCAGGTATTCTTTGGTAATTGTTTTGCGCATTTGTTTGCGATATATTTGGTGGCCATCTTGTACTCAGAGGTATTTGTATGATGCTTCATTGTCTAGTTCCTGTGTTGTTGTAATAGGTCCATTTTTATGTTGTCCATTTTTGTTGGTCTTCCTTGCACACTTATTGAAGGCAAATTCCATTTGAATATCATCGGAGTACTGTTTTACCAACTTCTGTTGTTCTGCCAATTTTTCGTCACTCGGTGAAAAGAGTTTTAAATCATCCATATGCAGTACATAGATGAGTCACCTTTCTTGTTTATTTGGACGTCTTTTATTGGATGTTAGGGTGTATCATGTCCTTGCTCATCGATGAGATGTTTAGTGGATCCAGAGCTAGACAAAATAGGAGGGGTGAAAGGCCATCACCTCGGAAGATCCCGAGTCATATCATCACTCCTGGTGTTTCGATATTTCCTTCCGAGTGCTATAATATCAATGTGCTGTTTCAAAGCTCCGTTGCTTTCTCAATAAGTTTGATTATTGAGGGTTGATCTTGCACAATTGCATGCATTTTATTTCATCAATGAATGTGGAACACCATCGAAAGCTTTATCGTCTAACCAGGCTGTGGACAGTTTGGTTATTCTGGTTTTATAATTTTTGATGTGTGTGTATGTGTGTATGTGTTGTGTGTGTGTTGTGTATGTGTGTGTGTGCGCTCAAAGTATCCACCTCATTTCGGTAAGGGGGTCACGATTCATGGACGAAGCTGTGAAGTTTTCTTTTCAAAAATTTGTGCGAGGCTCTCTTCAGGATCGTTACTGAGCCCAGGACGGCTTCCAACTCTAGTTAATTTGTGGTGATATTCCCAGGGATTGTTTTTAATATCTCTATTCAGGTTTTAATCATCACTGGTACAACTGGCATTCTTCAGCTTCCAGATCTTTTCACTTCCTGCTTGAGGTCTTGGTATTTGTCATTTTCTTGATTTCTGCACGTTAGTGCCAAAATTACGCGGTATTTATACCTCAATTAGCGATGCCTTCTTCTCTTTTTTTTGCACCTATGTATTATACCTGGTTGCAATGCTTTTTTTCGATGTTCCTGCCCGATGAGATCATTAGGTCGTACGTGAACGGTTATCAATGTTTTCAGCGATTGCTTTTGGTTCATTTCCCACAAATTTCTGGAACTGGAATATCAGTTTTTGCTGATGTGCCAGCGGATTACTTTACAAACTCTGTTTGTCGTTGTGTGTACAGCTGTTCTGACACGTTTTTTTTCATGTTCAGTCATTAAACATCACATATCATTCTCTTTGCTAACCCCACCTCCACCCCTCACCTGTTCTTTTTTTTCCTTCTGACCCTTTTCTCTCACTCTGTCCCTTCCTCATAAAATGCAGCACTCTCCTCCCACATCTGTCACTCTCTCGCTGTCTGTGGTCTGTCCGTGTCTGTCTGTGTGTGTCTCTCTCTCTCCTCTCTCTCTCTTCTCCCCACGCCCCCATTTTATTGACCCGTCAAGCAAGACGGTTGTATTCGCTAGTATATAATAAGATATACCCTCCAGCTACATGGAATCCCACAAAACACTTTTATAATCTTCATCAAATGTGCCAAAATGATATAATTTGGAGAGTATTTTGTTTTTTTTGAGAAAGAATAAAAGAAAAACTTGTAATCAAATGATTTGAAACAGAAAAGCAATAACAAAGTGTGCACCAGTGAAAAAACAAAAATCAGGGATATGGTGGTTGAGCTACATTGTGCTTCGTACAACACCTTGAAGAATCCAGCGACAGCTGCAGCACCGCATTTATCCGGTGCATCCCAGCCATTCCGCCGCCGGCTTTGATATCAGCACCACCGGTGTCGTAAGTATACCCTGCACCGAACAATTGGTGGAACAGAATTAAAAAATACAAAAACATGATGCCTCGATTCACTGTATCGTAAGAATATTCGATATAGAACACTGTAGATTCAATACTTTCAAACAGCAATAAAAATAACCACTATTTTCATGCATTGGGCTACTGAGGCAGTTTCATTGGCTGAGGAGTACAATCCTGGACGGGTCGTCACTCCGACGCAGGATTCACACAGTAATACCTGGTAATGTAATACCAGTAATAGCTTAACAAGACCATCTCATAGTCGTAGAATAACTTTCAGCGATAATACCCGTGATGTATTCGAGTTCATGCAAAGTATGAATCCAATTCTTAAAGTTGAGCCTGCGCCAAGTAAAGGTGTCTCGAGTTTGAGTCGCTAACAAATTGAAGACAATGCGTGTAACATGTAACATTCAAAGATGAAATATTGTCAGATGATCGAACAATTGACTTGATTCAATTTAAAGCTAACGCCTGCACCAAAAATGGACTTTGCATATATTGTCACCAAATTTCAACCATCTCCGGAGCAGCGATGGATTGAAGGTGAAAGATGATCAACTATTATAATTGGATATCTCAGGAGGCAGCTCCACATGGACTTTTGCACTCAAGATGCTGTGCCTGTAGGACTAGCAAATCATCCCCACCCCGTGGGGCATTGAACCGAGGTCAAATCCAAAAAAACGTTTACATATTTCATGAGTCTTTCAAATTTCAAAACTTTCAAATTTGCTCGAGGTGGGAAGCGTGGGGATTTTCGATGGCATGCCATCGACTTCGCTCTAGTTTGGATTGAACTTGGCACCAGAGCCAAGACGTCACTCGATAAGCTACTTCAGGATCGTACATGCATCGTGACAAGATACAGCAGGGTCTCTTGTGGAGGACCTTTAGCTCAATTTCATTCAATTCTTTGCTATAAAAAACTGCAAGGAAAGGAGAGTTTCATAGTGGTATGAAGGAAACTCAATTTTGAGCCATTTTCAGTTTAGCATGCAGCCTGTATTTAACAAACATTCATTTGGCTGAGATTGTCGAGCAAGAATAAAGTTCCCTTAAACATATGATTGAAAGTGAAGTTACTGACTTTGCCATAAGGAAGAGTGTGTTGCTGGTTGGCCATCTCCAACGTATTCCAGCTCGATCAGGTGTCCCCGTGACGACTCACGACTGCAGGGGTAAGAAAGGATTTGTCTTAATAACGACCTCAAAATGTGTAGATTTTAGTCGACAGGGTAATGGAATGCAATGCAGCGCTGAAGTGAGGAAAAACGATCCACAAGTTAGGGGCAGCGTTAACTACACCGGTAAATAAGGAGTTTACCCACCATTGGCGCAGCGCGTTAACGCCGCAGAGGCAGGGAAAGTCCTTCTCAAATATGGGGGTCAGTGATGACAGAACCTGCGCCAGAATAAAATTCCTTTGATTGTACGCGTGAAAGCATGAAAATTGTAGCACAGGAAGCAAATAAGATGTTACCTCGAGTAAATACATTCAAAACGTTCAAAAGAGTGAACTGATTGAAAATAAAGGGCTGAATAACTGGTACAGCTGGCAAATGGTTAAAATAAAAATAATAATAAAATTCCTTTATACTGTACTGTATAGCAAATGCACATATTCAATTACATATTGTTACTAATACACAGTATATCTACACGATAAAAAGTGATTGCGTGACGCATCCGTCCGTGTGTGCATCGAGTTCCACCCATTGGTTGGACAGTTCACCTGACACCACCCACAATTAGTCCACTAATTGGACAGAGTGGGGAGAGGGAGATTGAGACTTTGGGGGGGGGGAGGAGGAAGACTTTTGGGGGAGGAGGTGGGGGAGCGGTTGAGGAGTTGTCAGGATTGAATGTGTAAGTCTACTCACAGTAAAAATCTAATTGGCCACAGGTGTGTGTGTGTGTTGTTGTGTGTGTGTATGGGTGGGGGCGGAGGGAAGGGTAATGCAATCATCCTACGGGTAATGTGCGAGTGTTACTTAATGAGCAGCCATTACACTCGTGCACTATACATTTCTTCAGTACTGCATGATGTCGGTGTGATAGGTGTGTGACCTCTTGTCTGATTGTACATTGATGTCAAAGTCCATCATCATCGGTGGAAAAGTGCAAAAAAAAAAAAAAAACAGGAAAGAGTCTCTGTCATTGTTACAAAAACAATAAATTATATACTGTTACCTTCACATTGGAATTGATGAACATTTTATTCACGTAGTCGTAGACACGAGGTGGGGTCATGCGCTCAGGATCAGAACCTCCAATGTCACGGCCAAGTGCCTGGTTACAAAACCACGGTACATTACAATAGTACATTGAGCTATGACATATATTTGTGTCCGAATTTTGAGACCACTAATCTCAATGTTACTATTACGATTATTTTGCGTAGGTGTCATGTATAAGGTAGTTGCACAAGGTCCAGGTAGTGGACAAAAAAGAAAAAGAAAAGTAAACACCTGGGTAAATGAGGGACACCAAGCAACAGCTTCCACACTGACGTGGCCATGTATTAGTTAAGCAAATGACGTCCAGCATGCTTCGAGTCTTGTATGAAAATGCTGCACAGGCCGGTTACCGATAATGCGACCATGGTTGCAAGAGGAGACCCCGGATATCCTATCCACAGAGCATGCGTGCGTCCCCACTGGTTTTGATGAGCATGATACAGTAGTGATATTATCCATTTGTCATGGCCTTCTCAGTCACCAGATCTGAACCCAATCGAGCATTGATGGGATATTCTGGAACGACGTCCGAGACGGCGTTTTCCACCTCCATCAAACAGGTGTGAGTTGATTGACTTTCTCGTGGAAGATTGGTGCCGCATCCCTCCTGCAGAATTCCAGACACTGGTGGACTCTATGCCACGGTGCATACAGGCCATACTGGCCACATGTGGTGGCCAACGCCCGATTAAGCGACTTTTACATTGGCGTTTCTTTTTGTCCACTACCTGTACATAATTAAACACAAATCACCTTCATATGAAGAGTATCTGTTATGTTGTGACCAAGATATGACAACTTGAAAAGAGCATGCATATTCAGTCCATTGATTTGTAGCACAACGATCCGGAGCACAAAGCTAAAGCCAGAGTGGATTGGCTGAATAAGAGGAAAATAAATGTCTTGAGTTGCCCAGTCAAGTCCTGACTTGACCCAATTGAACATTCATGGTGAGACTTGAAGATTGCAGTTCATCGACGATCCCCATCAACTTGCAGAACTGGAGCAATTCACGTGAAGAAGGGTGAAGATTTCACCATCTCCACTGTGCAAACCTGGTTTAGATCTCCCCAAAAAGACTCGTCGCAGTCATTGCTGTGAAAGGTGTTTCCACCAAGTACTGACCAAAGGGGATGAATACTTTTACAACCAGTGAATTTTGATTTGTACATGATTTTTACAGGTATCCCTGACATGTAACTTCCTTCAACTATAACAGTGTTAGCTTGATCTCTTCAGGTATGAATAAAAAATTAATTTGAGAAAGTTGTTTCTACATCATTTGTAATTCAATTATTAATGTGGCATTTTTTGGTAGGGGTGATACTTTTGCAGAGGCCACTGCAACTGTTCACTTTAAAAAAATTCTAGTGTCTGGATCCAGATCTGGATCTTCACCAAATTGGAATCAATTTGTCTCTGTCAATTCGTCACAAATAAATTTGTCGCAATCTGTCACAAGGTTTTGACCGAATCCATGTCCATAACTTTTTGAGATTTCTTGCTCACAGATGACCAAACAGGGGTGAAAACATAACCTTCACCAATGTCTCTCTAGACTCAGGGAGGGAGGGGTGGGAGTGAGAGGAGGGTGGGAGAAGGAGGAGGGGGAGAGAGAGTGAGGATTGCAGCGAGGAGGGGTGGAGTAAGGAGGGCGAGCTAGAAAGGAGGAAGAAGGGCTAGAGCAAGGAAGGGGGGGGAGAACAATGCCTACCAACATGTCGTAAAACAATCCTAAGAAGGGCGTGCGAGGAGGAGGTGGGGACGAGAGAGAGGAGAGAGAGAGGAGAGGGAGCTCGTGGGAGCGAGAGCGAGGAGGAGGAGCGAGAAGGGGCTAGAAAGGGGAAGGAATGGAAGAGCGAGGGGAGGGGAGTCAAAGATAATGTCTCACACACAACACCACACACACACACACACACACCACAACACACACACACACACACACACCTTGGGTGTGAGCATTTGAATCTACGCTATTTTCCTGGCAAAGTCTGCCTGCACGCATGCATGTCGTACATGCAGCGACCTTTGCACCCCACCAGTCGGCTCACTCCAAATCTGATTCATACATGCTAGTCCCCTCAACAGAGGGGGAGGAATGCGAACCAGGGAAGAGATGGAGAACAGGGGGAGGGTGGAAAGAGAACAGAGGAGAGAAGAGGAAAAGGGGAAGAGGGAGGGTCAAGAGAGAGAAGAGAGAGAGAGAGGGGTCAGGTCGGAAGAGAGAGAGAATGGCGAGAGAGGGGGGTAGGGTTGGGAGGGAGAGAGATTGGTGGGATAGGGGTGAAGAGGGGAGGGCAAAGATTGAGAGGGTGAGGAGGGAGAGCGGGTGAGGATTCCGGCAGATGTGACGCAAAGTTATCATCCATCTGAGACACGGCACACCACATTATTGAATCACCCTGCCTGTGAAACATCGGGATGACAGTTTGTCGCTGGACGGGATTCAAATCCAGGCTAAACAGAGAGAATGTGTACCTCTCGGCTTCCTGCCGGGATATGGGATTCATCATTTCATAACTGAAAACATTTCTTACTCATTGATAAAATAATTTTTTTTGCCTTCGACCTCCGTAGAGAACTGCGGTATCGCCATTTGAAACTTGAAGAACGCGCGCCAAGTGGCTTCACCGAGCAAAACGTTGACGAAACTTCTAAAAGCAAAACGTTAATTTTTATTTGCATTTATCTCTGCCAAAGTGACGGGTCGTATAATGAAGAACGAAAAAAAAGGGGAAACATCGTGGAAAAAAAAATTTCACTTCAGCGAGCCAGCCACCGACTGTTTCACCGCAGAACAACACGTGGCCAATGCAGGCGAGTGGCCCCTGAACTCGTTCAAGTCGATCAACATACAGTATCCAGTGACAGTGCGAATATTGGAGAGCACTCCAACGAAACGGTGTAAGAAACGCGCTGTCCCTTGCACGTGATGAAACAAATCACCGAACTGTCATATTAAACATACACCTCCCACTGACGAACAAAATGTCAAATATGCTCCAAATTGACAAATTAACATTTTGTTAGGAGTTGGAACAGCTTCTAAGTTCGATTCTGGAGCTTTAATTTTGTAATTCTGCTTCGTTTCAGAGATCTCGCAGTGCTCGCATGTGCGGAAATGAAATCAGCAACAAACGCCGCTGTCTCCGAGCATTTATAAGCATCGCAATGTACCCAGCAATTTGTAGCTATGATGAACAGGCACTCAATCATATGAGTGAGGAAAGTGAAAAAAAAAAAACTATTTGAATACAATCGTTGCGGCCCGTTACAAGTCAAGCATGGATGAGCAGGCCAAAAAAACAAGGGGCTTCAGACCCCAGTAGGTTACCCAGAAAACGCGTAAAGACCCAAGAGAAGCGAGGCGGCCGAGGATCGCCTATGAAGGATAAATTAAATAAGGCGTTAATTATCCACAAAGGGGTGTTTTAATTAAACCAAAACACCCAATTTCACTCTTTCACTTCCTGTGAGTTTTCTCGAATGCATGCAAAGTTTCAGGCTGCTCAGTTTTATGGTGTTGGAGTTATGGACGCACACACACACACACACACACACACACACACACAACACACACACACACACACGTATAGATATAACTATTGACATCTGTTTGAAATTTAAAGGATCAATAAACATTAAAGTTTCCATTGATGCAAGCTCGAGTTTGGGGAGTGCAGACTGAGATAGATGTGTTAAATTGTATGTGGTCGTTGATGTCCTAATAGACTATAGTGCCTTGTATTTTAGCACGAAGCAATTTGATTACAATGATCAGAGCCAAATCCATACTCCTCATACGAATGAAACTAGTGAATGACATACCTTCCAGCCTCCAGAGCAGAAACAACTTCGATCAACCTTTCAGCATCGTCAGACGCTGAGGTCCAAATTCCAACAAGTTGACCTTCGTGCTCTTGTCAGGCAATGCTTCCTGCACTTCAAGGGCTGTAGATGATAAACAAACAGCATGATGGACAAAGGGCTGGCACAAAAGTTATACTACCGGTTGTCCATAAGGTCGTTGTGCAACTTTGAAACAATTACAACTTTTGATTACACATATAGTAAACGAGAACGACATTCAGTGGAGGGGGCATACCTGCGACAGGCTGAACAGTTTACATTTTGAATCACAATGACAGGCCAGATCACGTCACCAAATGTAAACAATTCGTCCTGCCACACAACAACTGTCCAGCAAGTTTCATCCGAACCAGTCGACAACATTTGAATATCGTGCTATATATCGTTTTAGACCCTATCTCTGAATGGTGAAGAATTGCCGAGAAGATTTTATAAATCTCATGTCCGGATCTTCACGAAAATCTAAAGAATTTGTCCTCGTCACATACCAACCTGTCCACCCAAGTTTCATCCCAATCCATACATAACTTTTTGAGATATCCTGCTCACAGACAGACAGACATTACAGACAGACAGACAGACAAACAGGGTGAACATAACCTCCATCTACCTTTGGTGTGGAGGTAACAAACTGTAATTTCTCAAAAGGTTATGCTGGATTTGGACGAAACTTGGTGACCAGTTTGGTGTGTGTGACAAGGACCAATTGATTAGATTCGCGTGAAGATCGGATCTCGATTCGGATACTATAATCGTTTAAGTGATTCTTCACCATTGAGATATCGGACAAAACGATATACTTACTGTGGAGCACGATACTTCAAAAAGTTAGCGACTAACTCAGATGAAACTTGGATGAGTTGGGTCGAGGACATGAACAAGTTGATTAGATTTCGGTTAATGTCCGGCTGCAGATCGGCCAATCAGTGGGATAGACAATGTACACTGTTCAGTCCGGCAAAGGTAAATGCGCTCTCCCGAGTGCCCTTCTCGTTAATGTTGCCGATTTGTTGTTGTTGTAAAAATCCACAATTCCGTGTTTTTCACGAGTTGACATTATATGATAGGCAATTCTACACAAGTGATAAAAAAAAACACCCACACAATTACCACATTTGATCCACGAAAATTAAATAGTTCACCTGTCAACCTGTTCCAGCAAGACTCGGCTCCCTGACGCTATGCTTCAATGTGTGACTGTTCTTGATTGAATGAGGTCTTTCCCAGACACGTGGATTGCTGGACGTGCACCAATTACTTGCGCCACCTCATTACCTGCCAATCCCCATTGGACTATATTTTATGGGGACAATGCAAGGACTGTTGTTTTACTCATCAAAACAGATTATTTGGATGAACTTAGGGCTATGATACTCGTCACTGCAATTCATGAAGTTATTCAGCAGCTACTGGATGGATAATGGTTTCAACAAGTTGGAAAATCGGATTGAACGATGTATTCCAAAAGATGGTGGTTATGCTAAAGCCTAAACATTTGGAACTGTAACGAGTAAGAAGATTATGAATTATGCTTTCCTGCACCATTTATCATTTCAACATTTACACAAGAACAGTCAAGGAAATTTGTCAATAGCTGAGAGTATCCATGAAGGAGGTGAGAAAGGGTTTTTACAGAAGGTCCAGGCTAAGTGGAGGAAGTAAAGAACAGCTTGGTAATCTAAGAGTAATAAGGCTCCGGTCACATGATAATATGCACCGAAGGATTGAGGGAGCTGCACGAGCAGGTAAGCGAGATGTTTAACGGATATTTTCAATAGCTTCCCTGGAGTCAGAAACACAGTTGTAGAGAAGCAAAATGGAATTTAGAGTAGCAAATGTAACACATTATAAGAAAGATCCAGAGAAGAATTGGAAATATAGACCTGTTAGTTTGACTTCAGTGTGGGAAGGTGTTGGAGAATAATTAAGGACCAGATGAAGAACCGATTTCATGAAGTCTTTGACTCAGAGAATCGGTTGATGCATGAAATGTCCTTCCTGGAAAGTATGGCAACAGAAACATATTTAGTACGGTTTAAGTTGCGACTATATATGTATCAAACTTATTGGAGATAGAAAGGTACAGGATTATTGCCAGAACTTGTAGTGTTGAGTATTGATTGTGGTGTGTGTCTGAGTGTGATGTCTGTGTAGGTTCTCATCAAGTGAGTGTGTGGTTAGTGTTGCATATCCTTCACCCGAAAACCACTTCGACCACCCCACAATGCCAAATAACTACCCCGCCAGGCTGAACAGTTACGTTTTTTATCCACTGATAGACCGCATCTAGGCTCCGGACCTGAACAAAATCTAATTGGCTGTTCTCTTGTCATTCCCCAACTTGTCCACCTAGTTTTTATCATGAATCCATTCCAGAAATTTGAAATATCATGTACGCACGATTTTCCCCCCCCCCCCAACTCTCAATGATGAAGACTCATTTTAAAAATTAAAAATCTCGTATCCGCATCCAGATCTTCACCAACTTGAATAAATTTTGTCCTCGTCATTATCCCAACATGTCCACCAAGTTTCCTCCGAATCAGTCCACAACTTTTTGAGATATCCTGCTCACAAAGACAGACAGAACTGAATGATTAGATAGCATAGATAACAGACAAAACAAAAAGGGGTGAGAATAACCTCCGTCTACCTTCGGTGGTTGGAGGTAAAAAGACACAATATAAAAAATAAAAAAACTACTTTTACATCAATTACAAGGACATTGAAAACAATAGAAAATCCACAGTACATGCGGATGTGAACCTATGGTTTCTGTATCCATGGACTCGATGAGCTTCATGCTCAGATGAGAGACCATCACAAATTAGCCTGACTTGGCATTCTCACAGGGAACGTGGTGTTTTAAACGCGTCTTTAAAGTAATGAAAAGCACACCATCGCTTCCATTGCTGTTGTTCATGCTTCCAGAGTGTAATATAAATGTACATGATCATCAATGAGGCTTAAACCACTTGAGAGAAAAAAGAAGAAAAAACAAAAAAAAAACCACGTACCCGTAGATAGCATGCAGAGCTCCGATTGGTGGCCACCATGGTGGCGTGATATAAGTGAAGTCAAGGAGACAAACCAGTAAAGGCTTTGTCAAACCAGCTTGAAGAGCCCTGTTCCGACACATGAAAAAGGAATGAAAATTGTTATTTTACACAAGATAAAGATTAAATATCTATATTTCTACACTTTCATTGTCTCGCAGGGTACCGGAATCAACAATCAAAATTTCCATTTGACAGAAATGCCGTGAAAGCGGGATGCTTTGTCGGAATGAAGGCACACCAAAACATTTTAGGTGCTTTCAACCAACACGGTCGAAAGAAAAGCAAAATGATTGCTTTATGATGCGTATAGAAATTGAAATTGTGAAAAAGGGAAACAGACTTTGTAAATATGGAACTCAAAATTTGTTTTTTGTAGACAAGGTCAAGACTCGTGGAAAGACGAGAACACAACAGGACAAAAGAACACATTAAGAGAGGGGGAAGCACCAACAGCAGGGTGAAGGACAACATAGAGGAGATTGACAAGCAATGGTGTGCGGAGGAATGAGGTAGGAAGGACACAGAAGCAAAGTTCTGTGGAAGTTTTAAAAGGATTATGGGCTTGGGGTGGGGGTCCATGGGAAGGAGGGGGGGTGGCAATTGGGGTAGAAAAAGTCATGGTTTGGATGGGAAATGATCTTGAGATGTGATGGTGGAACAACTGTTTGTAGAACCGGGAGGGTAAGAATGAGATTGACAAATGTAAAAGTTGGTCCACAGCAAGAAAAGAAGGAATGAATGAGTGGAGTGACAGGATACCACAGGCAGTATGAAATGGACCTTTTGACTATGACATCGCAACCATCTCACAGGAGGAATCATATCGGGTGTAGATTAGATGAGAGACCAGTCCTCGTATGCAATATCAGATCAAACACTTTAGCCACTCAGCCCCGTGGAATGTCAGACTCGATAAGAATACGTGACTTTCAAAATTATATAATCCTGCCCTAGAATGGTCGGTGTGCATGTGCAGAACCCAGGAAATATACGTGTTTGGGGAAAATAAAAATATTGTTGGGGCCGGGGGTCGGGTGAGAAGACCTCGAGGGGGGGAAGCTATCTCGCGTTCCCACCAGACTCCCCGGAAATGGCAGGCTGTCACCAACAGAAACTCCATGACGCGGTGTGGCGTCACTAACCGACCTGAACGCCCAATAACTCAAACCACATGACTTAGGGTCCTTCCGTCTAAGGTTTATCCGTTACCTAAAAAATAATCACTTGACCAATACCGGGGGACACCCCTCGGTACGCCTTGTCCGAACTGCGGTCACCTGTACCGGGTCAGACGCAGCCAAGCGACACTGGTCAAGGAACGTACCGGCTCAGAAGAATGGATCGTTGGGAATAAAGTCCCGGTAAGACTAGGAACGGACCATGCTGGATCAATGAAAGAAAAGACAAAAACAAGGTGGGAACATTTCCTACATCAGCATTTATTACAGTCAGGTGAGAAAAAGCAGGGGTGGCACAGCTGAATAGATTATTGTGGTGTGTAAGCAGCGGACAGAATAATTTGTGAGGTGCCGACAACAAAACAAGGCAACTTACAAAGCACACACAGAGCAGACTGACACCAATAATCTTCGACAATCTAAACTTAAAGCTCGGACTTGGCCGCTATTCACACACACACCACACGCACACACACACACACACACACCACACACAACACCCATAAAGAGAATTAATTTAGTAAGAAAGGAGAGGAGATGAGGCTAACCGTCTCCCCTGTTAATTAACCTTGCACGGTTTGACTGACCGTGGCTACCCAATACGTTTTGCGGGAGGGACGCTCTGCTGAGTGATCCCTCCTGAGAGTTTGGCGCGTCGTCCCTTGCCTGGTTACGAGTGCCAACGCCAGCGCGTTGCACCGATCCAGAGAATGAGCGAGAGCGTCAGGCGTTGAGGGAGGGTGTAGTTGGAGACAGCGCTGACGTGGTGGAAAAAGATGGCCGTGAAACAGGCGGAGTCAGGTGGATGTGGAGCCAGCAACGAATGTCAGGATTCAGAGATAGGAAGGCAGAGATCGAGAGCGACAGTGGGCGGAAGTGGCCAATACGGATGTCGGGCAGCAGGAGCTATCATGAGATCCGCATCCAAGCCAGACAAAGAGGATGAGGACGCACTACGGACGGCTCCACGATCCATTCTTTATAGGCCCTGGGGCGCAGTGCAGGGCGCCGCCCGAAGCGCATGCATCGTCATCCAAATCAGGCGCTCCCATTGGGCCCGTGGCCACAGCACGCCTGCCGGCCATGGCCGGGAAGCAGCCTAATTGGACATCCAGAGGAGACATAGCAGAGCTGCGGAATCGTCTCGCTCCGCAAAACTCCTGATATGAATCGCCTTGCCACCGAACTCTCGGGCCGTGCTCCGGAAACTAGCCGAGGTCCGCGCCGGCCCGCATGCCGCTTTGGGCAACCTCGGCGCGCTGCGCGTTGGCGTGATCAATGCGCTGTGTCCCGTCGTACGCCCCATGCGGCCCGAGGCAATCCAGGCTGTTACATCATGCTCTTACTTGGTGGTGGCTGCACGAGGCAGAGGTGAAAGAAAGATCCCCGCCGTCCGCGGGGAGATATTGTTGGCCGTGGATGGTAGTGAAGAATCGACGGGTAAGACGCCGTTCGTGAACCAAGCGTGCAGACCCTTACAAAGATGGCACCATGCCGTCCCGTACAGTCGATGCAAGATGCCATTGTAATCAGCGCGCAGACCCTCATGAATAGGTGGCTATGCAGCCCCGTACTGTGCGATGAAATCATCACGCGCGCTGCGCGCAAGGTCCGCTATCGGGCATGTGAGTTTATTATCACAGTGATGATCCTCACAGGCGGCTTGCCTGAGCGCGGTGCCGGCCCCGATCTGTGTCATGGATTGAAGGAAAGGATTGGATATAAATCAGGCGTTGAAAAGAGCATGTGACGCACGACCTGCACAGCGTTGGGGATTTAATGTATGGTTCTACTATTTCCTCAGACACCGGTATTCTCGCAGCGGAGGATTTTTCCATACATGTGTTTGATGCTTCTTTGTATGGCCTCCACGAGGACATTCATCGTATTGCGGAGGGTGTTGCTTTGGTTTTCACAAGCGGCCGTTCTGGGTTGCCGGTGTCTGCTTGGATTATTTCAGGAAATAAAGAGGAAAAGAGTTTGGAATGAAGATAGAGATATAATCAGACCTAACTATTGAGATACACACAATGCACTTCATCCCGTTGACCCATTAGACATTGAGGAAAGGTCTAACTGCACGTATATTAATGAAATAACTGTCTGGGGATCACTGTATGATGGATCCATTGCCTTTCGCAGGCAAGGGGTTTCCAGAACCACAACAATATATTGTTTCTGGGAGAAGGATTGTTACCTGGATTGGCTCACAAAGCCTCTGAAAGAAATCTGAAAACACTTGGGAAAAGTACCTGAGATAAAGGCTGTGCCCTGTCACAATGAAAACTTGGAAGAACTTTCTCAGCTCGCCGATGGCACCTGCTCGTACTGCACTCACCATTGTGCGTCCAGTGCAAGCCTGAGTAGATGGGCGTGTGCTACATCCACAAACCGCCAACGGATCTCTACTAGTGAATGCGACTGTGTATCTGATTTGGGCCCTTGCTGAACACTGATGACATATCTGAGGCTTCGAAAGTGCAGGGTAAGTTTACAATGATGATATTGGCAGTTTTTGGAAGACCCTGGGAAGACACATCCAACAATAAGAGTTTCCCTTTCTTAGTTATATTAGGCGGAGGTGCGAGAAGGTTCCCTTGTGTAGTTATATCTGTAGGGGGCATTTTGTTGAGATAGATTTACCTTTTCCCTCTATCGTGGACAGGGAAATGCACGTGTTTGTTAGCAGATTCAAACTCCCTTTGAAAATTCATCCATTTTCTAAATCCCCTCTTCTTCTGTATCTTTCACCCCTCTCTCCCAATCCCTTCTTTATCCCCTCTCCGGATCTCTTAGCAGCGCATCCATAATCGCATTTGCAAACACACAATGTTGCACCTCACAAAGTCACATTGCAACTTACTACAAATCAAAGGCGGCACATCATAAAGCGCATTGAGAAGCGGACTGTGAGTCGAATCTCATCAACGGACAAGCGAACAACAGAAAAAAAGCCCCAAAGATGGCGAGCCTTGGGCGTGAGCTTCATTGTCGATCCATGGGCTCGGCCAATGAGCCGCAGCATGGCAAACAAAAGTGCACCTTGGGGCGAGACGGCAATGCCAAAGCTCAAAACCGCTGCCTCAAGGGGTGGTCCTTGGAACCACACTCCCTATGGAACTTTTACAAGCATGAGAATTCCAGACTCACGCTCGTAACGTGTCTAAAGGATCCCTGTCACACCTTGACGTTTTAGCCAGCGTATGGATCTCTCTCTTCAACTGCTCCCCACGAATCGATTAGGCGACATGAACAATGGACTGCAACGTTTTTTTTCAGTTCCAGATATGGTATATTAATACAGTGAATTAATACATGTGCACATTTAGGTACATATAATGTACTGTATTTATCTAAATAGAGTGTGACGGTTCGGAACATTGGAA
>CM068953.1:17762884-17779339 GCA_035128595.1 Eptatretus atami | reverse complement strand
CCTCTTTGTATTCCCGTCAGCAAAGTGACGGGTGGTATTTGCTAGTGTCATATGAAACTCAACCACAGTTATTTTATCTCTATATTACAAATTAATCTCAAAAAAATCTCACAATGCACAAAACATTGTTTAAAAGTTAAAGCAACCTCGACCAAAACATACAAAACGCAGGGGATAAACGGAACAATTATGAAGAAGCCACGACATAAACACCTTCAAATGACATCATAAAATCAGTTCCACACAACGAAGCAACCAAAGCATTAATATTTCAACATTCTCAGCAAGGATTATAAATATCAATGCCAAAACATTAACATCCCGAAATATTAAAATTAACTGTGGTTTGTCATCGAGTTGGAAAGGTAACATTCACTCTCAGCATGTAATTGGAATTCCCGCCATGAAGGCTCATCAAACCAATATGTTCAGGTTCACGAAGGAAGTGAACGGCTGTTGGAGAGCGACAAGTACAACTTACCCGTTCTTTCATCATGCACAGCACATCAGCCATTACCATTCTGCCTTCTGCATCCGTGTTTCCCACGCGGATTCGCTTTCCCGCACGTGACCGGATTATCTCGTCAGAAACATAGCAGTCTGCATGGGAACGGGTGGGTTACAGACGGAACACACGAGTGAAAGGCGCGATTGGGAGAACGGGAACTCAACCGACTGGGAACATGTGACCCACGCACCATCACATGTGAATTCATCCATCCATTGGGACCATACTCTGTGCAGAGCATTGGTGCTGCCTAAGCGGTCTCCTTGGCTATTGGGCACAATCCTGGACGGGTCGCCACTCCGACGCAGATGACACATGAATGTCGAGTATAAAAATAGCCAGATAGGGCACAGGAGATGGAGAACTAAAAAGCATCCCAAAACGCAGAGACAATCTGCATCCGTTTTGTACTCAAATTAAACTTGACGACAGAAAAAAAAGTATCACGGCCACTCGGTGGAGTGCACAACTCCGTCACGCAATGCCTGATCCAGGAGAACATATTGGGGCCAATAATTTTTTTGAAATATCATGCTATATAATCGGTTTAGCCCAACCCCTCAATGCTGAAGAATCACTGAAAAAAAATCATTGGATCCA
Organism: Eptatretus atami; assembly: GCA_035128595.1. Taxonomy (NCBI): domain Eukaryota; kingdom Metazoa; phylum Chordata; class Myxini; order Myxiniformes; family Myxinidae; genus Eptatretus; species Eptatretus atami. The sequence continues at coordinate 17,778,231 of CM068953.1, read as the reverse complement.
GATTCGGATCTTGACCAAAATTGAAACAATTCTTCCTCGTCACACACCTGACGTGTCCGCCAAGTTTCGTCCGAATCCGTCCACAACTTTTTGAGATATCCTGTTCACAAACAACCAAAGGTGAAAACATAACCTCTGCCTGTCCACCTTCGGTGGCAGAGGTAAAATAAATAAATAAATAAATAAATAAATAAATAAAAAGTCAAATTAATTTGCCTTCATTTTCTCAAAATAAGGGTTTGTTGAAATTTTGATGACAAAAGCTCAAACGGTAACAGAAAGTTATGGTCTCGACACGCACGCACACAAACACTGCAGTGGATGGGCGAACAAGCATTCGAACACAGTTGGACTTTGTTATAGGTATAATCCCTGCTGAACCATACACAAGTAACCATTAAAAGGGCTAAGCCCGCAGGTGCCAGCCCAACAAACCCACAGGTTTTCCTGAACCAAAGGCCATCTGGGATATATTCTCGATCCTCTATCTCGATGAAGGAAGCCGAATTACAATTGGACCCTGACTTTGAAAAAGCCATTAGTTGGCTTTATCCAAGGCAAACAAAAAACGAACGAATTACAGGTCGTCAAGGAAACGCACCTGCACCCACACTGTTCCTGACCATGGCCATTGCTCCAACCACTTTGATGTTCTTTGGCTTAAGCTCAGCAAGGACCTGCGTGCAACAAAACCACAATACCATGGAATAACTCTGATAATAATGGACAAGTACATGAGGGATGAAAGCAACTGTGTTTAATCACATGAGCAGCAGCAGCAGCAGCAGCAGCGGCAGCAAAATATCTGCACAGATAATTTCAGATCACGATTAACCCACAATTAAATAAGTACACAAGGCTTAATCAAAGTTTTATAATTAAATAGATATGTAGACAAAAAAAAAAAGGCTTCAATAGAAAAAAAATTGGTTCCCAATGGTGGTTACGCAGATTTTGGACCCAATGCCAAAAGCTATTTATAGTGAAATCAAAAACTATATTTAAGATTATTGGTTCACGAGTCAGTAAGTGACCACTATATTCGTTATGGGTGTGTGTGTGTCTGTCTGTCTGTCTGTCTGTGTCTGTCCCGAGCATAGCTCCGTGGATTTTGATCCGATCTTGATAAAATTAGGGTGCGAGGTTTGTATCATGATCTAGTTGTGTTTTCCGGAGAATGGGCGTGCTGCGCCCAGTATGGGCGGAGCCACGCCCAAAATAACATGTGTTTTTAGGGGGTAGCCGGTTTTAAGTTACATCTTCTCCGAGGGGGTTTGTCGAAATTCTGCAGGGGTTTCGGTATTTGGTTAGCCCAATGGCACCTCATAGCCCCACGGAGCTCGATTTTTCATTTTCCTCCCAAGGTCAAGGTCACAAGGTCAAGGTCACAAACTTAGAAAATGTCAAAAAAATCAATAAATTGGGCATCGAGCTCCTAAGGTTTTCAACTGTTTCGAATGAAAGTTGGTATGCAGGTAGTGCTCTTCGAGTACTACAACTTTCATCATTTACGTTTTTCCCGATTCCCGCCAGTTTGCCCGTGGCGTCCCCTCGAAGGTCCAAAAAATAAAAAAGGTGAACCGTGTACATTGCTCGTGAACCATCGCCGTCTCCAGACTTGTAATAATGACAAACTTTTAATCACTCATTCAAAATAAATAAATGAATAGTGGGGGTTTCTTTTACTTTTTTTTTATTTTTGGCCCCATCTCAAAAAAAATGCCCCCCTCCAAAAAAAAATTTTCTCTTGTTTTTGCCAAGTATGTTGATCGCCTTTGTGTGTTCATTCGCCCCCAGCCCAAACCGCCCAACCGATCGTTCTAAAATTTTCAGAGATTAATGTCACCGACCCTGCGACGGTGCCGCATTGATGTTTTGTAAAATTCAGTCCACCAAAAAGGTCTACATAGGCCAACAGGCCAATTTGAGCCAATTTTTCTAAAATCCTTAAATTTCATCCGATTGACTTGAAATTTGAACAGAATTTGCATGTCAGTTCAATGAATTCAACCACCAATTACTTTAAAGGTTATTCTCGGTCAAAAGGTCAACATAGGCCATAAGGTCAACCCAAAATAGGCCAGATTTTTTAAATTGTTTCTAAAATTGTCAGTTTTCATCCAATTGACTTGAAATTTGAAAAGGATTTACATATCAGGTCACTGAATTCAACCACCTATTATTTTTTGTGGTTACCGTAGGCGAAAAGGTCAACATAGGCCAAATTTCTAAAATCCTCAATTTTAATCCAATTAATTTGAAATTTGAAGAGCATTTGCACATCAGGTCACTAAATTCAACCACCTATTGATTTTGAGGTAAACATAGGCCAATAGGTCAAAATAGGCCAAAAAGCCAATTTGGGCCAAATTTTCTAAAATCCTCAATTTTCATCCGATTGACTTGAAATTTGAAGAGCATTTTCATGTCAGGTCGCTGAATTCAACTACCAATTAATTTTAAGGTCAAAATGTCAACACAGGCCTAATTTCTAAAATTTATAGATCGGGTTTAAAAACTAAATATATCACTATATCTCAAATAGTTGTGGATGAGTTATGACAAAACAAGGTGGATGTGTTGAATATGTGACAAAAACCAAGTGGATTGGATTTTACTTCGGATCCAGCCCATCAGTGGGATAAAAAACATGAACTGTTCCACCTGGCAGAGGTATGCACTCTACCGAGTGTCATTCTACTTTGTGCTGTTTTGCCAAGTTGTCACCCGATGAGTGATTTTTCATATTTTTATTTTTTCTTCTTTTTGCAGTCGTTAGGGCTGTATTTGATGTTTGGTATTATGTGTGACCATCTATTTGTACCTGTTTTTGGAAATTTTTTTTCTACGTGGGTTTGGGATACCTTCCCTGGTTTGTTGTCTTTGTGGATGCGTACAAATTAGATTCGGTAGTCTGTTTAACTTTTCACGTATTCATCCAGTCCTGCAGTTGTTATTCCGTGCACTTGGATGAGTTCCATCAGGCCGCTCGCTCCTTCTCGTCTCGGCATGTACATTCTCAGTATACATTGATTTTTGTGGATAGTGAGGAGTTTCCTCGTTTTGATATCTAGTTTATTGATTTCTGATTGCAGCCAGTTTACTATTCCGCAGCTGAATTGGAACACTGGTATTGCTAGTTGGTTTATGGCTTTGATTTTGTTCCTTGGGGAAAGGTATGTTTTCAGGATCAGCCTCGTTCTATGCAGGTATTCTTTGGTAATTGTTTTGCGCATTTGTTTGCGATATATTTGGTGGCCATCTTGTACTCAGAGGTATTTGTATGATGCTTCATTGTCTAGTTCCTGTGTTGTTGTAATAGGTCCATTTTTATGTTGTCCATTTTTGTTGGTCTTCCTTGCACACTTATTGAAGCCAAATTCCATTTGAATATCATCGGAGTACTGTTTTACCAACTTCTGTTGTTCTGCCAATTTTTCGTCACTCGGTGAAAAGAGTTTTAAATCATCCATATGCAGTACATAGATGAGTCACCTTTCTTGTTTATTTGGACGTTCTTTTATTGGATGTTAGGGTGTATCCATGTCCTTGCTCATCGATGAGATTGTTTAGTGGATCCAGAGCTAGACAAAATAGGAGGGGTGAAAGGCCATCACCTCGGAAGATCCCGAGTCATATCATCACTCCTGGTGTTTCGATATTTCCTTCCGAGTGCTATAATATCAATGTGCTGTTCCAAAGCTCCGTTGCTTTCTCAATAAGTTTGATTATTTGAGGGTTGATCTTGCACAATTGCATGCATTTTATCATCAATGAATGTGGAACACCATCGAAAGCTTTTATCGTCTAACCAGGCTGTGGACAGTTTGGTTATTCTGGTTTTATAATTTTTGAGTGTGTGTATGTGTGTATGTGTGTGTGTGTGTGTGTGTATGTGTGTGTGTGCGCTCAAAGTATCCACCTTCATTTCGGTAAGGGGGTCACGATTCATGGACGAAGCTGTGAAGTTTTCTGTTTTCAAAATTTTGTGCCGAGGGCTCTCTTCAGGATCGTTACTGAGCCCAGGACGGCTTCCAACTCTAGTTAATTTGTGGTGATATTCCCAGGGATTGTTTTTAATATCTCTATTCAGGTTTTTAATCATCACTGGTACAACTGGCATTCTTCAGCTTCCAGGATCTTTTCACTTCCTGCTTGAGGTCTTGGTATTTGGTCATTTTCTTGATTTCTGCACCGTTAGTCCAAAATTACCGGTATTTATACCTCAATTAGCGATGCCTTCTTCTCTTTTTTTTTGCACCTATGTATTATACCTGGTTGCAATGCTTTGTTTTCGATGTTCCTGCCCGATGAGATCATTAGGTCGTACGTGAGCGGTATTTCAATGTTTTCAGCGATTGCTTTTGGTTCATTTTCCCACAAATTTTCTGGAACTGGAATATCAGTTTTTGCTGATGTGCCAGCGGATTACTTTACAAACTCTGTTATGTCGTTGTGTGTACAGCTGTTCTGACACGTTTTTTTTTCATGTTCAGTCATTAAACATCACATATCATTCTCTTTGCTAACCCCACCTCCACCCCTCACCTGTCTTTTTTTTCCTCTGACCCTTTTCTCTCACTCTGTCCCTTCCTCATAAAATGCAGCACTCTCCTCCCACATCTGTCACTCTCTCGCTGTCTGTGTGTCTGTCCGTGTCTGTCTGTGTGTGTCTCTCTCTCCTCCTCCTCTCTCTCTTTCTCCCCACGCCCCCATTTTATTGACCCGTCAAGCGAAGCGACGGGTTGTATTCGCTAGTATATAATAAGATATACCCTCCAGCTACATGGGAATCCCACAAAACCACTTTTATAATCTTCATCAAAATGTGCCAAAATGATTATAATTTGAGTATTTGGTTTTTTTTTTGAGAAAGAATAAAAGAAAACATTGTAATCAAATGATTTGAAACAGAAAAGCAATAACAAAGTGTGCACCAGTGAAAAAACAAAAATCAGAGGGATATGGTGGTTTGAGCTACATTGTGCTTCGTACAACACCTTGAAGAATCCAGCGACAGCTGCAGCACCGCATTTATCCCGGTGCATCCCAGCCATTCCGCCGCCGGCTTTGATATCAGCACCACCGGTGTCGTAAGTGATACCCTGCACCGAACAATTGGTGGAACAGAATTAAAAAATACAAAAACATGATGCCTCGATTCACTGTATCGTAAGAATATTCGATATAGAACACTGTAGATTCAATACTTTCAAACAGCAATAAAAATAACCACTATTTTCATGCATTGGGCTACTGAGGCAGTTTCATTGGCTGAGGAGTACAATCCTGGACGGGTCGTCACTCCGACGCAGGATTCACACAGTAATACCTGGTAATGTAATACCAGTAATAGGCTTAACAAGACCATCGTCATAGTCGTAGAATAACTTTCAGCGATAATACCCGTGATGTATTCGAGTTCATGCAAAGTATGAATCCAATTCTTAAAGTTTGAGCCTGCGTCCAAGTAAAGGTGTCTCGAGTTTGAGTCGCTAACAAATTGAAGACAATGCGTGTAGACATGTAACATTCAAAGATGAAATATTGTCAGATGATCGAACAATTGACTTGATTCAATTTAAAGCTAACGCCTGCACCAAAAATGGACTTTGCATATATTGTCACCAAATTTCAACCATCTCCGGAGCAGCGATGGATTGAAGGTGAAAGATGATCAACTATTATTAATTGGATATCTCAGGAGGCAGCTCCACATGGACTTTTGCACTCAAGATGCTGTGCCTGTAGGACTAGCAAATCATCCCCACCCCGTGGGGCATTGAACCGAGGGTCAAATCCAAAAACAACGTTTACATATTTCATGAGTCTTTCAAATTTCAAAACTTTCAAATTTGCTCGAGGTGGGAAGCGTGGGGATTTTCGATGGCATGCCATCGACTTCGCTCTAGTTTGGATTTGAACTTGGCACCAGAGCCCAAGACGTCACTCGATAAGCTACTTCAGGGATCGTTACATGCATCGTGACAAGATACAGCAGGGTCTCTTGTGGAGGACCTTTAGCTCAATTTCATTCAATTCTTTGCTATAAAAAACTGCAAGGAAAGGAGAGTTTCATAGTTGGTAGAAGGAAACTCAATTTTGAGCCATTTTCAGTTTAGCATGCAGCCTGTATTTAACAAACATTCATTTGGCTGAGATTGTCGAGCAAAGAATAAAGTTCCCTTAAACATATGATTGAAAGTGAAGTTACTGACTTTGCCAATAAGGAAGAGTGTGTTGCTGGTTGGCCCATCTCCAACGTATTCCAGCTCGATCAGGTGTCCCCGGTGACGACTCACGACTGCAGGGGGGTAAGAAAGGATTTGTCTTAATAAGCGACCTCAAAATGCTGTAAGATTCTAGTCGACAGGGTAATGGAATGCAATGCAGCGCTGAAGTGAGGAAAAACGATCCACAAGTTAGGGGCAGCGTTAACTACACGGTAATTAAGGAGTTTACCCACCATTGGCGCAGCGGTTAACGGCCGCAAGGCAGGGAAAGTCCTTCTCAAATATGGCTGGGTCAGTGATGACAGAGACCTGCGCCAGAATAAAAATTCCTTCTGATTGTACGCGTGAAAGCATGAAAATTGTAGCACAGGAAGCAAATAAGATGTTACCTCCGAGTAAATACATTCCAAAACGTTCAAAAAGAGTGAACTGATTGAAAATAAAGGGCTGAATAACTGGTACAGCTGGCAAATGGTTAAAATAAAAATAATAATAAAAATTCCCTTATACTGTACTGTATAGCAAATGCACATATTCAATTACATATTGTTACTAATACACAGTATATCTACACGATAAAAAGTGATGTGCGTGCACGCCATCCGTCCGTGTGTGCATCCGAGTTCCACCCATTGGTTGGACAGTTCACCTGACACCACCCACAATTAGTCCACTAATTGGACAGATGGGGAGAGGGAGATTGAGACTTTGGGGGGGGGAGGGAGAAAGACTTTTGGTGGGAGGAGGTGGGGGAGCGGTTGAGGAGTTGTCAGGATTGAATGTGTAAGTCTACTCACAGTAAAAATCTAATTGGCCACAGGTGTGTGTGTGTGTGTGTGTGTGTGTGTTCACTGTGGGGTGGGGGCGGAGGGAAGGGGTAATGCAATCATCCTACGGGTAATGTGCGAGTGTTACTAATGAGCAGCCATTACACTCGTGCACTATACATTTCTTCAGTACTGCATGATGTCGGTGTGAAGGTGTGTGACCATCTTGTCTGATTGTACATTGATGTCAAAGTCCATCACTTCATCGGTGGGAAAAAGTGCAAAAAAATAAAAAAAAAAAAAACAGGAAAGATTCTCTGTCATTGGTTACAAAAACAATAAATTATATACTGTTACCTTCACATTGGAATTGATGAACATTTTATTCACGTAGTCGTAGACACGAGGTGGGGTCATGCGCTCAGGATCAGAACCTCCAATGTCACGGCAAAGTGCCCTGGTACAAAACCACGGTACATTACAATGAGTACATTGAGCTATGTACATATATTTGTGTCCGAATTTTGAGACCACTAATCTCAATGTTACTATTACGATTATTTTGCGTAGGTGTCATGTATAAGGTAGTTGCACAAGGTCCAGGTAGTGGACAAAAAAAAGAAAAAAGAAAAGTAAACACCTGGGTAAATGAGGGACACCAAGCAACAGCTTCCACACTGACGTGGCCCATGTATTAGTTAAGCAAATGACGTCCCAGCATGCTTCGAGTCTTGTATGAAAATGCTGCACAGGCCCGGTTACCGATAATGGCGACCATGGTTGCAAGAGGAGACCCCGGATACTCCTATCCACAGAGCATGCGTGGTCGCCCACTGGTTTGATGAGCATGATACAGTAGTGATATTATCCATTTGTCATGGCCTTCTCAGTCACCAGATCTGAACCCAATCGAGCATTGATGGGATATTCTGGAACGACGTCCGAGACGGCGTTTTCCACCTCCATCAAACAGGTGTGAGTTGATTGACTTTCTCGTGGAAGATTGGTGCCGCATCCCTCCTGCAGAATTCCAGACACTGGTGGACTCTATGCCACGGTGCATACAGGCCATACTGGCCACATGTGGTGGCCCAACGCCCGATTAAGCGACTTTACATTGGCGTTTCTTTTTTGTCCACTACCTGTACATAATTAAACACAATCACCTTCATATGAAGAGTGATCTGTATGTTTGTGACCCAAGATATGACAATCTGAAAAGAGCATGCATATTCAGGTCCATGATTTGTAGCACAACGATCCGGAGCACAAAGCTAAAGCCAGAGTGGATTGGCTGAATAAGAGGAAAATAAATGTTCTTGAGTTGCCCAGTCAAAGTCCTGACTTGAACCCAATTGAACATTCATGGTGAGACTTGAAGATTGCAGTTCATCGACGATCCCCATCAAACTTGGCAGAACTGGAGCAATTTTCACGTGAAGAATGGGTGAAGATTTCACCATCTCACTGTGCAAACCTGGTTTAGATCTCCCCAAAAAGACTCGTCGCAGTCATTGCTGTGAAAGGTGTTTCCACCAAGTACTGACCAAAGGGGATGAATACTTTTACAACCAGTGAATTTTGATTTGTACATGATTTTTACAGGTATCCCTGACATGTAACTTCCTTCAACTATAACAGTGTTTAGCTTGATCTCTTCAGGTATGAATAAAAAATTAATTTGAGAAAGTTGTTTCTACATCATTTGTAATTCATCTTAATGTGGCATTTTTGGTAGGGGGTGAATACTTTTGCAGAGGCCACTGCAACTGTCACTTTAAAAAAATTCTAGTGTCTGGATCCAGATCTGGATCTTCACCAAATTGGAATCAATTTGTCTCTGTCAATTCGTCACAATAAATTTGTCGCAATCTGTCCACAAGGTTTTGACGAACTCATGTCATACTTTTTGAGTATTCTTTGTCTACAGATAAAAACAGGGTGAAAACATAACCTTCACCAAATGTCTCTCTACATCAGGGAGGGAGGTGGGAGTGAGGAGGATGGGGGAGACAGGAGGAGGGGTGGAGAAGAGGTGAGGATGCAGCGAGGAGGGGGTGGGAGAGGAGGGGGAGCTAGGAAAGGGGAAGAAGGGCTAGAGCAGGAAGGGGAGAACAATGCCTCACCACATGTCGTAAAACAATCCTAAAGAAGGGGGCGAGGAGGGGGTGGAGCGAGAGGAGGAGAGAGAGAGGAAGGAGAGGGAGCTCGTGGGAGGAGCGAGGAGGAGGAGCGAGGAAGGGGGCTAGGAAAGGGGAAGGAATGGGGAAGAGCGAGGGGAGGGGAGTCAAAAGATAATGTCTCACACACACACACACACACACACACACACACACACACACCTTGGGTGGAGCATTTAAATCTCACGCTATTTTCCTGGCAAAGGTCTCGCTGCACGCATGCATGCTCGTACATGCAGCGACCTTTGCACCCCACCAGTCGGCTCACTCCGAATCTGATTCTACATGCTAGTCCCCTCAACAGAGGGGGAGGGAATGGGAACCAGGGGAAGAGATGGAGAACAGGGGGAGGGTGGAAAGAGACAGAGGGAGGAAGAGGAAAAGGGGAAGAGGGTGGGTCAGAGAGAGAGAGAGAGGAGGGGTGGTCAGGGTCGGAAAGAGAGAGGGTGCGAGAAGGGGGTAGGGTTGGGAGGAGAGGATTGGTGGGATAGGGGTGAGAGAGGGGAGGGCAAAGATTGAGAGGGGTGAGGGAGGAGAGGGGTGAGGGATTCCGGCAGATTGACGCAAAGTTTATCATCCATCTGAGAGACGGCACACACATTAATGAATCACCCTGCCTTAGGGCCTGTCACACCTTGACGTTTTACCCAGGAATGGCAACGTAAAAATGCACGTAAAACGTTGGCGTACGCTGAAGTTTTGAGGTTTTTTTTTAAGTTTGGTCGTATTCATAACATGTTGGTCGTATGCATAACATATTGTAACGGGCAGAACGTTCGTTGTGTTAAAGATAACTTATACCAACGAATGCTTAGCCTGTTGTCGGGTTCACAACCTATGCCAACGATAGTTTAACTTAGGCATAGCGCGCTGCACGTATCGCCGACGAACTCGTGGCGTTCTCTGTTAAAACTGCCGCAACGCCGATTAAATCATAACCGCCTGAAAATTGGAAGTGTCAACATCGCAGTCACTGACGATTTAGCCAGCGTATGCCGACCTATGAAAAATGTGTCTAAAAACTGGGACACGTCGAATACGGTATGGGTAAGTTGTGTATACGTTAGGAGCACGCTGAAACAACTGAAGTCGCTGGCATATTACGTGGTACGTCTAGTAGTGCGTGAAATTTCAAGCATGCTGAAAATTTTACGACGTACTCGACGTATGGCTCACAAGTTCGCATACGTGCTTAAGTTCTCGGCACGCTCCGCGATCGTTTACACATGTCGGCCACACGTTACTTGTAGTTACTCATAAGTCGAAACACGTCGAGGTAATGTTTAGCATACCCGAAACTTAATTTTTAATCTACGAGTAACGTGCTTGAACCTATAGTAGCGTGCTTTGAACCTATGTGTAGCGTGCTTTGAACCTATGTGTAACGTATCTCAAACGCACATTGGCGTATGTAGACGAATTTGATTGACGTTCTTCGGACGACCACAGAACTTACTGAATCGTTTCTAACTACAGCTACCGTATAATGGCGTATTGGAGCGTTTAGGGAATTGTAATACAAATGGCTTCACAAGAGGAACCCTCAGTGTTCAGACTCCATGTTGAGGAGATGTCAATGTCAGTAGCAGTAGCAGTAGCAGTAGAAGTAGCAGTAGTTCGAGAGAATTTAGTGATGATGTTATATAGTAGTAGTAGTATATCGAGAGAATTAGTGGTCGTGTAGTAGTAGTAGTAGTAGTATAGTAGTAAGAGTTAGCATAGTAGAGTTCGAAGGAATTTAGTGATATAATGATAGTAGTAGTAGTAGTAGTAGTAGTAGTTCGAGATATATTTAGTGATGTCGATGTTGGTAGTAGTATTAGTAGTAGTAGTAGTAGTAGTAGTATTCAAGTAACGTGTTGCAAAGTGTGAACAACGTTCGTGTAGCCGCTTACAAAACGTTACTCATAGGTATAGAAATAAGTTTCGGTACGCTAAAACTTACCTCGACGTGTTTCGACTTATGAGTAACTACAACGTAACGTGTTTCGACGTGTGTCAACGATCGCATAACGTGCCACAACTTATGGCAGCGTAGCGGAACGTGTGAGTCATACGCCGGCATACGTCGTAAAATTTCAAGCATGAAAAATTTGAGGAAAACCAAAAGTACAACGTTTAAAGCCAGCGTACTACAGACGTATGGCAGTGTTTTTCAGTGTGCTCTTAACGTATACAAAACGTACCCAGAACGTATTCGACGTGTACCAGCGTTTAGACAAATTTTTCATAAATCGGCATACGCTGGCTAAATCGTCAAGGTGTGACAGGCCTTTACCTGTGAAACATCGGGATGACAGTGGTAGCTGGATCGGGATTCAAATCCAGGCTAAACAGAGAGAATGTGCAACTCTCGGCTTTCCTGCCGTGATATGGCGATTCATCATTTATAAACTGAAAACATTTTTTTACTCATTGTGATAAAAATAATTTTGTTTTGCCTTCGTACCTCCGGTAGAGAACTGCGGTATCGCCATTGAAACTTGAAGAACGCGCGCCAAGTGGCTTCACCGAGCAAAACGGTTGACGAAACTTCTAAAAGCAAAACGTTTAATTTTTATTTGCATTTATCTCTGCCAAAGTGACGGGTCGTATAATGTAAGAACAAAAAAGGGGAAACATCGTGGAAAATAAAATTTCACATTTTCAGCGAGCCAGCCACCGACTGTTTCACCGCAGAACAACACGTGGCCAATGCAGGCGAGTGGCCCCTGAACTCTGTTCAAGTCGATCAACATACAGTATCCAGTGACAGTGCGAATATTGGAGAGCACTCCAACGAAACGGTTGATAAGAAACGGCTCCCTTGGCACGTGATGAACAATCACCGAACTGTCATATTAAACATACACCTCCCACTGACGAACAAAATGTCAAATATGTCCAAATTGGACAAATTAACATTTTTTTTAGGAGTTGGAACAGCTTCTAAGTTCGATTCTGGAGCTTTAATTTTGTAATTCTGCTTCGTTTCAGAGATTCTCGCAGTGCTCGCATGTGCGGAAATGAAATCATGCAACAAACGCCGCTGTCTCCGAGCATTTATAAGCATCGCAAGGTACCCAGCAATTTGTAGCTATGATGAACAGGCACTCAATCACATGAGTGAGGAAAGTGAAAAAAAAAACTATTGGAATACAAATCGTTGCGGCCCGTTACAAGTCAAGGCATGGATGAGCAGGCCAAAAAACAAGGTGGCTTCAGACCCCAGGGAGGTTACCCAGAAAACGCGTAAAGACCCAAGAGAGCGAGGCGGCCGAGGATCGCCTGATGAAGGATATAATTAAATAAGGCCGTTAATTATCCACAAAAGGGGTGTTTTAATTAAACCAAACACCCAATTTTCACTCTTTCACTTCCTTGGAGTTTTCTTCGAATGCATGCAAAGTTTCAGGCTGCTCAGTTTTGTGGTGTTGGAGTTATGGACACACACACACACACACACGTATAGATATAACTATTGTACATCTGTTTGAAATTTAAAGGATCAATAAACATTAAAGTTTCCATTGATGCAAGCTCGAGTTGTGGGGAGTGCAGACTGAGATAGATGTTAAATTGTATGTGGTCGTTGATGTCGCTAATAGACTATAGTGCCTTGTATTTTATGCACGAGCAATTTGATTACAATGATCAGAGCCAATCCATACTCCTCATACGAATGAAACTAGTGAATGACATACCTTCCAGCCTCCAGAGCAGAAACAACTTCGATCAACCTTTCAGCATCGTCAGACGCTGAGGTCCAAATTCCCAACAAGTTGACCTTCGTGCTCTTGTCAGGCAATGCTTCCTGCACTTCAAGGGGCTGTGAGATGATAAACAAAACAGCATGATGGACAAAGGGCTGGCACAAAAGTTATACTACCGGTTGTCCATAAGGTCGTTGTGCAACTTTGAACAATTACAACTTTTGATGTACACATGATAGAAACGAGAACGACATTCAGTGGAGTGTGCATACCTGCGACAGGCTGAACAGTTTACATTTTGAATCACAATGACAGGCCAGATCACGTCACCAAAATGTAAACAATTCGTCCTGCCACACAACCAACTGTCCAGCAAGTTTCATCCGAACCAGTCGACAACATTTTGAAATATCGTGCTATATATCGTTTTAGACCCTATCTCTGAATGGTGAAGAATTGCCGAGAAGATTTTATAAATCTCATGTCCGGATCTTCACGAAAATCTAAAGAATTTGTCCTCGTCACATACCCAACCTGTCCACCAAGTTTCATCCGAATCCATACATAACTTTTTGAGATATCCTGCTCACAGACAGACAGACATACAGACAGACAGACAGACAAACAGGGGTGAAAACATAACCTCCATCTACCTTTGGTGGTGGAGGTAACAAACTGTAATTATCTCAAAAGGTTATGGCTGGATTTGGACGAAACTTGGTGGACAGGTTTGGTGTGTGTGACAAGGACCAATTGATTAGATTTCGGTGAAGATCGGGATCTCGATTCGGATACTATAATCGTTTAAGTGATTCTTCACCATTGAGATATCGGGACAAAAACGATATACTTACTGTGGAGCACGATACTTCAAAAAGTTAGCGACTAACTCAGATGAAACTTGGATGAGTTGGGTCGAGGACATGAACAAGTTGATTAGATTTCGGTTAATGTCCGGCTGCAGATCCGGCCAATCAGTGGGATAGACAATGTACACTGTTCAGTCCGGCAAAGGTAAATGCGCTCTCCCGAGTGCCCTTCTCGTTAATGTTGCCGATGATGTTGTTGTTGTAAAATCCACAATCCCCGTGTTTGTTCACGAGTTGACATTATATGATGAGGCAAATTCTACACAAGTGATAAAAAAAAATCAACCACCACAATTACCACATTTGATCCACGAAAATTAAATAGTTCACCTGTCAACCTGTTCCAGCAAGACTCGGCTCCCTGACGCTATGCTTCAAATGTGTGACTGTTCTTGAATGAGGTCTTCCCAGACACGTGGATTGCTGGACGTGCACCAATTACTTGGCCACCTCATTACCTGACCAATCCCCATTGGACTATATTTTATGGGGACAATGCAAGACTGTTGTTTACTCATCAAAAACAGATTATTTGGATGAACTTAGGGCTATGATCACTGTCACTGCAATTCATGAAGTTATTCAGCAGCTACTGGATGGATAATGGTTTCAACAAGTTGGAAAATCGGATTGAACGATGTATTCCAAAAGATGGTGGTTATGCTAAAGCCTAAACATTTGAACTGTAACGAGTAAGAAGATTATGAATTATGCTTTCCTGCACCATTTATCATTTCAACATTTACACAAGAACAGTCAAGGAAATTGTCAATAGCTGAGAGTATCCATGAAGGAGGTGAGAAAGGGTTTTTACAGAAGGTCCAGGCTAGAGTGGAGGAAGTAAAGGAACAGCTTGGTAATCTAAGAGTAGATAAGGCTCCGGGTCCAGATAATATGCACCCGAGAGGATTGAGGGAGCTGACTGAGCAGGTAAGCGAGATGTTAACGGATATTTTCAATAGTTCCCTGGAGTCAGAACAGGTTGTAGAGAAGCAAAATGGAGGATTGTAGAGTAGCAAATGTAACACCATTATTTAAGAAAGGATCCAGAGAAGAATTGGGAAACTATAGACCTGTTAGTTTGACTTCAGTTGTGGGGAAGGTGTTGGAGACATTAATTAAGGACCAGATGAGGAACCGATGCATGAAGTCTTTGACTCAGAGAGTGGTTGATGCATGAAATGGTCTTCCTGGAAAGTTATGGGCAACAGAAACAGTAGTTACGTTTAAGTTGGACTATATATGTATCAATACTTATTGGAGATAGAAGGGTACAGGGATATTGGCAGAACTTGTAGGTAGTTTGAGTATTGATGGGTGTGTGCTGAGTGTGATGTCTGTGTGAGGGTCTCATCAAGTGATAGTGTGTGGTTAGTGTTGCATATCCTTCACCCGAAAACCACCTTGGACCACCCCCACAATGCCCAAATAACTACCTCCGCCAGGCTGAACAGTTTACGTTTTTTTATCCCACTGATAGACCGGATCTGGCTCCGGACCTGAACCAAAATCTAATTGGCTTGTTCTTGTCAGTTCCCCAACTTGTCCACCTAGTTTTGTCATAATCCATCCAGAAAGTTTTGAAATATCATGTTATGCATCGATT
>CM068953.1:17742913-17753836 GCA_035128595.1 Eptatretus atami | reverse complement strand
GACCTTTGACCTCTTGATGCCAAAATATAATCAGTTCATCTTCTCATCATAATATGTATTTATTACCAAGTTTGGTGAAAATCCCATCTCTGGTTCACAAGTTAGTGCGGTAAGAGAATTTTTACCTAACGGGACCTTTGACCTTCGACCTTTTGACCCCATAATCTAATCGGTTCATCTTTGCATCATCATGCATACTTGCACCGAGTTTGACTCGTCACCGTGGTAACGAAAATCTATCATGGACACACCGCTAACAGACATGTTTTCGGGTTGTCCATCTGGCTGTCCATCGAAGGCATAAAAACGTCAGTCATTTCACCCTTTGGTCATTGCTAGATCTCACCTCTCCATGAGCCGAGATTTTACATCCAGAAAAAAGAAAACCCATTTGTGAAGACAAAAGTTGCAAAAATTAACCGAGCCATTGAAAAAACAAAAAATTAGGATTAAGAAGAATAGAGGCAAGACAAGAGAGGTGGGGGGGAGAGAGAGAGAGAAGAGAGAGAGAGAGAGAGAGAGATGGAGAGAGAGAGAGAGAGAGAGAGAGAAGAGAGAGAGAGACAGAAGAGAGACAGAGAGAGAGAGAGAGAGAGAGAGAGGAGAGAGAGAGAGAACAGAGAGGAGAAGAGGAGAGAGAGAGAGAGAGAGAGAAAGAAAGAGAGAGACAGAAGAGAGAGAGAGAGAGAGAGAGAGAGAGAGAGAGAGAGAGAGAGAGAGGAGAGAGACGAGAGAGACAGAGAGAGAGAGAGAGAGAGAGAGAGAAGAGAGAGAGAGAGAGAGACAGAGAGACAGAGAGACAGAAGAGACAGAGAGACAGAGACAGAGACAAGAGAACAGAGACAGAGACAGAGACAGAGACAGAGACAGAGACAGAGACAAGAGAGAGAGACAGAGACAGAGACAGAGACAGAGACGACAGAGAGAGACAGAGAGAGACAGAGAGAGACAGAGAGAGACAGAGAGAGACAGAGAGGAGAGGAGAGAGAGAGAGAGAGAGACAGACAGAGAGAGAGAGAAGAGAGAGAGACAGAGAGAGAGGAGAGAGGACAGAGAGAGAGAGAGAGACAGAGAGAGAGAGACAGAGAGAGAGAGAGAGAGCAGAGAGAGAGACAGAGAGAGACAGAGAGAGAGACAGAGAGAGAGAGAGCAGAGAGAGAGAGACAGAGAGACAGAGAGAGAGAACAGAGAGAGAGACAGAGAGAGAGAGAGAGAGAGACAGAGAGAGAGACAGAGAGAGACAGAGAAGAGAAGAGAGAGAGGAGAGAGAGAGAGGAGAGAGGGAGAGAGAGGGGGGGAAGAGAGAGGGAGAGAGAGAGAGGGGAAGAGAGAGAGGGGAGGGAGAGAGGGGGGGAGAGAGACAGGGGAGGGAGAGAGACGGGGGAGAGAGACAGGGGAGGGGAGAGGAGACGGGGAGGAGAGAGACGGGAGGAGAGAGACAGGGGAGGGAGAGAGACAGGGAGGAGAAGACAGGGAGAGAGACAGGGGAGAGAGAGACAGGGAGGAGAGAGACAGGGGAGGGAGAGAGACAGAGACAGACAGACAGACAGTGTGAGAGAGAGAGAGAGAGAGAGAGAGACAGAGGGACAGAGACAGACAGAGAAGAGAAGGAGAGAAAGAGAGAGGGGAGAGAGACAGCAGAGAGAGAGAGAAGAGAGACAGAGACAGACAGACGAGAACAGAGACAGTGTGAGAGAGGAGAGAGAGAAGAGAGGAGAGAGAGAGAGGAGAGAGAGAGAGAAGAGAGAGAGAGGAGAGAGGAGAGAGAAGAGAGAGAGGGGAGAGAGAGGGGGGGAGAGAGAGGGGGGGAGAGAGAGAGGGGGGGAGAGAGAGGGGGGGAGAAGAGAGGGGGGAGGAGAGAGGAGAGGGGGGGGGGGAGGAGAGAGGGGGAGAGAGGAGGGGGAGAGAGAGAGGGAGGGGGAAGAAAGAGAGGGGGGAGAGAGAGGGGGGGGGGAGCAGAGAGGGGGGAGAGAGAGAGGGGAGACGAAAGAGGGGGGGGAGGGGGAGAGAGAGAGAGGGGGTGGGATGAGAGAGAAGGAGAGACAGCAACAGAGGATAGACAGCCAGACAGAGGAAACAAACAAAGCAGAAGAAAAAAAACTCAAGACGAGAAGAAGAGCAGAACAGAAGACTATAAGGTATGCAAGAGAATTCAGAAACAGGAGAACGAGAGGAGAGGGAGGAAGACAGACAACAGGGGGGAGAGAGAGAGAGGAAAAAAAGTATAAAGAAGAAAAGAGGACCAGACAGTAAAACGAAGAAAGAATCACAGGGGAAGAGAGAGAGAGAGTCAGAGAGAAACTAGATGAGAAGAGACGTGTCGGAGAAACAACAAGAGACAGACAACAGAAGAGAAAAAGAGAAAGAGAGAGAAGAGGAGAAGAGGAATGAAGAGGAGGAGAAAGCGTTTGAGGGAAAAATGGGAATGATGGGAGAGGATTTTGGGAGGAGGGGGTTTGGGGGAAGGGGTTGAATGTCAGGATGTTAACATTTTCTGACATTTTAATGGATCTACAATGGCTTTTAATGGATTTGAACACCGAGAAACACTAGTTCTCAATAGTCATCTCACCGCTTAACTCCAGCACATGCAGCATCACTGAACCGTCGTACGTCATCATAGTCTCGATTCAGAGGACCGGTGGGAGAAAATACCTAAATTATAGAGGACAGACAATAAAATCAGTTAAACTGCACAGATATGAAACATTTTACAAAATTACATCATTTTGTGTTCATTAAACTGTGATTAAAGTACAAGTGTGCAAATTGTACACGTACTGTACACATGAAGATCACTTCGGGGTGATGTCACACGAGTCCACTTCAAACTACGCTTTCAATATGCAGGAAAGACCGTCGAACCACAATCAATGATCGACTAACTCATGGGGGGTATCCAAACATATTTTCAGCTCCCACAAACCAAAATGATCTCATGGTAGACATCTTCTCACTCCAACTACATTCCCGAACTAAACAAAACAATCTTCTTCCAAAGTGTGTTTGGGAGTCCCGGGGCTGGTAAACAGACCTGTCAAACAAGACTTTTCTTGCCTTTGATGGAATTAATTTTATGGCTCATGATGAGTGGCAGTGGTTGAGAGCAGTTGGAGGTGATGAACATGTGTCAACCAACGACAGAGAAAGGATCCATTCTGATATACTGTACTTGCGTACGTAATAAATGGATAGCAACAGACTACAACTTCTCAGTTTTGATCTCCGTCAGAATGAAGGAAGTTGACTCAATGACACTGCTGTGATCAGGCAAATTCAAAACGGAAGTAAACTAATGACCTTGGGGTCTTGCACGGGCCCACACTGTCGGAAGGTTTTGCAGTACCGGCTGCAAGATATCAACTTTTTCGACGGGGTGATCAGAAAGTTCCCCCTCACCCGCCTCCCTCACGGACCACCACCCATCCCCTCTCTATTGCTTTGAGTTATGTTCTTTCATTTCACAAAAGCAAGCAAATGATTGCAGTTTGTAAACAAAATGCCCTCTGACAGTCAAATATGGCATTGTGTCATACTTGTTTCATACTCACCAGCCTCTGTGAAATCAGCTTGGGACAATGCAAGACGACGATTTCCTCACCGCAAGCCATGTCAAGCTGTCAGAAAGGAAACCACAACTCGACCTCACATTACTGATCCACAAGGAGGACGCGAGAAGCATGCAGCACTGTGTACCGAGTCTGTATTACAGATAAGAGGTTGTGATTTGGCCATTCACATCCGTGTTGTATCCACAACACATCATTCAAGGCAATTACTCAACTTGATCATTACCATAAACTCAAACCTATGTTTTTAACTTGCATCATCGTTGAACATCTTTACCTCCAGCCACCGAAGGTCGAAGGAGTTTATGTTTTCACCCCTGTCTGTTTGTTGTTGTTTTTTTGTTTGTGTGCGGGATATCTCACAAAGTTGTGGACGGATTCGGATGAACTTTGGTGGGCAGGTTGGGTAGGTGACAAGGACGAACCGATTAGATTTTGTTGAAGATCCGAATCCAGATCTGGATCCAAGAATTTTCCAAGTGATTCTTCACCATTCACCAAAAACGATATACTGTGTCGCATAATCTTTCAAAAAATTTATTGGGCCCGATATGTTCTGCTGGATCAGACATTGCGTGGCGGAGGTTTGCGCTCAACTGCGTGCCCTTCTAGTTATTATTTGGTTCACCTTTGTATACAAAGTATAGGCTCATCGAAGAGCACCATCTGCATGAGAAATGGTTCAGTTGGGTAAGATTTCAGGACAACGTCCTCAAGGTTGTCACAAGTTTTGGACAATTGAGAAAATGTCCTGCAGTAATGACTATTGTCTGGCTCGGAAGAAATTTCCCACAGTCATAAAACTTTCAGAATACACTTTCATATGGTAGTGGTGACGATGTGGAAATATGCGGTACGTTATCTCAATTAATCCTCCCTCGATATTTCTGGACAAATAATTAAAAATGCACATTCTTTAACTGCACAATCATTGGCTGATCAAGAGAGGAGAGTCCATAATTGCTTGACCTTTTATTATTGCGTACAATTCTCTTTGGTGGCCTGTTGGCATACCGGTGTTGTTGGTTTGAGGTACCTGTTCCTTGAACCCAGGCAACGCTGTGGTGTTGAGCAGCAGCAACATGGGAGCATTTGGTGGCAGTCAGTCTTAATCGATTTGGTAGGTTTTCTGGCAACAATTGCATGTGCTTGGCGGAACATATAATCTGACAATGGCAAGGACAACTTAGCCCTACCTAGTTCGATAGATACTGCTGGGCATCCCAGGCTATTCTCCAATCGTCGCAAATCGTGCTCCATTGTCACCGAAGTTTCGAGGCTCAGAGTGTGTCACGGTTGGTGTGCAGCAACCGTGGCACCTTAGACTCAAGTGCAAGCGTGGAGAAGTGAAGAAGTTCTAACGGCGATGGGACAAAGGCAAGACAAGCTCGGCTCGAATGGCTGAGAAGCGTGAGCTGGAATTATGCACGATCGTTGGCACAATTCTTTGGTGAGTGACAAAGATACAAGACAGCTAATCAAGCAACCAAGCAGCCCTTTTACGGATTGCCCTGCCTGTTGCCTTGCATGGGGATCCCCTGATAAAAGGAGAGGTAAAATTGGCTTACTCATCAATTACCCTTATCGGCATGCCACGATGGGACTCAGAATGGAAAAATAAGAATTACTTTGGCAACCTAGAATATTAGAACCTTACAAGACTGTGTTTGAAATCGAAGACCAGATTACAAATTACAAAAAAATTAAATTACAAATCAAAAGAGATCGTTTTAACTCCACAGGAATTTCGTGAGATCTCATCATGAATTTTGGGTGTCGCTTTGGTCAATGCACTTGAGGAAGGACATAGTTGCCAAAGAGAAGGTAGAGCATCCAGAGTAACTAGATCATTGGCTCTTAACCTGGGGGGGCGTGAGTAATTTCCAGAGGGGGTGCGAGCCCGGAGAAAAAAGTAGGAATTTCTCTAAATATTTTTGGAATTCTCTTAACAAGTGTTTGCAAAATAATCGTGATGACCATAAAAAAAACAAAAGTATCGCCTTTAATAATTTCCGTTTTCTATTCGCTACTCGGCCTTCCATTTTCTGCATTAAAATTTAACATTTATTTTAATTTAATATTAAAATTTTAATATTAAAATTTAAATTTTATTTTAATTTTAATATTAAAATTAATTTTTTCACAGATTTGCAGTACCCATTTCAAACTAATCATTCGCAATGAGTGCAAAAATGCAGAAGTATCTTGACGAATATATTCGATTTGGATTTGAGTCCCTCCAACAGGGTGACACAGCGGTACCCCAGTGCGTAATATGCTACAAGACTCTGAGCAATGATGGCATGCGGCCCACACGCTTGGAACGCCACTTGAAGACAATGCATCCTGCTCTAGCTGCCAAACCCTCTAGGCATTCTTTGAAACAAAAAGGCAGTCCTTGAAGCAAGCTAAGATGGACAGCAGTGGAGCATTTCGGCAACAGACTTCAAAAGGTTGTTGATGCTTCCTATGAGAAGCTGGAGCCTTAAACAGTCGTCTCTTCAAACAGCTCTGTGTGGATATGGATTCTGAACATCAAACCTTGCTTTTCCACACAAACGTACGATGGCTTTCGAAGGGAAACATGCTTGGACTGCTTTATGAACTAAGACAAGAAGTGGCGACATTTCTAGATTCGCAACAGAAAACAGATCTCCATGACAAGTTCCAGTCTGAAGGATTTTTGCTATCTCTAGCTTACCTGGTGAACATCTGAAGCGCTGAATGCCATCAACCTCAAACACCAAGGGAAAAACATCAACATAATCATGTACCATGATGTCATTCGAACCTTCATGGCCAAACTCGACCTCTGGAAATGTCGAATTCAGGATGGAAATACAGCCAGTTTTGCGAACTTGGATTCTGCTCTCATTCACAGTTACCTTGATTCTGAGTTAAAGAAACAAATAATTACTCATGTGACTGAATTGAAAGCAGAATTAATCAGATACTTTCGGGTTCTAGATGAGAAGCGCGAAGCCTGGAAATTCATTAGGAACCCATTTCAAGGTGAAGTAGCTGATATTTCAGACGAAGTGCAAGAAGAGTTTCTTGAGAAAAAAGTTCAACTCCTCGGCTGAAGAAGACTTCAAAAAACTGGATCTAGAGACGTTCTGGGTCAAGTACCTTCCTGTTTACCCTTTGATCTCACATCAAGCTCTTCGGATTCTGACAATGTTTGGATCAACGTATCTTTGTGAAGCTGCATTTTCCACGCTCGTTGCTGTCAAGACCAAGTACAGAAACAAGCTGGACGTTGAAGGGGACTTGCAGTGTGCTCTCTTTGGCATCTGACCACGCATTCAATATCTTGTAGCTAAGAAGCAATGTCAAGCATCTCATTAAATGTCATCTCATTAAATATGCTGTGTATATGAGTGTTGCTGATATAGAATTATTTGTTCAATAAAAAGACTAAAAACATGCATTTTTTCAGTTTTTTCCTTTTAATCATTTGGTTGAAGATGTGAGGGGGGTGGGGCATGGAGGCAAGGACCAACTACCAAGAGGGGGCGAGGTGGTAAAAAGGTTAAGAACCACTGAACTATATCGATGCCATGCCTTGCGAGACTTAGCTACGATTCCTTTGGAAGCTATGCTGCGCAGTGTCTTACTGACAAGGCGGAGAGTGATCACTGGTCACTTGTTCAGTATGACCGCAATAATACCAATGTGGAACACTTTAACAGATGCCACTGTAGGTCACCCAACAACATCCGGGATCAAAGCTTTCTGCTCCAGAGCACACAATTATCTTAAAGTCTAATACAGTAGAGTTATGATAATGTTGTTTTGTATGTACGTTTCTATCACCTTGTTTTTCTTTAACTATTATTATTCTCTCATTTGTATTTTTGACACTCTGTGCTTTCATGGTACAAGTCGGCACTATTTTTGTTTTTTGCAGTGCTTATCTGACCTGGTCACTTTACCTTGGACATGGTACTTCTACTCTCCGAGCAATGGTGGAGGCACTCAATATCAGACATGAGATCAGGGCTATCTCTCTGGACATATCTCAAGCTTTTGATAGTCTGACATCCTATCATGCCTTGCTCTCCAAACTGCCTGTCTCTGGAATCCAAGGCCAACTCCACTCTTGGATTACTGACTTTCTCCACTCTCAGAGCCAACGCGTGGCTCTCAACGGAACCCTTTCATCTCCACTCCCTGTCAAGGCTGGAATATCCCAAGGCAGTGTTCTCAGCCTCAAATTATTCCTAATCTTCATCAATGATCTCAATGACTCCCTGGAAAATCCTCTTCATCTATTCGCTGATGAATCCACTCTCTGCCATGGCATCTCTCATCCTCCTGACACAGGCAGCAGCCTCTTCCCTCGCCTCAGACCTTGGCAACAATCACAAACTGGTCAAACACAATTTTTGCTTTTGTATCCATATTGGCCACCTTTTGCGTTATCCCTTAGCCCTCATCGTGACCTGCATCCATCCCTTGTTTGTCCGTCTCCGACTACTTTCTCCCTCCACTCTGCTGGTGTTGTTTCATCTCTCACCTGCTGTTCCCTTTGTTATGTTGTGTCCTGATTTATTCTGCGAAATCGCTCTTCCACAAGCTGAGACCATGTAAAATAAATAAATATATATTTATTTTATTTTATTTTTAAACAATGTGCCAACATTCACGGAATTTTTCAGGAACGTATCCCCCGCGAATAGCAGGGTCTGACAGTACCGCGAATAATAGTCGGGTATTAACAATAAGAATAAGAATAACAACAACTGGAGAGTTCATAGAACACCTTACCCCGCACCTAGTCTTGTGATAAAGGACGTGGGAAGGGGTCTTTCCAACTCGTGATTTGCATTTCCGAGCGAAATCTATATTTCCCTATGAGGCCACAACTTTGTCCGAATCTTGATATTTCCCAACGCCGAGTGTGTGAGCGGCAATTTTGATTGGTCGAAACATAAAATGGCACAACATTTTATCATGGATGCACTGCCTTTTAAAACCACCTTATTTAACTATAAATTAATTTATTCGTGCCTGTTGTTTGAGTCCATGAAATCCAAAAAAAAACCCAGTGCTGCCTGTTTGAAGTGATTTTCAACTTTTTTGATTGCGAGACAGGCAGACCGACTTAAAAAAAAACAAGAAACTCAAATTCTCTGCGTAAAGGTGGACCGTTTAATTCCCCCTGATGGTGGTGGGAGAGGGTAGTAAATCAGTTCTGGAGAAGACTTGAAGTTTTGCACTGAACACGTAGCATAGTGAAAGTGCTTTACACTAATCCCCGCCAGAGAAAAGGGGGCATTACACTCCCGTAGGGAGCCGGTGTGTCTAGTGGTATTGATTTATCGAGACTAGACGCCTGACAATACGTTTGCCTTTTCGTCTCATAATATTCCAGATACACGACCCATGAACAAATGACAAAGCCAAATGGCGTGGTGGAGCACAAACCCCACGAGTGCGAAAAGGTCAAAATTCCGTGTCCATGGGATGATTTACAGTGCGCTTTCTTACAATCCTGGTGCACAAGCTATTTCTGACCTTTGCATATTCAACAATTGCCGCTTTAAAAATGGTAAGGTCACCAGTCAGCTTTTCGGTTGAATCGGTCACAAGGACAACACCATCAAACCTGCACAGAGACCGTAAGACAGAGCAATTATTACACCTGGCATGGTTCACCGAAAGCATCATCATCGCCAACTCCCCACTCCCCTCCCCTCCTTTCCTCTCTCTCACCATTCCGTCCATCCAACCGCCATTAACATTATCCCTCCCCCATGCTCCAACAACACCACTCCAACACCCCACCTCCAACAATTTCACACCACCTCCACCCCCACCTCCAGCTCCAACACCTCCACCTCAGCTCACCCAACTCCAACAACTCCACCAGCCTCAATCAACGGAATATACTGGGAATAAAAATTGGGAATAAATAAAAAAGTCTCCTTACCTTTCATCATTACAGCTGCTTGCAGACGTAACTTGCATCCTGCACAAACAATAAAGAGCGTGTTTGTGCATTTGTGAAAAAAGTACACGTGAATAATACGCTTGTTCATCCATCCGTATCAAACATTGCGCTCCACTATTAAGGCGAAAACAGCTGGGCGTTGAAAAACAATTTCAACCTGAAAAATCACATGGCCACCATATTGGTGCAATGTGAAACCAGACATCTTCGGAGCTGTCACACTGACGTTTCACCAATGCTTCGCTATAAGTTTTCCCTTCGGTTTAAAACGACCAATGCGACTGATAAAAGGATCATCAACTAGCGAAAGGTTGGAGCCGATTGGCATCACAGGCCCAATGAAGATCATAACATGTATAGGCCTCAGCGATCGAGGAGGTGGTCTTTTGTCTGTACACTGCCCAAATAACAATGTGGAATTTTTGCAAGCAGGGCTTTTACCACAGAGGTTCCGGGTGAGGATGAAGACTCTGGGTTGGGAGGGTGAGGGTTGGGAAGGTGAGGGCTTGGGGTAGGGAAGCGCAGGTCAAGGACCTTGGGGTTGGGAGGCGCAGGTCGAGGGCCTTGGCTTCGGGAAGGTCCTCAACCTGGGTTTGGCGGATGGAATCTGGGTTTGGCGGATGCCAGGAGAACACTACCTGCCCGAATGTAAAGTACCAACTGTAAAGTTTGGTGGAGGAGGAATAATGGTCCAGAGCTGTTTTTCATGGTTCAGGCTGGGCCCCTTAATTCCAATGACGGGAAATCTTAATGCTACAGCATACAATGACATTCTAGATGATTCTGTGCTTCCAACTTTGTGGCAACAGTTTGGGGAAGGCCTTTTTCTTTTTCAGCATGACACTGCCCCCATACACAAAGCGAAGTCCAAACAGAAATGGTTTGTCAAGATCGGTATGGAAGAACTTGTCTGGCCTGCACAGAGCACTGACCTCACCCCATCGAACACCTTTGGGATGAATTGGAACGCAGACTGCAAGCCAGACCTAATCGCCCCATATCAGTGCCCAAGCTTACTAATGCTCTTATGGCTGAATGGAAGCAAATCCCCGCAGCAATGTTCCAACATCTCATGGAAAGCCTGCCCAGAAGAGTGGAGGTTGTTTACAGCAGCAAAGGGGGGATCCACTCCATGTTAATGCCTGTGATTTTGGAATGAGGTGTTGGACAAGCAGGTGTCCACATACTTTTAGCCACATCGTGTATATGTATATACGTACATACATACATACATACATACACACAATGAACAGGATAGAACAATCATAAATATATGTGGAAAAATTACAGGCCCAGACCAGGAATTGAACCCAGGTCCTCAGGCAAACCGTGCCAGTGCTCTGCCATCTGAGCGATTTGGGTGACCCACCAGCTGAGCAACACAATTCTTCCACATAT
>CM068953.1:17723541-17733751 GCA_035128595.1 Eptatretus atami | reverse complement strand
GGGATGCCAAACTAGTGAGGCAGGCGAACAACAGCCTGCAGAACCAGGCCGCTGCAGCAAACCACAGCCGGCAGATGAACTGGCCGGCACCAGGCCTTGAAGTAAACAGACCCGACGCAACGAACGGCCGCACAGCCTTGCAGTAACAACAACAGCCAGCCGAATGAGTTGGCCGGCACAGGCCCTTGCAGTGGAGGTTTGGTGGAGCGAGTGCCGTGTGTCGGCCACACAGAAGGTGGGCTCGACCTACCTCGTCGTCTTCCCTACCCACCTATCGCCTTTGCCTGTCACTGGTCCATACCACCCCCTTATTGTCAAAAACCAATTTAAGCCAATCAATTTTGTTGTTTTTATTTTCATCCTTCCCCACTATAAAATCGTCCCCTAAACCCCCATTTATCGTCCTTTGTTCGGCTAACCTATTCTGTCACCTAGCCTACTCCCAACCCCTACGCACCATTCCCTTCCCGGAGGGGAATAGGAGAGCTAGCGTCATGTGTCGAGGCCCAACTCGAGCCTCAGATGCCTCCCCAGATTTTCAGCGATCTACAAACCCAAGTGGGTCCAGCGCGTCCCACAACGGAGAGCGGAAGGGATGGATGTGCGGAGGGTATACTTCCTAATCTACCCCTAACCATTAACCTTTAAACTACCCCGGGGCTTTCAAAAAAGCGCCTCTCGCTTACACTATTGGTTCTAACAACCCAGATTCCCGTCGCCTTGTGGTGTCCTTACAGTTTCGGGCCTCGCCCTCGAATTTTTCCCTCGTGCCCTTGCACGGTTTCGTGCTGGGACCTGGCCCCTTTGGGCAGGCACGACCCTCTTGGCCGAATCCCCTTACCAATGACCCCCGGGCACTACACTGCCCGCAGCTACCAGCTCCCTAAACCACCGGGGAGTGCCCCCATGGCAAACTCCCCTGAAACGCAACGTGGCAGGCTGCGCCCCGGGCCCCTTCGAGGGTCACCCGTGCCCACGACAACTGCCCACGCGGATAACGGCGCTCGGGCCCCCGCACCAAGCAGGCGCACCCGTGGCCCCACTACGCTAACCCGGCCCCCCATGGGCCCTTGGCCTACACGGCCCGACTAGCCGGTGCCCGGTGGGTACCCAAATCAGCGATACTCAACCGTTCGCAGCCAGCTCCCAGCCCGTCAACAGGGCTCCTGCACCCCTCCCAAAAACAGGTTTCGAGCCCTACACTCACCAACAACAAAACGACCTCCATTTTGTCAATTTAACTAACCCACTAACTCCACTTTACTCTGACCCCGGAAGTCCCTTGGCGGGAGTTCACTCCTCCCCCCAATCACTCATCGCACCATGCATTCCACATTCGCCCTCCACTCACACAGACCCGCTGGCCTCACTCATCAACACGTTTTCCACACAACTCACCAACTCTTCCAACACCACACCGCTGAATCCTGCCATTCCTTCGAACTACCTCCCCTATCGCACTCGTGCTCCCAACGTCGTCCCTTACACATAGGCACGTTCCATTTACACTACGTAGCGCTACCGCTACGTCCCTACTACACATCCACAGTCTGTCACGTCCCAAATCTCTAAAAAATCATTGCTAACCTAATCTGACTAACATCCCTCTACCTAATCCATTCCACCGGGCCCATGAGGGACTTACCCTGCCCCATGAAGCCGGTCTAACTATGCGAACCCTTCCCCCTAGTAGTGTTAATCCTAAGACCCAGGCAGGGGTTTTTCCCACCCCTTACCAGGGAATTCCTGTTCCCCGAAAACGGAGGCTTGCTTTCGTTAATTTGTTTGCCAATTATGCGGCAAAGCACCAGCGCGGCAACTCGCAAGCCTCGCGCACTTGCACCTGCCCGTGACGTCCATGCAGCTGCACGCGTACCTCGTCCCTCATTGGACCGAGTACCATCCGGCAGGATCACCCTCTGCCGGATTCCAAACCCACGTGCAGCCATGACGTCACCTGGCACCCGCCAAAAGCAACCCCTCGCACTCCGAGGGGCTCCCCACGCCGAACACTGTGCCTGCCCGCTGGAGCTTAACAACAACGCTCGCGTGGAGTACCCCTCCGTCCCAAATTCGTCTACCTCCTAGACTTTTGTCCGTCCCGCGCGGATCGGCAAATCCACGCTGGCGTTTCCGGACCGGGCTCACTCCCGCAAGCGAGCACGTGGCGGTCTCTGTGCGTGCCACAGCACGGACGCTTCGCTCGCTGCTTGGGTGAACCCGCGCGGTCCCACAACAGCTACGGCCGCTACCGGCTTTTGTCCTCTGTCGCCTCGTCTCCGTCCCCACGCACACCTGCGTGTTACGACGCACAGACGCCACTCCAAACACACTCCCCATCGGGAGACGCGGGCTGCATGCTCCCGCATGACCGACCGAACATCTCCCTTACACACAGCGACCTTACACACACGGTCTCCCTCACACACGGACCCTCTCACTCACCACCCAAACCTCCACCTGCACAGGGGGCTCACTCACACCATCGTCGCGGAAAGCACGCATCTCCGCACACTCGGCAAACACACACCCCTGCACAACCACACTGGGGATTCGTGTCCCCACAAGGTTCCCGGGGCCTCTATACCCCCCAAAGCTGCACGATGCACCTATCCACAGCACATTCGTCCCTTTCAACTTCCGCACGAAGCACGACCAAAACCCACCTGGTCGTGTTCGCTTCAAGGGCGGCATACTCCCTCCCCTCTTCTGGAGGCAGCCATCCCGTTGCTCGCAACCGGTCACACCAGCCCACCAGCTTTTTCAAACCCCCAAAGGTCCCTTCAACCCCTTTTCATGGCCTAACTCTTGTGTGTGTGTGTTCTGTTCCTTTAAACCCCCGTCCTTATCGTGCAGTCCTCTCCCTATTTCTTCTTTCTCCCTGGTCTCTATACATTATTAGTTTCTGTTCTTTCTGGAGTTTTTCCACTCCTCTGGACTTCATTTTACACCTCTCCTTCAGCTTCATTAAGTTTCAAAACTCGTATAGTTTTTGTTTTCTCTCCACAGTTTCTCCTGCTCTTCGCTTTCCAACTCATCGTTTCTTCTCAATTGGCTCATTCCTTCCTGTGTTTCATTCGCTGTTCTCTCATTACCCTTTCCTTGCTTCCTCTGCTGTCCTTTCCTTCTCCAATTCATGGTTTGCTTCATTTGGTTATCCTTTTGCGTTCATTTATCGCTTGTCTCATTACTCTTTCCTTGTTTCTTCCCTGTCTTTCCTTCTCCAGTTTCATGGTTTTCTTCATTTGGTCATCTCCATTTGTGTTCATTCGCTTTCTTGGTCTATCTCTTCGCACTCCACCTTGCCTTTTCTTCCAATTTGGTCAACCTTCAGCTTATGTTCTTTTTGTTTCTATCCCATTGTTCCTTCTCGTTCTTCCCCTCTCCAATCTCTGTTGTGTTCCTTCAATCTCCTGATTCTCCTTTCTCCTTCATTCTTGCTCCTTTCAACTTTCTCCTCGTATTCCAACCTATTTTTTCCTTTGCCGTTCAGTTTTCAATTATACTCTTTCAGTTTTTTATTCCACTGTCTCTCTTGTTCCTCATTCTTCCAATTCTATATTGTCTTTCAACTGGACAGATTTCTTTTCCTGTCTCATCCTTGTTCTTTCAGTTACTTTTTCTTTTCCTCTTTTAACAACTCTCAGTTCGTTTTGTAGTTCTGTCTCTTTTTTGGTGTTTCTGTAACTCAGTTTTCTTCTTCTAATTCTTTTCTCATTCTCCGCACCCTCCGACCTTGCTTGGCTTCTAACTGTTCTTCCGGCTTCCCCTTGTGTTTGTCTATCCGTCTTCCCAGTTCCTCTGTCTCCGTTTTTACCTCCCGTGCTCCCAGCTTATAAATTCTCTTCGTCATGTCTTGCATCTTTTCTCACACTCCACTATTTTTATTTCCTTCGTGCACGTCTCCGTCACCCCAATTAATTTTCCTTCTCGGTTACCGTCACTTTTTTCCGTCACCCTCCACACTTCTCGCCCAACACGTCTCCCGGATTATTTTTTTCTCACCCGGCCTTCACCGCGGCCTGACAACCGTTGCACCCCCTCCCAGCTCGTTCGCTCCCACACGTGGCGTCGCCATTTACGCACTTCGCTGTTGTTGCCTTCATGCCCGCCTGCAGGGCTCCAGCCCATTATGCTGCGTTTCACCCCGCATTTTCTTTTATTTCTTCCTTCATTCCTTGCGCATTGTTCCATATTCTCGTTTATGCCTTTTATTTCGTTTTTCATTTCGAGTGAGTTTCCATCCATTTTTTTCGTTCATTCCATCCATTTTGCCGTTCATTTCGTTGTGTTTTTGTTTCCATTCTGCTTGTTCACTCCTTTTATTTCGTTTCTCATTTCGTTCATTTGTTGCGCCATTCCCGCTTATTGCCTGCAAAATCATGTTTACCTGGCCCACTAAAGTGGGTCCGTGGCAATCGCTTCACCCTCAGGCGCGGAGTCCGCCTGGCGACTGGGGAAGGGACTTTGACGGAAGGCGGGGTGGGGGGGTGTCATACACCGCGGCCTCTGCCGCCGCCGCGACCATTTTCGGCTCTACGTTTGGTTGGGGGGGAAATGTTCCTGCACACCAATTGTCCTGCTCGGGGTCTACATCCTGGACCATGGATTCTACATCACTACACATATACATTCCTAATACCCCCGGCTCCCCGTCGCCTTGAGACGCCATCTTATTCCATGTAAGGGGTTAATTTACCTCGCTCGTTATTGGAGGAATCGGGGGTCGCTCCTCTCACCCCTGGACCGATTCCTATGAATTAGCTTGGAGCCAGGAGAGTTCGTTATCCCACTCCTGACACCAGTGTTGCGAATTCCGCCCGTCGGCGTGCGATCGGCCACGTGACTCGAAATGCGACCGCGTCGCCCACCGGACGGACATTCAGTCGTGACCCTCCCGGCTAACGCCGGGATCCAGTCACGGGTGGACCTTTCGGCCTCACCAAACCCAGTCCGCATTCTACCGCGCGGAATAGGGTGAATCGCCGAAGTCGATATACCTAAGTACCCGCCGGGTAACCTACCAGGGGTTGTACCTCGCCACAGGCCGACTTCGGACACGATCCGCTTAAGCGGCTCGTTCCGGTGCTAACGGGATAACCGAGCGGTGTTATCGTCGGCCTTGACGGTTCAGATTAATTATCGGGCGGCCCGCGCCCACGACGAACCCTTTACGTGAAACAAGATGGAGACCCAACGAAGGGAAGGACGCAGCGCACACGGGAAGAATTCAACAGACAAGCATTTTATTTACAAACACACACATAGAGCACACATATAGCAACAAGAATTCACAGCAAACAATTATAATAAAAGAAATGCACATATAAAGAAAGAGTTGAAACCGACTACACGACACACGGACCACTTATAAACAATTCTACTGACGGACTTGGCGCCGACACACACACGTTCACACAAAACCCCAAAAGAAAATGGAAGTCGCGACTTCCCTGAGTTGCTGTCTTGGCGCCCGTCCCCGAGGTCGTGACTCCCCTCGAGCGCGGCCGCAAGGCCTCTCCGGCGCGCCTCGCGCCCGACCGTACTTGGCCTTCCGACGCACGGACCCAGTACCGACCCGCGGCAGCAGGACCAGCGTGGCAGGCAGAGTAGCAGCAGCGGGGGGGGGGGGCGAAGCTGATGTCGTTGCTAGCTCTCCCTTTCCCGGGTCGAGGAGAAGCAACTCCACTTCCCGCAGCCAAAGCGACAACCGACCACGACGATGCAACTGCGACTTCGACGACCAACCGACACAACTCCACTCAACTCGACCGCCACCGACACAACTCCACTGCTTGACCGACACCACTCAACTCCACCCGACACACCTCCCTGCTGCTTCGCCGCGCTATATCGTCCCCGCGCCCCGCCCTGTCTCTCCGCCCCCTTTTTGGCTCCGCCCCCTTCGAGGCGCGCCTCGAAGGCACTCGAAGCGGGGCGTGTCCTCTCGTTCCCTCCCTCCTCCATCTTTCGCGGGGGAACGAGGAATCCTCCCTTGGCTTCGTTCCAATTAAAAAATGAAAATGGATTTGAACGACGGTAGCTTCTTCAACGGCGGGGCGGAGAGATGCGGGAGGGGAGGCCTCTGGCAGCGGAGACGTGCAGGTGCAGCTCAAAATAACAAAAGGTAAAAGAAAAACGCTATCTGAAGGTCACAGCCCGAATGGTCACATAAATTCCCTCTATACAATGGGTTTGGAGCTAACTACACATGTACTTCAGAAATACCTCACCTATGGGACCTGGATGGTGTTGCGAATTTCCACAGCCGTAACAATATGTATGTATGTATGTATCGAGGTGCCACACTCTTTCCCCAACTGCTTTCAGGGCACTCACTGCCAACCATCGGAGCAGATAGGGCCTGTTCTCGAGAGGGACTTCCCCCTATGGGGGAACACATCCATGTCCGCTATAAAACACACAGAAGATGTAAAATAAAAATAAAAATATATATTATTTTAAAAATATAAATACATGTATATATACATATAAAATATAAAACAAATAAATAATTAATATTTGTGGCGGTTCTGCAAAACCACATGCCTCTAAGGCAATGGCACCCAACATACAGTGATCCCCAGGCAGTTATTTCCTTGATCTTCGTGTAGTTAGAACTTCCCCTCATGTCTAATGGGTTAATGGGACGAAGTACCGTTGTGTGGTCTAAATAGCTCGGTCTAATAATTATATCTCTATCTTCTTTTCAATCTTGATTTCCATTTAAACCCTTTCCTTTTATCCACGATACAAATCAAAGCAAGCAAACACACACCGATAACAGGACACCCGCGCAGCCCTGTAAGGACTCCACACCAACACTGCACAGGACGCGCATGCAGGCCCTTTCATTCGAAATCTGCGTGCCGATTTACAACAGTGTCTCACCTTGCTCAACCTTTTGCTCACCAGGAGCTCACCACCCTCGACCACCATCTCCCGCACGCAGGAAAAATCATCCCGTGCCTTCATGCACCTCCGCATCGATACAATTCGCCACCAAAACAGGGGCGTACTGCGCGGCTCAGGCCACTCGGACCGCGTGGCGTGGGGACGGGCCAAGCACGTTAACAGCACCAACCGCATCTCCCAGGGATGCCCCTGAATAGGCATCTGAGACCGACACGACCCTCGTTCAGTCGCGCAGACACGGCCCGGGAGTTCGGTGCAAAGCTCCGGGCCGTATTCATGCCGGATGTGCGAACGAGACAATTCCGGCCCAGGGAGCCTGGCAGGGCGCGGACCGGGGACCCAATAGGGGAGCACAATTTCAGTGACGGCACGTCGCTTTGGGTCGTCACCCCACCCATCGCCGGGGCCTATAAAAAGGCGGACCGCGAAGCCGTCCGCCCTCTCTCTCTGCTCTTCACCACCTGCCTGCCTCGCCCACTTCTCCGCCTGCCTGCCTCAACCTCTCCTTCGCCTCTCTGCTCCGCCCCCTCTTCACTGCACCTTGTCTGCTGGCACTGGCATCTACACTTTGGGGTTGTGTTGTGCGACAGACGTTCTTCTGGACCATGTGCGGGGCACACGTTTCCACGAGGCCCAGCAAAAGTGAATTAAGCAGGAGATAACGCGCCGGACTCTTAAGGTGGGATCACTCAAGCGGCAGCATCCCCAAAGGGTACTGGTTGGCACGGTCAGCCGACTGCACCAGTATTGCTGAGGCCGTAAGTCCTCATCTGCTCTCCTTCCTTCTGGCTATCTTAATCTTCATTTTGTGTGTGATGTGTGTGTGTGTGTGAGTGTGTGGTGTGTGTGTGTGTGTTGTGTGTGTGATGGCACCTGTCGTAGCATAATAAGATTGTAGAAGATATAACGGGATATATGCTCTGTCTGCTTTTGAAATTGCTTGCCTTTTGTCGCCACCCACAAATTCCTTGCTATCCCACTGTAATACATAAACCCCATTCACTGTGCCACATACCTTTCCTTGTCGCTGATGTAAATAAATGCTTGTTATAAGAAATTTCCCAGCTCGTTTCGTCTTTTCCTTCATTGACGCATGGTCCGTTTCTAGCCTCGCCGGGACGTTATCCCCAACGATTTATCTTCTAGCTGTACGTCCTTGGCAGTTACGCTCGGCTGCATCTGATCGTAGGTGATCCTGTTTGACCAAGGCGTACCGAGGGCGTGTCCCCGTAATTAGATCACGACCATTCGGTAACCGGTATCAGCAGTCGGAGGACCCTAGTCACGTGGTTGAGTATTGGCACTCATAGTCGATTACGATCTGTCGCGTCACGGAGTTATTCGTGCGCTACGGCCTGCGAGTTCCGGAGAGTCTGGTGGAACCCGAGGTAGCTTCCCCCAACCCCTCTGGGTTTTCTCGCCCCGACCCCGGGTCAACATTATATATATTATAATATATATATATATATATAATATATATATATATATATATATATATATATATATATTGATCCCAGAGAGTTATTTCATCAGTATACATGCAGTTAGACCTACCCCTCATGTCTAATGAGTTAATGGACGAAGTACTTTGCCGGGATCTTATAGCTAGGTCTAATTATATCTCCATTTTCCATTCAATCTCATTCATTCCAACTCTTTCCTCTTATCCATGAAACAAATCAAAGCAGGCACCACACCCAGATAGCCGCCTGTGAAAATCACAGCGATTAAAAGCATGAGTCACATTTGCTCTACGGCTAGGATATGGCGACCGTTACCCCTCTGAATTGACAAGAAACGTGCGGCGGCCGCAGAGTTTCTGAGTGGCCTCAGGGTGGCCCTACGCCGTATGGCTATCTTTACAGCCGTAGGGGTCTCCGTGGAATTAAAGCGCGGAGTTATAACTTTTTTGTCATTTCTAGGTTGGCCGTAGCAATTCGACAAGCCGTAGCCATGACCTAGATGTGTTCCACGTCGACCGTACGTAGGGCGTTACGGTGGGCTTGCGTTATTTGTGCGGCTTGCCGTAGGCTCTTATCAATGAAAATGAATTGCAAGCCCCAAAAAATTACAAAAAAAATAAAAAATACGTTCGCCTTAGGGCCCCCCTGCGGTCGCCTGCGGGCACCTTGAGGCTACCTTGCGTCTGCCTTGAAAATGCTATGAGCCGCCCACAGGGACGCCCCTAGGTCGCCGTGCAACATCAAATCAAAGACCAATACGGAACCCCCACGTTTTCGGTCTCCACAATTTTCTAAATTACCCTGTGCGGCTACCCGAAAAATAAAAAACATATGTGACTGCTACATTGTGTGACCGTTGGAAATACTGCGGCCGCCCTATAATTGCTAGTGGCCGTAGATTTTTAGACCCTACGGCCGCCGAGCCAAATGTGACTGAAGGCATAACCTCCATCACCGAGACTTACAGTCACAGCGTCACCGACTGTGGGACCCAGCACAGCGATAACCTCCACCACAGGACTGTTACGCAGACGCGTGCACACAGCGATAACCTCCACCACCAGACTGTAGGGACACGTGCAGCACAGCGAAACCTCCACCACCAGACTGTATGGGACGCGTGCAGCACAGCGATAACCTCCACCACCAGACTGTACGGGACACGTGCAGCACAGCGATAACCTCCACCACCAGACTGTACGGGACGTGTACAGCACAGCGATAACTTCCACCCACTGTTCACGACACGCACGGCACGCCCTTTCAGTTAAATCTGCATCTAATACTTATATCTGTCTTCTTTTCAACCCTGATTTATGTCCAATCTTTTCCTTCAATCCATGATACAAAGCGGAGCACGCGCAAATGCACGACAACAGACGCGTGCAGCCCCGTGATAATTACCATCGCACTGTACGGGACGCGCATGGCGCACATCTTTATTCGGGTCTGCATGCTGATTTACAACGCCGTCTCACCGTCAACCATCGCTCACCACCTCGGCCACCAATATCTCCCGCAAATGGTAGAGGTCATCCCACACCTCCTCGCACCTCCGCCTCGATGTAGTCTCCACCAAGCAGAGGCACAAATGCACAGCCCAGATCGCTCGGCATGCGGACGGAACAAGCGCATTGATCAGTGCCAACCGCAGAGCACCGGGGTACCCGAATTGGCATGCAGGACCGAAGCGACCCTCGGCCGGTTGCCGGAACGTGGCCCGGGAGTTCGCAGAGTTCGGTGCAAGACAATTCCACAGCTCGGCCATGTCTCCCCGGATGTACAAATGAGACCACTTCCAGCCATAGGGGCCAGGCAGCACGGGGCCAGGG
>CM068953.1:17708477-17722122 GCA_035128595.1 Eptatretus atami | reverse complement strand
GGGATGCCAAACTAGTGAGGCAGGCGAACAACAGCCTGCAGAACCAGGCCGCTGCAGCAAACCACAGCCGGCAGATGAACTGGCCGGCACCAGGCCTTGAAGTAAACAGACCCGACGCAACGAACGGCCGCACAGCCTTGCAGTAACAACAACAGCCAGCCGAATGAGTTGGCCGGCACAGGCCCTTGCAGTGGAGGTTTGGTGGAGCGAGTGCCGTGTGTCGGCCACACAGAAGGTGGGCTCGACCTACCTCGTCGTCTTCCCTACCCACCTATCGCCTTTGCCTGTCACTGGTCCATACCACCCCCTTATTGTCAAAAACCAATTTAAGCCAATCAATTTTGTTGTTTTTATTTTCATCCTTCCCCACTATAAAATCGTCCCCTAAACCCCCATTTATCGTCCTTTGTTCGGCTAACCTATTCTGTCACCTAGCCTACTCCCAACCCCTACGCACCATTCCCTTCCCGGAGGGGAATAGGAGAGCTAGCGTCATGTGTCGAGGCCCAACTCGAGCCTCAGATGCCTCCCCAGATTTTCAGCGATCTACAAACCCAAGTGGGTCCAGCGCGTCCCACAACGGAGAGCGGAAGGGATGGATGTGCGGAGGGTATACTTCCTAATCTACCCCTAACCATTAACCTTTAAACTACCCCGGGGCTTTCAAAAAAGCGCCTCTCGCTTACACTATTGGTTCTAACAACCCAGATTCCCGTCGCCTTGTGGTGTCCTTACAGTTTCGGGCCTCGCCCTCGAATTTTTCCCTCGTGCCCTTGCACGGTTTCGTGCTGGGACCTGGCCCCTTTGGGCAGGCACGACCCTCTTGGCCGAATCCCCTTACCAATGACCCCCGGGCACTACACTGCCCGCAGCTACCAGCTCCCTAAACCACCGGGGAGTGCCCCCATGGCAAACTCCCCTGAAACGCAACGTGGCAGGCTGCGCCCCGGGCCCCTTCGAGGGTCACCCGTGCCCACGACAACTGCCCACGCGGATAACGGCGCTCGGGCCCCCGCACCAAGCAGGCGCACCCGTGGCCCCACTACGCTAACCCGGCCCCCCATGGGCCCTTGGCCTACACGGCCCGACTAGCCGGTGCCCGGTGGGTACCCAAATCAGCGATACTCAACCGTTCGCAGCCAGCTCCCAGCCCGTCAACAGGGCTCCTGCACCCCTCCCAAAAACAGGTTTCGAGCCCTACACTCACCAACAACAAAACGACCTCCATTTTGTCAATTTAACTAACCCACTAACTCCACTTTACTCTGACCCCGGAAGTCCCTTGGCGGGAGTTCACTCCTCCCCCCAATCACTCATCGCACCATGCATTCCACATTCGCCCTCCACTCACACAGACCCGCTGGCCTCACTCATCAACACGTTTTCCACACAACTCACCAACTCTTCCAACACCACACCGCTGAATCCTGCCATTCCTTCGAACTACCTCCCCTATCGCACTCGTGCTCCCAACGTCGTCCCTTACACATAGGCACGTTCCATTTACACTACGTAGCGCTACCGCTACGTCCCTACTACACATCCACAGTCTGTCACGTCCCAAATCTCTAAAAAATCATTGCTAACCTAATCTGACTAACATCCCTCTACCTAATCCATTCCACCGGGCCCATGAGGGACTTACCCTGCCCCATGAAGCCGGTCTAACTATGCGAACCCTTCCCCCTAGTAGTGTTAATCCTAAGACCCAGGCAGGGGTTTTTCCCACCCCTTACCAGGGAATTCCTGTTCCCCGAAAACGGAGGCTTGCTTTCGTTAATTTGTTTGCCAATTATGCGGCAAAGCACCAGCGCGGCAACTCGCAAGCCTCGCGCACTTGCACCTGCCCGTGACGTCCATGCAGCTGCACGCGTACCTCGTCCCTCATTGGACCGAGTACCATCCGGCAGGATCACCCTCTGCCGGATTCCAAACCCACGTGCAGCCATGACGTCACCTGGCACCCGCCAAAAGCAACCCCTCGCACTCCGAGGGGCTCCCCACGCCGAACACTGTGCCTGCCCGCTGGAGCTTAACAACAACGCTCGCGTGGAGTACCCCTCCGTCCCAAATTCGTCTACCTCCTAGACTTTTGTCCGTCCCGCGCGGATCGGCAAATCCACGCTGGCGTTTCCGGACCGGGCTCACTCCCGCAAGCGAGCACGTGGCGGTCTCTGTGCGTGCCACAGCACGGACGCTTCGCTCGCTGCTTGGGTGAACCCGCGCGGTCCCACAACAGCTACGGCCGCTACCGGCTTTTGTCCTCTGTCGCCTCGTCTCCGTCCCCACGCACACCTGCGTGTTACGACGCACAGACGCCACTCCAAACACACTCCCCATCGGGAGACGCGGGCTGCATGCTCCCGCATGACCGACCGAACATCTCCCTTACACACAGCGACCTTACACACACGGTCTCCTCAACACGGACCCTCTCACTCACACCCAAACCTCCACCTGCACAGGGGGTCTCACTCACACCATCGTGCGGAAGCACGCATCTCCGCACACTCGCAAACACACACCCCTGCACAACCACACTGGGGATTCGTGTCCCCACAAGGTTCCCGCGGGCCTCTATACCCCCCAAAGCTCACGATGACCTATCCACAGCATTCGTCCCTTTCAACTTCCGACGAAGCAGACCGAAAACCCACCTGGTCGTGATTCGCTTCAAGGGCGGCTTACTCCTCCCCTCTTCTGGAGGCAGCCATCCCGTTGCTCGCAACCGGGTCACACCAAACCCACCAGTTTTTTTCCAAAAACCCCCCAAAGGGCCCTTCAAAAACCCCTTTTTTCATGGGGTTTCCTCATAACTCTTGTGTGTGTGTGTTCTGTTCCTTTAAACCCCCGTCCTTATCGTGCAGTCCTCTCCTCTATCTCTTATCTCCCTGGTCTCTAATACATTATTAGTTTCTGTCTTTCTGGAGTTTCCATCTCTGGACTTCATTTTACACCTCTCCTTCAGTTCATTAAGTTTCAAACTCGTTATAGTTTTTGTTTTCTCTCCACAGTTTCTCCTGCTCTTCGCTTTCCAAACTCACGTTTTCTCAATTGGCTCATTCCTTCCTGTGTTTCATTCGCTGTTCTCTCATTACCCTTCCTTGCCTTCCTCTGCTGTCCTTTCCTTCTCCAATTGCATGGTTTGCTTCATTTGGTTAATCTCCTTTTGCGTTCATTATGCTTGCTCTCAACTCTTTCCTTGTTTCTTCTCCTGTCCTTTCCTTCTCAGTTTTCATGGTTTTCTTATTGGTCATCTCCATTTGTGTTCATTCGCTTTCTTGGTCTATCTCTTCGCACTCCAGCCTTGCCTTTCTTCAAATTGGTCAACCTTCAGCTTCATGTTCTTTTTGTTCTATCCCATTGTTCCTCTCGTTCTTCCCCTCTCCAATCTCTGTTGTGTTTCCTTCAATCTCC
Source organism: Eptatretus atami (assembly GCA_035128595.1). Classification (NCBI taxonomy): domain Eukaryota; kingdom Metazoa; phylum Chordata; class Myxini; order Myxiniformes; family Myxinidae; genus Eptatretus; species Eptatretus atami. The sequence goes on along the minus strand of CM068953.1, from coordinate 17,718,705 downwards.
TGATTTCTCCTTTCTGCTTCATTCTTGCTCCTTTCAACTTCTCCTCGTATTCCAACCTATTTTTTCCTTTGCGTTTCAGTTTCAATTATACTCTTTCAGTTTTTTATTCCACTGTCTCTCTTGTTCCTCATTCTTGCCAATTCTCATATTGTCTTTCAACTGGACAGATTTCTTTTCCTGTCTCATCCTTGTTCTTTCGTTTACTTTTTCTTGTTCCTCTTTTAACAACTCTCAGTTCGTTTTGTAGTTCTGTCTCTTTTTTGGTGTTTCTGTAACTCAGTTTCTTCTCTAATTCTTTTCTCATTCTCCGCACCCTCCGACCTTGCTTGGCTTCTATACTGTTCTTCCGGCTTCCCCTTGTGTTTGTCTATCCGTCTTCCCAGTTCCTCTGTCTCCGTTTTTACCTCCCGTGCTCCCAGCTTATAACTCTTCGTCATGTCTTGCATCTTTCTCCACACTTCCACTATTTGTTATTTCCTTCGTGCACGTCCTCCGTCACCCAATTATTTCCTTCTCGGTTACTGTCCACTTTTTTCCCCGTCACCCTTCCACCACTTCTCGCCCAAACACGTCTCCCGGATTATTTTTTTCTCACCCGGCCTTCACCGCGGCCTGACAACCGTGCACCCCCTCCCACTCGTTCGCTCCCACACGTGGCGTGCCATTAAAACGCACTTCGCTGTTGTTGCCTTCATGCCCGCCTGCAGGGCTCCAGCCCATTATGCTGCGTTTCACCCCGCATTTCTTTTATTTCTTCTTCATTCTTGCGCATTGTTCCATATTCTCGTTTATGCCTTTATTTCGTTTTTCATTTCGAGTGAGTTTCCATCCATTTTTTTCGTTCATCCAAATCCATTTTCCGTTCATTTCGTTGTGTTTTTGTTTCCATTCTGCTTGTCACTCCTTTTATTTCGTTTCTCATTTCGTTTCATTTGTTTCGCCATTCCCGCTTATTGCCTGCAAAATCATCGTTTTATCCTGGCCCACTAAAGTGGCGTCCGTGGCAATCGGCTTCACCCTCAGGCGGCGGAGTCCGCCCTGGCGACTGGGGAAGGGACTTTGACGGAAGGCGGGGTGGGGGGGTGTATACCACCGCGGCCTCTGCGCCGCCCGCCATTTTCGGCTCTACGTTTGTGTTGCGGGGAGGAAAATGTCTCCTGCACACCAATTGTCCTGGCTCGGGGCTCTACATCCTGGACCATGGGGCTACATCACTTACACATATAACATTCCTAATACCCCCGGCTCCCCGTCGCCTTGAGACGCCATCTTATTCCACTGTAAGGGGTTAATTTACCTCCATCGTGTAGTTGCGAGGAATCGGGTGGTCGTCCTCTCCCCCTGACCGATTCCTATGAATTAGCTTGGAGACCAGGAGAGTTCGTTATCCACACTCCGACACCAGTGTTGCGACATTCCGCCCCGTCGGCAGTGCGATCGGCCACGTGACTCGAAATGCGATCCGCGAAATCGCCCACCGGACGGACATTCACGTCGTGACCCTCCCGGCTAACGCCGGGGATCCAGTCACGGAGTGACCTTTCGGCCCTCACCAAACCCAGTCCGCATTCAACCCTTTAATAGGGTGAATCGCCGAAGTCGGATATACCTAAGTACCCGCACGGGTAACCTACGGGGTTGTACCTCGCCACAGGGCCCGACTTCGGACACGATTCCGGCTTGCGCTCGTTCCGTGCTAAAACGGGATAACCGAGCGGTGTTATCGTCGCCTTGTGACGGTTCAGATTAATATGGCGGCCCGCGCCCACGACGAACCCTTTACGTAAACAAGATGGAGGACCCAACGAAGGGAAAAGGACGCAGCGCACACGGGAAGGAATTCAACAGACAAGCATTTTATTTACAAACACACACCATAAGCACACATATAGCAACAAAATTCACAGCAAACAATTATAATAAAAGCAAATGCACATATAAAGAAAGAGTTTGAAAACCGACTACACGACACACGGACCACTTTAAACAATTCTACTGAACGGACTGCGCGCCGACCACACACACGTTCCACAAAAACCCCAAAGGAAAAGGAAGTCGCGACTTCCCTTGAGTTGCTGTCTTTGGCGCCCGTCCCCGAGTCGTGATCCCCTCGAGCGCGGCCGTCAAGGCCTCTCCGCGCGCGCCTCGCGCCCGACCGTACTTGAGCCTTCCGACGCACGGACCCAAGTACCGACCCGCAGGCGCAGGACCAGCGTGGCAGGGGCAGAGTAGCAGCAGCGGGGGGGGGGGGCGAAGCTGATGTCGTTGCGCTCTCCCTTTCCGGGCTCGAGGAGAAGCAACTCACTTCCCGCAGCCAAAGCGGACAAATCCGACCCACGACGATGCAACTGCGAACTCGAGACCAACCGACACAAACTCCACTCAACTCGACCGCCACCGACACAACTCCAACTGCTTGACCGACACCACTCAACTCCACCCGACACACCTCCCTGCTGCTTCGCCGCGCTATTATCGTCCCCGCGCCCGCCCTGTCTCTCCGCCCCCTTTTTGGCTCCGCCCCCTTCGAGGCGCGCCATCGAAGGCACTCGAAGCGGGGCGTGTCCTCTCGTTCCCTCCCTCCTCATCTTTCGCGGGGGAACGAGAATCCTCCCTTTGGCTTCGTTTCCAATTAAAAAATGAAAATGATTTGAACGACGGAGCTTCTTCAACGGCGGGGCGGAGAGAGCGGGAGGGGCTCTGGGCAGCGGAGACGTGCAGGTGCAGCTCAAAATAACAAAAGGTAAAAGAAAAAACGCTATCTGAAGAGTCACAGCCCGAATGGTCACATAAATTCCCTCTATACAGGGTTTGCGAGCTAAACTACAATGTACTTCAAAATACCTCACCTATGGGACCTGGAGGTGTTGCGAATTCCACAGCCGTAAACAATATTGTATGTATGTATGTATCGAGGTGCCACACTCTTTCCCCAACTGCTTTTCAGGGCACTCACTGCCAACCATCGGAGCAGATAGGGCCTGTCTCGAGAGGGACTTCCCCCTATGGGGAACAATCCATGTCCGCTATAAAACACACAGAAGATAACGTAAAAATAAATAAAAATATATATTATTTTTAAAAATATAAATACATGTATATATACATATAAAATATAAAACAAATAAATAATTAATATTTGTGGCGGTTCTGCAAACCAACATGGCCTCTTAAGCAATGGCACCCAACATACCAGTGATCCCCAGGCAGTTATTTCCTTGATCTTCGTGTAGTTAGAAACTTCCCCTCATGTCTAAATGGTTAATGGGACGAAGTAACGTTGTGTGGGTCTAAATAGCTCGGTCTAATAAATTATAATCTCTATCTTCTTTTCAATCTTGATTTCCAATTTAAACCCTTTCTTTATCCAACCGATACAAATCAAAGCAGCAAAAAACACACCGATAACAGACACCCGCGCAGCCCTGTAAGGACTCCACACCAACACTTGCACAGGACGCGCATGAGGCCCTTTCATTCGAAATCTGCGTCGCCGATTTACAAACAGTGTCTCACCTTGCTAACCTTTGCTCACCAGGGAGCTCAACCACCCTCGACCACCTCTCCCGCACGCAGGAAAAATCATCCCGTGCCTTTCATGCACCTCCGCATCGATACAAATTCGCCACCAAAACAGGGGCGTACTGCGCGGCTCAGGCACACTCGGACCGCGTGCGTTCGGGGAACGGGCCAAGCACGTTAAACAGCACCAACCGCATCTCCACAGGGATGCCCCTGAAATAGGCATCTGAGACCGACACGACCCTCGTTCAGTCGCGCAGACACGGCCCGGAGTTCGGTGCAAAGTTCCGGGCCGTATTCATGACCGGATGTGCGAACGAGGACAATTCCGCCCAGGGAGCCTGGCAGGCGCGGACCGGGGACCCAATAGGGGAAGCACAATTTCAGTGACGCACGTCGCTTTGGGTCGTCACCCCACCTCGCCGGGGCCTATAAAAAGGCGGACCGCGATAGTCCGTCCGCCCTCTCTCTCGCTCTTCACCACGCTGCCTGCCTCGCCCCTTCTCCGCCTGCCTGCCTCAACCTCATTCCTTCGCCTCTCTGCTCCGCCCCCTCTTCACTGCACCTTGTCTGCTGGCACTGGCATCTACACTTTGGGGTTGTGTGTGCGACAGAGCGTTCTTCTGGGGAACCATGTGCGGGGCACACGTTTCCACGAGGCCCAGCAAAAGTGATTTAAGCAGGAGATAACGCGCCGGGACTTTTAAGTGGGATCACTCAAGCGGCAGCATCCCCAAAGGGTACTGGTTGGCACGGTCAGCCGACTGCACCAGATGCTGAGGCCGTAATCCTCATACTGCTCTCCTTCCTTCTGGCTATCTTAGATCTTCCAATTGTTGGTGCTGTGTGTGTGTGTGTTGTGGTGGTGTGTGATGTTGTGTGTGACTGGCCCTGTCGAGCCAGTTAAGTGAAGATTGTCGAAGATACGGTAGATAAGTATGCTCTGTCTGCTTTTGTAATCTGCTTGGCTTTTGTCGCCACCAATCCTTGCTATCCCACAGCTGTCAATACCCCACTTACTTGTGCCCATCCCTTTCCTGTCGCTGATGATAATATCTTGTTTCAAGGAAATGTTCCCAGTCGTTTTCGTCTTTTCCTTCATTGATCAGCATGGTCCGTTTCTAGCCTCGCCGGGACGTTATCCCTCAACGATTTATCTTCTAGCTGTAGTTGGCAGTTACGCTCGCGCTGCATTTGATCGGTAAGGTGATCCTGTTTGAACCAAGGCGTACCGAGAGGCGTGGTCCCCGGTAATTAGATCACTACCATTCGGTAACCGGTATCAGTCAGTGGATGGACCCTAGTCACGTGGTTGAAGTTATTGGCACTCATACGTCGATTAGCGAATCTGTCGCGTCACGGAGTTATTCGTGCGCTACGGCCTGCGAGTTCCGGAGAGTCTGGTGGGAACCCGAGGGTAGAGCTTCCCCCACCCCTCTGGGTTTTCTCTGCCCCGACCCCGGGTCAACATTATATTATATATATAATATATATAATATATATAATATATATATATATAATATATATATATATATATATATTGATCCCAGAGAGTTATTATCAGTATACATGCAGTTAGACCTACCCTCATGTCATAATGAGTTAATGGGACGAAGTACTTTGCGGTGGATCTATAGCTGTCTATATTATATCGTCATTTCCATTCAATTTCATTCTTCAACCTTTCCTCTTATCCATGAATCATATCGAAAGCAGGTCACACAACCGCGAATGCCGCCTGTGAAAATCACAGCGATAAAAGCATGAATCACATTTCTCTAACGGCTAGGGAATAGGCGACCGTACGCTCCCTGAATTGACAAGAAACGTGCGGCGGCCGCAGAGTTTCTGAGTGCCTCAGTGGTGGCCCTGAGCCGTATGGCTATCTTTTACAGCAGTCGGGGGTTCTCCAGTGGAATTAAAGCGCGGAGTTATAACTTTTTGTCATTTCTAGGTTGGCCGTAGAATTCGGACAAGCGTAGCTCATGACCTAGATGTTTCCACGTCGACCGTACGTAGGGCGTTAGGTGGGCTTGCGTATTTGTGCGGCTTGCCGTAGGCTCTATCAATGAAAATGAAATTTGCAAGCCCCAAAAGATTCAAAAAAATAAAAAATACGTTCGCTCTAGGGCTCCCCTGCGTCGCCTTGCGGCACCTTGAGGCTTACCTTGCTCTGCCTTGAAATGCTATGGCCGCCCACAGGGACGCCTAAGGTCCCGTGCAACATCAATCAAAGACCATACGGAACCCCACGTTTCGGATCTCCAATTCTAAATACCCTTGTGCGGGCTACCGAAAAATAAAAACATATGTACTGCTACAATGTTGACCTGTGGAAATACGTGCGGCCTCGTCCCTAAATTGCTTAGTGGCCGTAGTATATTTTGACCTAGGCCGCCGAGCAAATGTGAGAAGCATAACCTCCATCACGGACTGTAACAGGACACGTGAAGCACAGCGATACCTCCACCACAGACTGTACGGACGCGTGCATGCACAGCGATAACTCCACCACCAGACTGTATGGGCACAGTTGCAGCACAGCAATACTCCACCACCAGACTGTATGGGACCGTGCAAGCACAGCGTAACTCCAACCACCAGACTGTACGGAACGTCAAGCCAAGCGATGACCTCCACCACCAGACGATGTACGGACATCATGCAGCAACAGCGATTAACCTCCCATCCACCAAACTGTACAGGGACGTGTTAAGCACAGCGATAACCTCCACCCACTGTTCACGAACGCACGGACGCCCTTTTCAGTTAAATCTGCATCTAATACTTATATCTGTCTATTTAACCTGATTTATGTCCAATCTTTTCCTTCATCCATGATCAAATGCGGAGCACGCGCAAATGCACGACAACAGACGCGTGTCAGCCCCGTGATAATTACCATCCACCTGTAACGGACGCGCATGGCCACATCTTATATTCGGGTTGCATGCTGATTTACACGTCCGTCTCACCGTCAACCACGCTCACCGACTCGGCCACCAAATTCCCGCAATGGTAGAGTCATCCCACACTGGATCCTCGACCTCCGCTCGATGTAGTCTCCACAAGCAAAGGCACAAATGCACAGCCCAGATCGCTCGGCATGCGGAGGAACAGCGCATGATAGTGCCAACCGCAGAGCCCGGGGTACGCCAATTGGCATGCAGGACCGAAGCGACCCCGGCCGTGCCGGACGTGGCTCCGGGAGTTCGCAGAGTTCGGTGCAGAAATCTCACAGCTCGGCATGTCTCCCGGATGTACAAATTGGACCACTTCCAACCATAGGGGCCAGAGAGCGGGGGCCAGGGTCAATAGGACACAACAGTTTTGGGTGACGACGTATGCTCTGGTGGTTCACCCCAGCCCTTGACACTCAGGGGCTTATAAAAGGCGGATCGCGAAGCGTTCACGTCTCGCCTTGCTTCGCCAAGCTCGATCTCTAATATGCTGCCACTCCGCGCTGACTCCGCGTTCCCCTGCCTAACTCCACCAGCTGACTCGCCTCCACCTGTAATCCGCCTGCTGACTCCCGCTTCTGCCTGCTGGCTCCGCCTACTGCCTTCCTGCCTGTCAGCCCGCTATTTTCTGACTGGTGTCACGCGCTAAGCACCGCCACAGTACCAAGCAGGAACAAAGCGACAACTCGAACTTGGGATCTCTCGGGAGCGTCCCCAAAAATACTGGGTGTGGGCTTCACGGTATTGCAGGTCATTAGCCCTCATCTTTCTCCTTTCTTCTGATTTCAAGTGTGTGTGTGTGTGTGTTTGTGTGTTTGTGTGTGTGTGCGTGTGTCATGGCTGTTGCTTTGCCAAATTAAGAGTTGTAGAAGATATATCGGGATTAAGTCTGCTCTGTGTCCAGTTTTGGAAGTTGCTTGCTTGTTTTTGCCGCACCTCACAATTCTCATACCATCCCTGCTTGCTCAATAATAAATTCATATCACTTGGCACATCACTTTCCTCACCTGTTTTGTTTAATAAATGCTTATAGAGAAATGTTCCAGCTCGTCGTTCGTTTCCTTATTATCCATGCATGGTCCGTATCTAGCTTAGCCGACGTTATCTCCCAACGATCCGTTCTTCGGTCGTTGGAGTTACGCTCTCGGATTTGCATCTGATCTGGTAAGGTGACCCGGTTTTAACAAGGCGTACCGAGAGCGTGTCTCCCGGTAATTTTTTCACGCGACTATTTTAGGTAACAGGTTAAACAGTAGATGGAGGACCCGAGGTCACGTGGTTGAGTTATTGGCGTTCACGGTCGATTAGCGACCTGCCGCATCACGGAGTTATCCATGTGTGACGCCCTGCGATTCCGGAGAGTCTGGTGGGAGCCCGAGATAGCTTTCCCCCCTCGTGTTCTTCTCGCCCTGACTCCGAGCAGCAACAATATATATGTGTAAATATATATATATATATATATATATAAAAATACATATATAAATATACAACTTTCTATATAAATATACAAATATATATCTATATATATATATATATATATATATATACACAACTCTTTCAATATAAATATACAACTATATATGTATGTATTATGGCTGTGAGTCTGTTGGGATAGGTCTCTACCAACTTTGCACAACTTCATCGGGCAATATTTATCCATTCTTCTGTACAAAACTGTTCAAGCTCTGTCAAGTTGCATAGGGAGCATTGGTGGACAACAATCTTCAAGTCATGCCATAGATTTTCGATTAGATTTAGGTCAGGGCTCTGACTGGGCCACCCAAGGACATTTATCTTGTTGTTCCTTAGCCACTCCAGTGTAGCTTTAAGCCTGGTGTTGGCCTTGTGGTAAAGTTGGCTGGCTTGGAATCTTAGGGTCCTGAGTTTGAGCCCCTTTGGCTGCTGAATAAACACCAGGTGGGGTTGACTCAGCCTGTTATCCTTCCAAGGTTGGCGAAATGAGTACCGTGTACTGGGAGAGGGGCACAGCATCAGCGGCATTGTCATGCCCCAACAAAATGATAACTACCCGGCAGCCAAAGCTACCATACGCAAGAAGTGAAATGCAGCTTTGACTGTGTGCTTTGGGTCGTTGTCATGCTGAAAGGTGAACTTCCGTCCCAGTTTCAGTTTTCTTGCAGAGGGCAGCAGGTTTTCCTTGAGGATTGTTCTATATTTTGCTCCATCCATTTTCTCTTCTATCCTGACAAGTGCCCCAGTCCCTGCTGATGAGAAGCATCTCCATAACATGATGCTGCCACCACCATGATTCACAGTGGGGATGGTGTTCTTTGGGTGATGTGCTGTGTTGGGTTTGCGCCAAACGTAACGTTTTGCATTTAGGCTAAAAAGTTCCATCTTGGGAAAATTTCATCAGACCACAAAACTTTTTGCCACATGGCTTCAGAATCTAAGGAGTGTTTATTTTGCATCCCTGAAATGGGACACAAGGTGGGCTTTTTACCCTCGCCGAAGGAGAGGATATTGCGTTTGGGTCTGTTTGTTACTTACGAAATCTAGAGATTTTTCTGGTATATTGTTCAGTCGATAATTGTTGTTGTTCTGTCTATTTGTTTGTTTATCGCCCACAGGTCACAATTTTAAACCACTCTTCACGAAACTTCACCACATGGTAGAGTTTGTCAGAAGGAAGAAGCCTATTGTTTTTGAGGTCAAAAGGTCAATATAAACCAAAGGTCAACAACTTCGGTAAGATTTCTAAAATCCTCAATTTTCATCCGATCAACTTGAAATTTGAAGAGGATTACTATTTCAGGTCGCTGATTTCAACCCTTTTTTTTTTAGGTAGTAGGTTGTAGACAACAACTGCTCAGGTTAGTACTACCATTCTGAATTATGAGCGTTAAAGTGGTGCCCGGAACCATCTTACACTCTCCATATCAGGATTGCTGGTCTTACTTTCTGTCTCACTCAAACTAAAGCTACTGTGCTAGCTTTAATCTCTCTTTCTTGCAAACAAACATCACACACTTTTCAAACAAACATCACACTTTTCTTACTCACTCATTTTCACTCCTCACTTTACATTCTCTCTTTTATAACTTTATTTAAGACCTGGCCTCGATGAGGACCATTTAGTCTGTGACTGGAGCCTTCAACATAAAATAATTAAATAAAAAACAGCCAAATGTTTTTGAGATCAAAATGGACCAAAAGGTCAACAACTGAGGTGGTATTTCTAAAATCCTCAATTTTCATGCGATCGACTTGAAATTTGAAGAGGAGTTGCATATTTGGTCAATGAATTCAACCAGCCAATTATTTTTGAGATCAACATCAACCAAAAGGTCAGCATAGGCCAAAGGTCAACAACTGAGATGACTTTTCTAAAATCGGATACGACAGCATTTTTGGCCGATCTCTCAATGGTAAGGAATCACTTGAGAAATTAAATAATTCTCATATCCAGATCCGGATTCGGATCTTCACCAAAATCGAATCAATTCGTCCTTGCCACACACCCAACCTGTCCACCAAATTTCATCCGAATCCATCAAAAACTTTAGATACCGTGGTACATATTAGTTTAGTTTAGCCCTATCTCTCAATGGTGAAGAACCAATTACTTAAAAAATTATCAGATCCGGATCTTCACCAAAATTGAATAAATTCTTCCTTTTTACACATATCATGTCCACCAAGTCTTCTTATGTCCTTCTTACATGTCGTTCTTACACCCCATGTCCAGCAAGTTGAATCCGAATCCGTCCACAACTTTTTGAGAT
>CM068953.1:17664940-17690528 GCA_035128595.1 Eptatretus atami | reverse complement strand
AATAATTTCACCGCGTGGGATGGGATTAATTGCCAAAATTTCATATAACATAGATTACACCATGCGGACAGCTTACGCCGGGATCACGCCTCGACGGGCACTGTACGGACGAGGCCGTTGCGGCATTTGGACCCCAGTGCGGCAAATACCCGAGCGCGATGGTTTGCCGAAGTCCGTCAGCCAATGTAACATTTACAGCGGCACAGCCTTTTAATTCGGCAACACGCGCATGCTAAGCAATGAAGAAACAAGATCGAGCTGTACATTTAACAACGGCCGGTTTTAATTCACATAATCGGAACGAGAACACGAAGGCAGAGTTATTCACATCTATAGAGAATGCAAATTTACACACAACACTTAAACAAATTCGACTTAAAGACGGGCGCCAACACATGCTAACCCAAAAGAAACGGACAACTGTCTTATTCTTCAGCTACGGAGGGAAGTCGAGCGCAGGGCGAGAAGTGCTACGAGCCATACTTGGCCGCAGGCGCCGCGGCCTCGAAGTCCACACCTTCTGGAGCACCATCTGCAACGAAGGCCAAGGCAGCCGACGCAGGCAGTATGCCAGCGACGAGATGACTCGGGAACCAGACACGCAGGCCGGGAATCAGCAGGAAACAGAACACGCGTAGTGATGAGCGGCGCAGAATTCCTTTACCACGCTCGAGCAGATCCTCATCTATTCTCTCGTTCCTTTTGTCGCCTCGGGCGGTTCGATCCTCGTGCGCTCTAATGTGTGGGACAACGCATCCCTTTTTTGGGGTGCAGCTTAAGCGAAACTGTTCATGACCATTTTGGGAATGGCTATTCCATCCCCGAACGAGTTCGACACACACCGCATACCGGCGCGCGAGAATGCCGGGTAGAAGAGGTTGCTCCTGTGAGACGAATGAGTGGTTGTGTTGTAGCTGTGATGTGTAGCCCTGTAGTTGTTGTTGTGAGTATGTAAAGATCAACTTCAAAAATAACTACAGCGCATGTAATTTATTTCACTCATTAAACGAGGGACGGGGCCAACCTAAAAAAAGCATACTTATCGAGACTTATGTTCTCTAGTAGACCTGCTGTTGATGCTCATGGTCCGATTGCTAACAATTCGTATGAATTTCATTAGTAAGATTTACAATACCATTAATGTTTTGAGCGGATTTCTTGCGGCTTGAGTGAATGTTACTGAGCGCAGGCACTCAACGAACAGGAGGCGAGGTGCATTTGGGAAGCCAAAGCTCGGCCTCTAGTGACGTTTTGGGGCTCTCTGTGTGATTGCTTAATACCTGAGAAGCTTAATCGTATTGTGAGAGTATAACTGTTGCAGATTACTATCGAGCACCGAGGATCATCGGTGTGACCAACATTTGGATCACGTTTATCTCCATACAGCGCTTACTCGTTAGGAGATTAAGGGTGTCAGTATATCTCCTCTACGTAGCTGATTGCAGACTTATTCCAGAAAGTATTTAGAATGATGTTGTACGTGATTTCATGTCACGCATTGCACTAGTACATTCGTACCTTTGCATGACCTATTTCGTGCATTTGAATTTTTTTCCTGCGAATGTTGATTTATGTATTATTTGATTTATAATGAACTAGTAATGCCACTTCTGGAGTATTGTGTCATTAAAAAACACTTCTTTACGTTTCGGAGACTTTGGGAGTTTCGAGCATTACGGAACTTCTTGGAATGAATCAATGGCGGGGCTTCTGTATAAACACTACTCTTGTGTCCATATCTCGCAAGCATTCAACAAACCTTATAAACAACGACGAAAACCGCCTAGAACGGAGATAGCGCAGCATGTTGGCTCTTTTGCTGTTGGCTGGCGGCTTTGCTACGTTACTACTTTGGTACTCATGCTGACTATCTTTTAATTAGTTTGTATTTATGTAAATGGTTTCCTAGCTGGTCCTTATTAATGTCTCACACTCCCACACAACTAGTCATAATACAGATATTAGTTTGCCAATGTATTTCGAGATCCTTTCTTCAATAGTTGTTGCATTTGCGACTCTCAAATCTCAGAGTACTCTTTCTGCTCCAGAACTATTGAAAATAATCTCTTAACATCTCGCTTTACTGCTCAGCCACTCCTCAATATCTGGGTGACATATTATCTGACCGGCCTATTACCCTTTGATTACCGAGCTGTATCTTTACTCCCTCATCAACCTGATATCTGTAATAACGCTTGTTACTCTTGATCAATACTCTCAGCTTGGCATTCTCCTGACTGTTATTGTGTAAAAGTGAAGAAAATACCTGTTCAATAAGCCTGACATCTCACTTTCTCACTTAACACGAGTACATCTTGCTTCTACCGGCTAGGATACGGCGGCCTACCCCCTGAATGACAGAACGTCCGGACAGGCAGAGTTCTGATGTGGACCAGAGGTGCCTACGCGATGCTATCTTTTAACAGCGTAGCGTCTCGTGGAATATAAGGCGCGGAGTTATAACTTTTTTCATTCTAGGTGCCGTAGCAATTCGACAAGACATAGCCATGACGAGATGTGTTCACGTGCGACCGTTACGTAGGAGCGTACGGTGGGTTGCTTATTCGTGCGTTTTCCGTAGGTCTTTCATGAAAATGAATTTTGCAAACCCCAAAATTACGGCGGCCGTGCACCATATTCCACGTTGCGCTTGTGGCCCCCTGCATGGCTCGCTTGCGGGCACCTTGAAAAATTCTATGGCCGCCGCAGGATGCCCTAAGGTCACCGTGCGACATCAAATCACCGTACGGCACCCCCACGTTTCGGTGTCCACAATTTTCTAAATCTTTAGGCACTCGGCTCTTTGACATACAGAGTCCAGATCTCCTTAATATACTAAACACTGTACACATCCTACATGAGGTGCTCTTTGAGAGCGTACTATCATCACTTTTAAATTATCGACATTTGCTTTAAAGTTCTCGAAACAGTATCACGTTACTATTTAAAGAATTATTCCATTACTGGTCGTTGCAATCGTAATCTACGATTTTGTTCGGTCATGAACAGGAGCTCCATGACGGCTCGCTATTGCTCCATCAGGCACGTGACGGAAATATCGAAGTTGTTTGTTATGTTTTATTTTTTTGGTGGCTTTAGGGCGCAGGCCTCTTGGACACATTTGTCCATGTTAGAGGTCTCCCAATTCTACATCACCAATTCTCTCCTCATTACCCTCAAGGTTTGCCTTCCTGAAATCCTGACTGAAATAAGGTATACCGTGTGCGCATGTGCGCAGTGAACTGACCGAGTGCGCATCGCAGTGAACGGACCACGACGGTGCGCATGCGCAGTGAACGTGACCGAGTGGCATGCGCACTGACGTGACCCGAGTCGCATGCCAGGAACTGCACTCGCATGCGCATGTGAACGATGACCATCGCAGTGCGCAGTGACCCTCGCATGCACGTGATGACCGGTGCACCAGCTGAGTGCGTTTCTCGCAGTGCGCCCGAGCTGACGTGAACGTGCCCGAGTCCATGCGCATGGTGAACGTGACGAGCGGCGCAATGCGCAGTGAAACGTGACCAAGTGCGCATGGCAGTGAACTGACGCGATGCTGCGTGCGGACCGAGATGGCGCCGCAGAAGTGAACGTGACCCAGCTGCCGACCTGCCGCAGGTGAACGTGACCGAATGTGCGCATGCGCAGAGTGCACGTGACCCGAGTGCGCATGCGCACGTGATCGTGACCGAGTGCGCATGCGCAGTGAACGTGACCCGAGTGCGCATGCGCAGTGAACGTGACCCGAGTGCGCATGCGCAGTGCACGTGACCCGAGTGCGCATGCGCAGTGCACGTGAATCGTGGAATAAACGTGCCGGTGCAACTTGGGTGTTTTGCACAAGGACACAGAAGTAATTTCGACGCATGAGGATTGGGCCATCGGGCCCATCAAGCCTGCGCGATCCTACCAACTTTCCAACATTCATACACCTCTCGAGCGTGGATATAACGGTTTTCGATGGTACTATGACAGCAGGGGGTGCAGCATTGTAATGCACACCGTCTCTCGGAGAGAACGCGCCAACTCTCTGTTTGTGTTAAATTTTACGGACTTGAAAGGTCTTGCAGTTTTAAATATCAATACATTAATATTTCGGAAAATATTTGACGAGATGGACGATAACAGAGGCAAGATTGGACAAAAGGCCTTCTTGAGCTTTATTTGCATTAGTTAATCGAAAATGAATGCATAATATGAAGTGAAATTGGTTATGTTCAGTTTTCCAAATGTCGTCGCAGTATTTTTTTTGGCGGTTGAAAATCGCCACAAGGCGATGGAAATCTTGGCGGTGTAGCTGCCGTGGACGCGCTACACCGCACGTGTTAATTTTCTCCAGTGATGGTTGGAGGTTTTTTTTGTTTTTTTTTTTCCTCTGTTTCATTCGGTCTCCAATCCGAGCGAAGACGAAATTAGTTTGACGGAATCCACTGAATTGATTGAATGAGCTCTGCATTAGCGCGATGTGATTGGCTAATTTCGGATTCATAACCCGGAAGTTCTTTGGCAGTTAATTTTTTTTTGCGGGTGTTTTTTGAGGCCTTTGCTCGCGGCGCGATTTTAGACCAAACATCGTGGGGTCAGACACTTTTTTTTGAACATTTCTTTTTTCCTTGCAACTAAATAAATATTTATAATCGTGTTTTAACGCACGTCGACAAGGAATATTTACAAACGTGTTTTGTTTCTGCCGGTTAAAAGAGTGTCACAAACTTCGGATCTGCTCGAAGTTTGTTTGTTTTTTTCTGTCTCTAGGAAAGGAATACACTTTGTGTGAAGACTTTTGATTCCAAAGCTAAAGCGGAATGGTGAATACGAACTTTAAAAAATAAATGAAGATTGACATTCGATGTCCATTTAATATGTATTATTATCGGTGAAATCTATTCCTTTACGGGTAGAGTTCTGTGGAACGTCTTGTGCTCGCATCGGATGTCCGAAGGTGGCTGGGGAGGTTTCATAAATACCTCCAATGCAAAATCAATTATAGATTTTGACTTTCGATCCGGACGAAATTTCTCCCGATCTGGCGGTAAACGCAATGACGCGGGTTCGACAGAAAACATTCGCTCGTTTGATGATATCTCGACACGGTTGTGATTTTGAATTTCCAACCGAACGGCCCCGTTTTTACGAATTGTTTTGTATCCGCGTTTTCTCGCCTGCAGATTCGTCTGTATTGGGTGTCACGTTATGTTGGTTCACGTGATCGTTTATCGGTCCTCTGTATTTGTTTTATCCTTCAGGTGCTTATTCGTTTATCTTCTAAGGTATCATATTTCGATTTACCCAGGTCGTATATTCTGTTTATCCTTCAGGTGATCCATATTCGTTATCCTTTTTTCCTAGTGACATATTCGTTTTACTCAAGGCATATTCGTTTACCTCAGGGGTTTGCATCGAAGCATATTCGTTTTACCTATCAGTGATCATATTCGTTTTACCTTCAATTGGATCTATTCGTTATACTCGAGGAGCTATGTTACTCAGTATTATTCGTTACGCGGATATATTCGGTTTACACTCAGGAGCATTCGTTACGTACCAAGTCAGTGTATCTATGAATTTCGTTTCTCTAGGTATCATATTGTTTTACCTCTGTGGGATGCTATTGTTTTACACTTGACATTTGTTTACCTACTGGATCATATTCGTTTATCTCAGGTATCATATTCTTTCCTAGGGATTTCCTTCTAGTGAGCATAATTGTTTTACCTCAGGAGTCGATTTCGTTACCTCAAGATCATATTCGTGTTTACTCTCAGTTAGCGTTTATCGGTTTTTACTCTCTTTAGGTCCTATATCTTGTTTAACCTTCAAGTTTCGTATTCGGTTTACCTCTGAGGTTTATCATTATTCGTTTACCTCAAAGATCATTATTCTGTTACTTCTAGTGATGCATATTTCTTTACCTCTTAGTATGATTTTCGGTTTTTTTTACCTCATAGATCATTATTCGTGTTACCTCTAGGTAAGCAATTCGTTTTACCTCAGTGGAGTCATTTATTCGTGTTTTTACCTCTATTATCTTTCGTTTTTACTCAGGTATTTCTTATTTTGTTTATCTTGGTTTAGCATATTTCGTTTTTTTTTTTATATAACCTTTCCCTTTTCCTTATAGTTTCATATTCGTTTTATCCTCGGGATCATTATTCGTTTAACCCTCTTTTGTGGTGTTTTTTAGCAATTATTCGTTTACCTCGTGGAGTGCATTTCGTTTTATCATTGTTATTTTTTCATATTCGTTTTATCTCTCTTGGATATTTATCGTTTTACCTTCAGGAGCATATTCGTGTTTATCCTCAAGATTTCATTATTTTTTATCCTCGTGGTTTTAGCTTTTTGTTTACCTCATTGGTCATATTTCGTTTTACCTCAGTGTTATTCTTATTTTTCTTTCAGGAGCATTTCGTTATATCTCCTCAAGATCTATTGTTTTTACCTCAAGATCATTATTGTTTACCTCAGTTAGCTTTATTCTTTAACCTCTAGTGATCATAAATTCGTTATACACAAAACAAGGGATCATATTCGTTTTACCACCGTTTGATCATATTCTTTACTCTCAGGTATCATATTCTTTTACCTCAAGTATCTATTCGTTTACCTCAGGATCATATTTCGTTTACCTCAGAGCATTTCGTTTATATATTTTCTCTAGAGCACACTCAGTAGCATTTCGTTTTATCCTCAAGATCATATTCGTTACCCTCATGGAGCATATTCGTTTTACCTCATAGTCATATTTCGTTTTTAAACTTCAGTGGTACATATGTTTTCCTCAGACATATTCTTACTAAGCATATTCGTTACCTCGTTGGTAGCACTATTCGTTTACCTCAGGATCATATTCGTTTACCTCAGGATCATATTCGTTTACCTCAGGATCATATTCGTTTATCTGGACATATTCGTTTACCTCGGAGCATATTTGCGTTTACCCTCAGGATCATATTCGTTTACCTCAGTCATATTCGTTTACCTCGGGAGCATATTCGTTTACCTCGAGCATTATGGTTTTTACCTTCGGATCATATTCGTTTTATGCTTTCGTTACTCAGGAGCAAATTCGTTTTACTTCAGGCAGGCATTATTCTTTACTCTCAGGAGCATATTTGTTTACCTCTAGGAGCATTGTGTTTTCTTGTATTAATGGATATATATTTATATTGGATTAATGTATGTCCTTGGATGAATATAACTATGAGTATTGTGCTTCATAGTCCGATCGTGGGAAATTTTGTATGCTTTTCCTTGATTAGGTTTCGCCAATTGCGGACATATTGTTCCGAATCTGGCAGCCATGAGCACACAACAGCCAGAGTCCTTGTAGATCAGTTATATCAGTAAGTATGTGTTTCTAGTTCGGGTCCCGTCCCCTGTGTCTAATGGGAATCACGTGTACGTGCGCTGTGGGTTATTTTATAGATAGGATTTTTTACATCTTCACACCACAAACAACACTCTGCTCGCCAGTAAGCGTGGGCAGAGTCTAACATAGGCATGGCGTCCCTCTTTGGCCAATCGGCAAGGAGCGGGCGTCTCACCCGCCCCGTTTCCGACTCGACACCATCGCCATTGCGCACGTGGCCGGAGGTGAGGGGGTGGGCGGAGCCACAAACGCCTCCGATCGGGACTCTGCTCACAAGGGTGGGAGTTGCCCCGCCTACCGTGGACCTGTCCAATGGGAGACGGCCAGGGAATCACGCGATGGGTCCGACCAATCAAGAGGCGAGTGGCCAGGAGAAGAGGCCCCTCCCTCCTGAAGAGAAAGAGTGTGGTTGTCAGGACGAGTGTGAGGAGATTGCGTCCCGTGTGCTCGAGCGCGCTTCAGTCTGGTCTGCGTTTGACTGCACCCCGCGCATCCGAGGCATCTCATCCGGCGCAGTACGACAAGTGATTGACCAACTCAACATAGGAGATCACCTCATCTCACCTCCTCTGGATTTGGCTGCCCTGGTCCGTCCTTTGGCAATCGGAGCTCCGGGAAGGGGTGGACGACCAGCCGCGCACTCGCGCCATCCTGACTCCCAGCCGAACTATCCTCCTCAGCTCGAGAGCCGAATAAAGACCCGGCGAGGTCCATCTCTTTTCTTTGGGTGTGCGTGTGTGTGGGGGCCTGTCTTGTCAAGTAGAATTGTTAAGTGCTTTCGCTTGTACATTGACTGTATTTCTTATAGTCGGATAACTCTGCTCTTCTGTCCCCCCCCCCCCCTGCCTATTGTAAATAAATATCCATTTTGTTGAATGTATCGGCTCGTTTCTGTGCTTCTTTCATTGGATTAGCACGGTGCGTGTTGGGAAATTGGGAAACGGTAAATTGTGTATTTGGACCGACGGGTCTTGGTAACCATCCGCTCGGGTTACGCACGGTTTGAGCACGATAACGGCTCGTTCCGCTCGAGGCCTGCCGAGGGTGTGAATTCCCCAGTAGCTTTGCCGCGTGGATACTTAGGTATATTGAAATTGGCAATTAACCCTATTCCACGCGGCCGAATTATTGGCGATTCACGGTCCTGAAAGGGACCCGTGCATTCTTGGAGTTCTCCGAGAAGCACGATCTCGAGTCCGGGTGTTCGGTGGAGCCGACTCTACTGCTCCATCTAGCGGTCGAGCTCGCCACCGACACCCGGCCCCACAATAATATCACTTCTGTTGTGGTTAGCTACAGGAGGGTTTTTTTTTGCCCAAGTCCTTCACAAACCAGCTGTCCATGCCTGACGTTCGACTGAAGGTGTCACATGAATGTGGAATTTATTCGTTCATGGTTTGCCATTCGCTGGTTTTGGACAAGTTATTCACTAACCGGCTGCCCCTGCCTGATGTTTGAATGGTCAGGTCAGGTATGGGAGCATACGCTGGAACAGCGCGTCGTTGCGTCCATTTTCCACCGGTACTCCAAGGGCCTCCATCAGGCCATCCCCAAGGCAGATGCCTGGCCCATCCCCCCATCAGCATCAGGAAAATGAGCCACATGTACATACAGCTGCAGCTGACACTCACAGATTATGCAGGTAACAAATCTCATTTGAGTCTCTCTCAGCAACCTCTCGTTTGACACAAAGACCGACCAGTGATAGCCAAGGATTCTCCAAACAGACCTGATACCAAAGGAATTAAGTCTCCATCTCAGATCTCTGGTCAGAGTCCAAGTCTCACATCCTTAGAGCAAGACTGGAAGCACCAAGGACCTGAAGACTCGGACTTTCGTCCTCACACAGGTACCGGCAGCACCACACCCCATGATCCAGTGAATCCATGACTACCTAGGCCCGACCCAGACGTCTGTTGACCTCTGGCTCATAGCCAGCAGAGACATGAATATCACTGCCAAGGTAAGTGAATCTCTCCACGACCTCAACATCCTCACCACAAACAGGTACAGACAGGATATCTAGAGTCTCCGCAAAGATGACTGCATCATCTGCGAAATTTAGTTCCGACATCGTGACATTCCCAAACGATGCACCGCAGCTTGATCTCTCCGACATCCTCCCCAGAATCCAGTCTATACACATGCTGAAAAGTGTGGGGGTCAGTACACATCCCCTGACAAACTCCAATCTGAAACTGGTGTTTTAAAATTATTAAATGAAATTGCTCGTTGAGCAAGGAATTGCCAGACTAACTTTGTCATGTCTCCATGATCTCTGAAAAAACAAAAACCTGGAAATTAATTTTGTTCTTATAAGTCGATAGTGCTACTGTTTAATGAGTTATAGCACTAAGTTTGGTCATGATCATAACTTGGAAGTCAATCGGACTTGAAATGGCATTTTTATCGCAATTTGAAATTTTTGACCCGACCCCCTGACATTCGACCCCCGACCGCTAAGAAGGGTGTTGGTGTGATACCCCAATGAACGTATGGTTGGATGCAGAATTGGAAGATGCACATTTTGATTTGGTTTGAAGTCGATACACCATTTTAGCGGACGTTATTGCGAAAATAAGAATTCGGTTTATCGGTGACCTTGACCTTTGACCTAGATTCACCAAAAACGACAAGCGTCTAAGTTGGACCATGCCAACGTCTGTACCCATTTTTGGCATGATCGCTGAAACGGTGTGGCTGCTACAGGGTAAACAAACAAACAGACAGACACACAGAATGACACACACAACCGACCAACATAATTGCCGAAATCCTAAGGATTCCAGCAATTACAAAAAAGACTTTAAATGGGTCTCTAAGTATCTGGGAGATGATCCAATGTTAAGAACTTGGACGTGCGTGCTCCTGTCCTCAATAACTTGCAACTTGATGTAACTTAATGAGCTTACACTGAATGAACCTTTTAATCTCTTTATTACAGCCATGATGTTCACAATGTTCATTAACTTTGTTTATATTCCTTCAATGTGTCAGTTTCCTGATTTATGCAAGGCGTTTTGCAAACATTTGTCTGCTGATTGAAATTGCTAATTGACAATGAACGTGAATCAGTCATTTATTTATATCCAAAATGTTTTTTTTTAAATTGGAAAAAAGTGAAATTTTGTTTCCTGTCGCTGGACTTGTTCAGGTTGAAGTGTCACATTGATCATTTGGCTTGGTCTGGACCTCCAAAGGGAGCTGCCTTGAACAATGGTACTGCTTTGAACAAAGAAAATACCAAAAGTTGTAAATTGGTAGTTTTTGTTGATTTGTGTATTCTGTTCATCATCATCATTATCTACCATCCTGCCATGTTTTTAAATCGTATATATGTGTACACGGATCGGTTTAATCCGTCCACAGTGAGGTTGAGCACCCTTCTTTCCAGAGCGGTACTTATTTGTCATCAATTGGTGGACGCGTCATCATTATCGTGAATTGGCTGTCCGGTTGAATTGAATTATTAAATTATTATTTTTCTTCACGTTGCATGCTTTGCCGGTGAGAGATAAAATTGCCTTATCGAAGTACATCGTGTCCTCCCAGGAGCAGAAAGACGAAGCGATGACGGGTGCAAACGAGTCAAAATTGAACCAGAGCCCCGACGATGGCATAACAAATGTGCAGTTCAGTCCCAACACGTCGCAGTTCTTGCTGGTGTCTTCGTGGGATTGCACGGTGCGTCTGTACGACGTACCCGCCAATGTGCAGCGCCTCAAATACCAACACTCCGGTCCAGTACTCGATTGTACTTTTCAGGTGCGTGGGATTTCTGTGTTTCGTTCCTTCCCAATGAATTGCCATATTACCGTGCTGCAGGCCGTGTACGGATTCCCCCCTCAACGTCTTTTAAACAAACTTTTAATTTTATTTTAATAGGATTCCACTCGCTCGTGGAGTGGAGGATTGGACAACACTGTGAAGATGTATGATCTGAATGCTGATCAGGGTGAGCAGTTTGAGAAGTTCATATGAAAAGGTTTCTTCAGTACATCCCCTCCCCACTTCAGTGTGTATTTCCTTTTCGCTTATCTTCCCACTGAGTCCCTTTTCAGTCATACTTGGTAATACTTACCCCCTTTAATATCATGGTTCTTGATCTCATTTTTATTCCCGTGGTGTCTTAAGGCTCATTTCCAAGTTTGTACACAAACTGTGGTTCAAATTCTACTGAACTGTTGTTACAGCACGTGCGCTGTAACAATTGCACCGAGTTTGAAATGTCCCCGGTGTCTACCACGTCTCCGGTGTCCCCCCCCCCCCCACGTGCCTCAAGACAGCCAATGACGGCCGTCCGGTAGATGGCAGTGCGTAACCTAGACGGAAATGGCGACAATTGACGGAAATACCCGAGTATTTAATGGAAATTTGTGAAACTAATGTGTTATATATGTGAAAACCATTGAATTTTTTATTATTATTTTCCTGCCAACAATTCAATTCTTTAAACAATTCAAATGATGTCCTCGAGACTTAGGGTTTTTTCTGGTTCTTTGTCCTTGTCTGTGTTTTATATATATATATATATATTTTTTTTAACTCAGCTGATGCTTCGACTGTGTATCGTATGGCAATTGAAACTTAGATCAACTTGCTTGTGTGAATTTACTGTTCATGCAAACTGGTGAGTATCGACTTGGAGCTATGTCACGATGGACGTACGAACACGAACTTGAGAAAGAATAATAGATTTATGTGGAGAGCAAGTGCTGATGGATTTTGGAGATATCGAGCTCTGATGTAGGATGGCAATGTGTACAGGAAATCTCCACACTGGAGGCCTGTACCACATTTCAACACCTCAGAAGTATAGCTGTTGGATCGTCAACCTTTGCTAGAGGGATCCAGAGTTCAGCTTCAACCCTCATATAAAGATATCAGTTCAGGGCTCAACCCCTCACCACCCCCCCCCCACACCCCCATTCAACTCTCGTGTAAAAAGATATCAGTATCCGATGCAAAAGGTGCGCTCAACATTCCAACATTCCAAGATTACTTTGGTGCACTTGCATTGATTTGGCCCTGGATGTGGGATTTATTACTTTACTTCTCAGGGGCTCATTTACTTATTCTCCATTGACCATGTTTGCCAAATCTGTTTCTGTAGTTTCAACAGATCACGTTTTTTTTATCCCCACGCTTTTTGAAAAATTGTAATTGTAATTTGCCAAAATTGTCCGTCTGTCTGTCCGTGACACCATCTCCTAAACTGTTGAGCAGAAATTCAACAGACTTGGTAGTTATGATCACCACATGGCACGAAAGTGTGAGAGAAGTATCGTTTTTTTTTGCCCTGCCCCCTGGGTCGGGGTCAAACGGTCCAAGACCAAAAAATGCAATTTCGGGAACATTTCAAAACTTTTTGAAATTGAACTTTTGAGGGATGCATGAAATATATAACTTTATTTTTGGATTTGACCGCCCGGTTCATGCCTCCACTGGATGTGAACATAGGGTCACAAGGATCAGAACAGAAAAATGTTTTTTTGTCAAAATTTGATATTGGGTCATTGTTAGTGGAGCTTTTTGACCATCTTTCGACTTTACTGTAGGTGGGAAGCGCGTGAATTTGCGATGGCGTGCCGTTAACTTCGCTGTAGTTTTCGATTGCGGTCCTGTGGAATCGGCTCAAAGAAAGAAGTAAATGGATTCATTTTCTCGATCTTGATATTTTTTTTTTTCCATCATTTTATAGTGTGTCTTAGATATTAAGTATTGACCCGTTCGATGTTCCCATCTAAGCGCATGGCTCATGATCCTAGGATATCAGCTCAAAATTCCATACTATCGGACCCCGCTATTACGTTCCTGAAACGTAGGAGTACGTTCCTGAAAAATGCCGTGAATGTTGGGGTCCCGTGAATGTCGGGGCATTGTTTTAAATGTTTTTTTTTATATATGTATTTTTTATCTTTTTAGCATGGTCTAGCTGGTGGAAGAGCTAACATAATGAAGAGAATAGCAGGAGAGAGAGAGAGAGAGAGAGAGAGAGAGAGAGAGAGAGAGAGAGAGAGAGAGAGAGAGAGAGAGAGAGAGAGAGAGAGAGAGAGAGAGAGAGAGAGAAACAACAACAGCAGGGTTGAGGGATAAAGTTGTTGGAGAGACAAACGAGGGATGTGGCAAACGATGAAGGATAAGGGAAAACACACAGGCTGGACAATGTGGAGACATAAGCAAAAATTGTCTGACCAGTTTGTAATTTTGTCAAGGTCTGAGGAGAGGGAAGAAGCTGCTGCCTGTGTCAGAAGGATGAGAGATGTCACAACAGTGTGTGGAGTCCTCAGCAAAGAGGTGAAGAGGATTTTCCAGAGAGTTAGTTAGATCATTGATGAATATTAGGAATAATAATTGTGGCCAAGAACACTGCCTTGGGGTACTCCAGCCTTGACAGGGAGAGGAGAATCAAAGGGTTCTGTTGAGAGCCACACGTTGACTGAGACAAGAGTGGAGGAAGTCAGTAATCCATGAGTGGAGTTGGCCTTGGATGCCATAGGTAGACATTCCAGCAGCCTGCCCTGCTCTCCAAACTATCAAAAGCTTGAGATATGTCCAGAGAGACGGCCCTGATCTCATGTCCGATTATTGAGGGCTGCCTCCATTGTTTGGAGAGTAGAAGCAGCATGTCCAATGTAGAGTGACCAGGTTTGAATCCGAATTGATGATGTGAGATGAGGCTGTTGGAGAAAAGGGATGATTTAATATCAATTAAGATGATGAATTCCATGACCTTGCTGATGATTGGAAGTGCAGTCAACTAATCGGTCTGTAGTTAAGGGGATATGTTTTTGCAATGCTGTGATGTTGGCTGATTTCCAATTTCCCAAGTGGATACAGGATACCAGTCCTGAAGTATTTAAAAAAAAATAACCCCAAAAAAATCCATGGATACGTGAAGCGTGAATGTTGAAGCAGGTCACACTTTATGACCCACTGATACACAGGGTCCACGGATATCAAATCCGCGAATAGTGGGGTCTGACAGTATATTGTTACGGCTCTGGAAATTCGCAACACCATATAAAGGTCCCGTAGGTGAGATATATTT
Organism: Eptatretus atami; assembly: GCA_035128595.1. NCBI lineage: Eukaryota > Metazoa > Chordata > Myxini > Myxiniformes > Myxinidae > Eptatretus > Eptatretus atami. The sequence continues at coordinate 17,676,102 of CM068953.1, read as the reverse complement.
CTTAAGTACATGTGTAGTTAGCCCAAACCCGTTGTATAGAGGGAATTAATGTGATTCATTCGGGCTGCGATCCTTTTGAGTTAGGCGTTTTTCTGTTCTACCTTGTGTTTTGATACAACAACAAAACAACAACGCCAGCAGCCAAAACCTACCTTCACCACTCGCTACCCGCAACCTCACATCACCGCCATTCCAAACAGCGCCATGGCCATCGGACACCGCCGAAAAACCTCCACCACCTTCTCCTACGGCCATTCCGCACCACTGTGGACGCCGAGCGTCGGCTGTCTTCAGCGATACACGCGAGACGCGATGGCAGATGGCGGGTTTTCTGAGGAGAATTCGGATCAGGAATGCTACACCGCCACATCTGATCCACCCAATCAGGAAGCGCGGGGCGGCTTGGCCCCGCCTCCAGACGCGCCTGACGAAAATCGGCATATGCAAATTTGAGGATCAGGAATGATACACGCCCCTTTTTCTCCGTCCAATCGGCGAGCGTGCTCCGCCCCTGAGGTCGTTTGGATCCGAGAATTTGCATATGGTGGTTTCCTGAAGCCGATAAAAAGGCGAGCGAGTGAGATCGGTGAGCAGATCGGTGGGGCAGATTCGGGAGACGGAGCTCGGGAAGTGTCGGTGGGCGGAGTCGGGAGACGGAGCTCGAAGCAGAGGTGGGGCAGACGGCTGCGGAGGCGAACGGAGCGGAGGGCGATCGGCTGAGGAGGACCTGGAGGCTCGGTTCCGGGACGACGAGCAAGCCAGCCATACTCCCTCCCCAGAGCATCAACAATTCCCCTTTCCCCGCGCTGAGAGAGTGCGACAAGGGGCCCGTTCCACTTTACTCCAAGCAGTGCAACGGAACTGGGGCACCGCCGTGCAGCGACATTCTGCGCTCGCCACGAGGCGCGGGTAGGACCCTTCGGTCTCGTGGACCTGGCCGCTCATCCAGGTTCCACGCGCATTAGCCCACGGGCCCAGTCTGACTCCTTGCCTGTGAGGGGGTCTTTTCTTTGCTTCGGTGTGAATGCGTGTTGTGGCGCCGTGTCTTGTAAGGTAGTAACTGTATAAGTGGTCCGTGTGTCGTGTAGTCGGTTTTAACTCCTTCTTTTATATGTGCATTTCTTTTGTTCTATGTAATATAGGTGCATTTGCTAATTGTGGCTGTAAATACGTGCTATATGTGTGCTCCGTGTGCCGCGAATAAATGTGCATTGTGTGAACTGTTTTCCCCGTTTCGCTTCGTCTTTCTTCATTGACCCTCCATCCTGCTTCACGTAAAGGGTTCGTATTGGGTGCAAAACGCCGGTAAATAAGCTGAACCGTCGAGGTCGACGATAACACCGCTCGGTTATCCCGATAGTACGGAACGGGCCGCCCAAGCGGCTCGTGTCCGGAGTCGACCTGCGGCGAGGTACGATCGCCCGGTTTACCATCCGCGTGGGTACTTAGGTAGGTCGAGTTTGGCGAACAACCCTATCCTACGCGGGTGGCCGATTGGCACGATTGTGGTGAGGTCGAAAGGCCACCCGTGACTGGATCCCGGCGTTAGCCGGGAGGGTCACGACTGAATTGTCCGTCCGTGGGGGCGAGGCGGTCGCGGTTCGAGTCGCGTGGCCGATCGCACGCCGACGGGCGCGAATTCGCAACAATATGATATTGAGTTTTCGATTATCGAGTAATGTCCTCGCTTGTGTGTGTCTTTGTGTGTGTGTGTGTGTGTGTGTGTGTGTGTGTGTATGTGTGTGTGTCTTTTGTTTGTGTGTGTCGTTTTGTGTGTGTGGTGTCTTTGTATGTGTGTGTGTGTCTTTTTGTGTGTGTGTGTGTCTTTTTGTTGTGTGTGTGTTCTTTTGTGTGTGTCTTTTTGTTGTGTGTGTCTTTTGTGTGTGTGTGTGTCTTTTTGTGTGTGTGTATCTCTTTTGTGTGTGTGTTCTTTTTTGTGTGTGTGTGTGTGGTATTTTCGTGTGTATTTTTTGTGTGTGTGGTGTGTGTGTGTGTGTGTCTGTGTGTGTGTGCCGTTTGTTGTTATCTCCATTTGTGGGTTTGAAGAGATGGAACAAAGTCCTCCTCGGACTCAAAGTATCCACCCTCGCTTCGGTGAGGGATCACAGTTCACGGACCAAGCTGTTCAACTTTGTTGTTCTCAGATAGTCACCGAACCTCGGACTGCCTCCAATTGTAGTTCGTTTCTGGTAAATATTCCCGGGGATGGTTTTCAAAATCTCAGTGAGGTTCTTTATTATTGGCTTATCTGGAATTAGGATTCCACGTGAGGTGTTGTCATCGTGCACCGCATGCCTGTCATTGGCTTAATGGTTAGGGTCGGCTTGGGATCCTAAGGTCCCGAGTTCAAATGCCGCTTGGCCATTGAATTAATACCAGGTGGGGTTGACTCAGCCTGTCATCCTTCCGAGGTCGGCAAAAGGAGTACCAGTTTGCTGGGATGATTGAGCCATTCGAGTATCCTGCGTCGGAGTGGCGACCCATCCAGGATTGTGCCCAATAGCCCAGGAGACTGCTTTGGCAGCACCGACGCTCTGCACAGAGTTCGGTCCCAATGAATGGATGGATGGGTTGTGCACCGTTTGTCCATCCATCTACTATTTCGACTTTTCCCGCCAAACCGCTGAGCCGTCCGGTGAAATTTGGCAGCTAGGTTCCGCTCATGATTAGTAACGTGGATTGCAAAGCTCGTTCCGGTCTTGTGACTTCAATTATGTCAAAATGGTGGCATTGGTAAACTACTTCAAAAATCTTCTCCAGACCCACCAGTCAGAAGGCTACCAAGTTTGGGTTACAACATTTGGCCAGGACCCAGATAAGCTGCAGGTCCAGTGGTCCTATTTTTTTGGTTTTTTCATCTTCTGGTGTTGTTTGCCCGTTACTCTTTCTTTAATGAATAGTGCTGCTGAGAAACACACGATATTGATTTATTTTGTAAGTTATTCTTTCACTGTTGAAGTGCAGCTCCTCGAGGTCCTAAATTTTGGGTGTGGGTATTTCAGAATCTGGGCAAGGTTTTAAGATACTACACGCTGGCCTTGAAGGCCGTTTTGAAGCCACCAAAGGCCATTATAAAGTGTATATTGGATGTGGAGTCAGGCAGTGTTGCCACCAGCCCACACGGAAAAGGCCAATAACTCCATAGCTTTTCAAAGTCTAACACGTCCCAAAAGCTCGTCCAGATGGGCAGCGCCGGGTAGCCCCTGCTAGTTTTAAAAATGAAGACACCGCTGATATTTTGTGATGCGTCAAGGGACACGTTTGCTGTGGAAGGAGGCTGTGCTGGTGGTAAGTGCTCCAAACGGAGACTGACGGTCGGCCTGTGTGCCAGTTTAACAGGCAACACGTTACGACCGCTCATGGTATGCAAATCAAATATGCCATGCTGTTTTAGAAAAGTCGACCCAAAGACTATGTCAGTGACTTACAGGCACAACAAGAAGACTTGGATGATTCGTGCTTTGTTTGAAGAGTGGCTGTTTAACGATCCCAACAGCCCAACCCTAACCCTATTTTTTTATTATTATTATTATTATTTTTTTTTTAAAGTTCCTGGATTTTAAAATGCATCAAAACTAGCATGTTTTGCTAATCGTTGATAATGCTCCCGTGCCAACCGAGGCCAATGCTGAAGAATGTGCCACTTCTGTTCTTCCTGGTGAACACGACGTCAAAATCCCAGCCCACGGATCGGCACATTATTCGAACGACAAAACGGAAGTTTCGGAAACAGCAGCTGCAATATGTATGACGAGAGATGGAGAAGGACAAAAACAATATTTGGGAGTGAACTTCTTGAGGACGTATCGGTCCTTGATGCCATTTACTGGAATTTCCATTCATGGAAAGAGTTGGAAGTTTTTACCATCCACAAGTGTTTTGGCAAGTGTGACTCTGCTAACACCGTGACGGCTACAGCTAACTGTGAGGATGATTCACCAAAGTGAACGGATAAACTTGCAAATGAGCTCATTTGGTTTTAGCTTCCAGGACTTAGCTGAGCTCGTGAGTGATTCGCAGGCCTGTAACTATCAAATGCAAAACAGTTTACAGAAACTGGACACAGGGCCATTTTGAAAGACCTACAAGAAGAAGATTATTCAGCTGAGGAAGACGATGACCCAGAATATGAACCCAAATTTGTGTCCACAGTGGATGCACAGATGTACATCTTAAAGTTGAAGGATGTCGACTTTAACCAGGAGCACACAACGACATTAAACTGTCACGAGCCTTGAGGAGATGGCAACATGTGTGAGCATAATAGCTTCTTCCAAACAAACAAAAATAAATGATTTTCTTTTATCAATCATCATCCATCATCCTCATCATCAGATCATCCTCCATCCAAAACCATGATCTTTTCGACTTCCATTAACCATCCCCAAGCGCACCTATTTCCAAGTTTCCTGTTTTTGCTTCCTGAGAGTTTGCACCTGTATCCATCTTTTCCATCCCCCTACCTTTTATACATCCCCACGGCCATTATTTCTCCAGTTCATCCTCTATTGTGTCCCTCAACCCTGCTCTTGGTGTCCCCCCTCCCTCTTTCTACTGTTCCTTTTGGTCTATTAGGTCCTGATCCATGGGCTTCAGGATGGCCGAGAGGTTGCATACACTTGCTTCTAAGTTGTCCAGCCGAGTTTTGAATCCTGACCCAGCTCTAAAAATCATCCCGGTGCTACACAGGCAGGATGTTTCATCAATGTGTGTGCCGTCCCTCAGATGGATGTTAAATGAGTGTCCCATCTCCCAGCATTAGTTGTTCGACGTTAAAGATCCCACAGTGTCCTTTGCGAAGAGTAGGCGAGCAATCGTCAGCACCGTGACCAAGTTACAAATTCCTGCCCTAACCTCGTGTTCTCCCTGTCCCAAGGGAAGAAAGTGCAAAAGGATCAACCCCCAAGGGGGCTGCTACGCTCTCCTGATCCATTCTATGCTCGAGCTCTTAAGTGAACCTCGACATTGTGAGCAATTTATTTATTTATTTTTTAATATAAAATAAAAGTGAAACTGGCTTGGTTGCAGTCTGTGAAAGACACAATTACCAAGTGCAAAATGCCCGTCAGCTGCTACGCTGCTTCACCCGTGTCAGTCAGTCTGAAGGCTTTACAAGCGTACGTGTTGATACCAGCTCCCCATCCCCTTTCCTGAAAGAAATCGATCCACGGATGCATTTTGCCCTCGCTGACCATCATCAGCGGTGTCGATTCCCCACAAGCGTTTGAGCTGTTAGGGTTGGGGTTCACAATGACCTGTGTTGTCCATTCGATTGTGTAGTCGAAAGCAGAGGCATGTTCATGTGCATGGTATCCTTAGCAGGTTGGAGCCATATGTTTTATATTCCATTAATTTGGGGTGCAAGGCAGGGGTAGGGGATCATGGGTCGGGGTGTGGGAGGACTGGTGTGATAGATTTCTAATACAACAACCAGTCCACCAAACATATCTGTAAGTTGTATCAAGCCAATAAATGTGTTTTGTGATCAATTTGCTTTTGTACAAGGCCTTACCACTACCTGCCACTGTAATAATTTGTGAGCACTGAAATACTTATTTATTTTATTTCTTTAGTGGTCAATTCCTGAGAATGAGTGTGCCGATGCTGTTGCACATCTTTGTTGCAGAGACTGTAGTGGGAACGCACGATGCGCCTGTACGTTGTGTTGAGTTTTGCCCGGAAGTCAATGTCACGGTCACAGGTGGATGGGATCACATGGTGAAGCTCTGGGATCCACGCACTCCTTGCAATGCTGGAACATTTGCTCAACCTGAGCGGGTATTTCATTACAAACTTTAAACTTTTATTTCTATACAATCATACATCACCCCACTTGTTTACCTTTTTGTATTGTGCAGGCCTGCTCTGCTGATGTGATGCTGAATGTCTTCCTCCAGCTGGAAAACATGAGACAAAACTTTGTCCAGCTCTGAGCTGCGGTCTGGGTTTTGTCTGTTATAGGCTGCCGTCTGGGTTTTGTCCGTTCTGCGTTTTTTTTTTATCCTGCTCTCATTTTTATCCGTCCTGGGTTTTGGTGTGCTGGGTTTTTTCTGCTCCTCTCTGCATTCTGGGTTTTGTCCACTCCTGCCTGCATTCTGGGGTTTTTTTTTTCTAGCTCCTGTCTGCATTCGGGATTTTGCCGCCTCCTGTCTGCATTCTGGGTTTGTCCGCTCTTCTTTGCATTCGGGGTTTTGCTCGCTCCTGTCTGCATTCTGGGTTTTGCTCGCTCCTGTCTGCATTCTGGGTTTGTTTTTAGGTCATCTCATCATCTCAGTAGAGATGACCTAATAACGCCAGTCTCGAAGTCTGTCCGTACGTCCGTCCGTCCGTCCGTCCGTGCACAATCAAACCGAGTGGAGACAAATAACCAATAGTGGAATGGATAGAGGTCAATGAGACATTGCACACGGATATAACTTTCAAGGTCGTCCAAGGTCGAGGTCAACGTCACGAGGCTGTCAAAGTTGTGAAAATCGTCGATTTCAAATCGTATCTCCTCCTCATTTATCAAGAGAGATCAAATGTCATTAGTGATTCAGATACTATGGACTATTATCTAGAACAACACGAGCCATTTTTTTGAAATTTGCTCTCGTTCCGATATTATAGCCCTTCAAACTTCGTTCTGATACCCGTATGGGCCGTTCATAAAGTACATACAAAAAAAAAAGTATTAACTTAAGAACCGGGACTCTCCGAGACAAATATTACATTTGAAGCTTTTGTCAGATTTAACTAAAACAATGGAACACAAGTTTATACGCACTTACTTTCATTTATGACATTAACATTGTCTTGAATGTCAATTTGTACTTTTATTTTCATAAATGACGTGCTGCGATATTAAAAGAAAAAGGTAAATTACACCGCTAGGGACTGCATTGTCATGACTTACAAACATCGGTTCATAAGGAACTGCTGGCTTTGCAAGCGATTAGGATGTATGAGGGGGGGTGGGTGGTTTAAAGCCGCGTACGGGCTGCGTACAGGGGTGGGTGGGTGGTCACTAGCCTGCATACAGAGGGGGGTGGGTGGTTTTGAAACCCGGAAGTAGAGCGTACGTACTTTATGAACTGCCCCTATCCCAGTCTGGCACAGAGTTACTTTCGACCTCTGGCAGAGATGACCGGCACTCCCGCTCGGGGGTATTTTTTTTGTTTTCTGCTCCTGTCTGCATTCTGGGTTTTGCCCACTCATGTCTGTATTCTGGGTTTTGCCCACTCCTGTCTGCATTCTGGGTTTTGTCCGCTCCTCTTTGCATTCGGGTTTTTGCCTGCCTGTCTGCATTCTGGGTTTTGCCCGCTTCTGTCTGCATTCTGGGTTTTGCTCGCTCCTGTCTGCATTCTGGTTTTGCCCGCTCCTGTCTGCATTCTGGTTTTTGCCCGCTCCTGTCTGCATTCTGGGTTTTGCCCGCTCCTGTCTGCATTCTGGGTTTTCCGCTCCTGTCTGCATTCTGGGTTTGCCCGCTCCTGTCTGCATTCTGGGTTTTGCCCGCTCCTGTCTGCATTCTGGGTTTTGCCCGCTCCTGTCTGCATTCTGGGTTTTGCCCGCTCCTGTCTGCATTCTGGGTTTTGCCGCTCCTGTCTGCATTCTGGGTTTTGCTCGCTCCTGTCTGCATTCTGGGTTTGTTTTTTTATCCCCCCGCCGCGTGGCGGAAGGGGGATATTGTTGTCACCCAGGTCGTCCGGCTGTCCGTCCGTCCGGGCGTCACATTTATAGCTGTGAGTGCGATAATCACTAAACTGTTCGCCATATCGATTTGAAATTTGGGTCACACATGTACCACCTGAAAAGGAAGAACGCTATTGATTTTGGGCGTGGCCGGATCCAAGATGGCCGACTGGGGTGGCCATCTTGAAAAAAATGTTTTTTGTAATAAATGGAAAACCGCTTATCTGATTTCAATTATTTTGGTTACTACGTCCTCACCCCTGGGGAACTTTTTCGAGATGATGACCAAATGGTGTCTTGTTTCCAATTCACCTCCCTCATTATCTGGAATATGTATGACCTTTTTCATTCAATGGCGGGGGATTCCTCATCTCTGATGGTATATTTTGTTTTCTGCTCCTGTCTGCATTCTGGGTTTTGCCCACTCCTGTCTGCATTCTGGGTTTTGTCCGCTCCTCTTTGCATTCGGGGTTTGCCCGCTCCTGTCTGCATTCTGAGTTTTGCCCGCTCCTGTCTGCATTCTGGGTTTTGCCCGCTCCTGTCTGCATTCTGGTTTTGCCCGCTCCTGTCTGCATTCTGGGTTTTGCCTGCTCCTGTCTGCATTCTGGGTTTTGCCTGCTCCTGTCTGCATTCTGGGTTTTGCTCGCTCCTGTCTGCATTCTGGGTTTATTTTTTTTTTGTTTTCTGCTCCTGTCTGCATTCTGGGTTTTGCCCACTCATGGCTGCATTCTGGTTTTGCCTGCTCCTGTCTGCATTCTGGGTTTTGTCCGCTCCTCTTTGCATTCGGGGTTTTGCCCGCTCCTGCCTGCATTATGGGTTTTGTCCACTCCTCTTTGCATTCTGGTTTTTGCCCGCTCCTGTCTGCATTCTGGGTTTTGCCCGCTCCTGTCTGCATTCTGTGTTTTTGCCCGCTCCTGTCTGCATTCTGGGTTTTGCCCGCTCCTGTCTGCATTCTGGGTTTTGCTCGCTCCTGTCTGCATTCTGGGTTTGCCCGCTCCTGTCTGCATTCTGGGTTTTGCCCGTCCTGTCTGCATTCTGGGTTTTGCCCGCTGCTGTCTGCATACTGGGTTTTGCCTGCTCCTGTCTGCATTCTGGGTTTTGTCCGCTCCTCTTTGCATTCGGGTTTTGCCCGCTCCTGTCTGCATTCTGGTTTTGCTCGCTCCTGTCTGCATTCTGGGTTTATTTTTTTTTTGTTTTCTGCTCCTGTCTGCATTCTGGGTTTTGCCCACTCATGTCTGCATTCTGGGTTTTGCCCGCTGCTGTCTGCATTCTGGGTTTTGCCTGCTCCTGTCTGCATTCTGGGTTTTGTCCGCTCCTCTTTGCATTCGGGTTTTGCCCGCTCCTGTCTGCATTCTGGGTTTTGCTCGCTCCTATCTGCATTCTGGGTTTGTTTGTTTTTGTTTTCTGCTCCTGTCTGCATTCTGGTTTTGCCCACTCATGTCTGCATTCTGGGTTTTGCCCGCTCTGCGTCTGCATTTCTGGTTTTGCCCGCTCCTGTCTGCATTCTGGGTTTTGTCGCGCTCCTTTTTGCATTCTGTGTTTTGCCCGCTCCTGTCTGCATTCTGGGTTTTGCCCGCTCCTGTCTGCATTCTGGGTTTTGTCCACGCCTGTCTGCATTCTGGGTTTTGTCCGCTCCTGTCTGCATTCTGGGTTTTTGGTCTTTCTGGGTTTGTTGCAGCATCACTGTGCATCTCTTATGTCCATTGCTGGCACTAAATACTGAATATTCTTATTTCGTCCGTGGCACAAGGCAGTGGCATCATTGGCTGAGTTGAGATCGTAACAAGGCAGAGCATCATTGGCTGAGGGTGTGCCTATGCTGCTGATGCAATGCCTTCGGTTGGTTAGGGCAGGAATTTATAACTAGTTCATCGTGCCAGCGATAGCTCACCGACTCTTCGCGAATGACACTATGGGATCTTTAATGTCCACCAAAGAATGCCATCAGAGGGGACACCCAGTTTAACATCCATCCGAGAGACGGCACACACACCGATGAATCGACCTGCCTGTGAAACACCGGGATGACGGTTTATAGCTGGTTCGGGATTCAAACCCAGGTTAGACAGCTTCGAGGTGAGTACCAAGTGCTGAAAAAAATCCCTGGAAAGCCCAGTCAAAGTGAAATTCTCCTTTTAATGTCACTCCACTTCGTTGAACATGTTCCTTGAAAATTTTAGCAGAGTATCTTTAATTCATCCGTCCTGAAGTTGAAAAGTGACAAATGGTGTCTCCAAGGAAATGAATTCCGAGTGTAACAGTGCCAAGACCCTTTTATCCACAGTTGTGAAACCAGTACCTTCCACAGTCTGTTCGCAATGTTTCAAAAGGACAATTTGTAAACTGCACGTGCCAAAATATTTTACTTAAAATAACGTTTCTGAGAAAATTTATGAGCAAATTAATTCCAGTTACCTCCCTCCCCCTCCTCCTCCCTTTTCTGTACCTTTGTCCGTTAGATATACACGATGGCAGTGTGTGGTGATCGCCTCATCGTGGGAACTGCGGCTCGGCGTGTCTTGGTGTGGGATTTGCGGAACATGGGTTACGTGCAACAGCGGCGGGAATCCAGCCTCAAGTACCAGACCCGCTGCATCAGGGCATTTCCCAACAAGCAGGTGTGCCAGGAACTAAGCAGTTGGCTCTGTAATGATTGCCTTCAAATTCCTTTGTATTTTTTAAATTATTAGGGTACCCAGTCTTATGGACTGGGTAACCTATTGTTTTTCTGCTGTTTATTTTTCTTTTTCCGCCGTCAATTTGCGGGTTCTTTCACTTTAAAAATCATTTTCTCAGGAACGGTAAGTCCGATCGACACAAAATTTTCACCATAGTCTGTATCTTTAAAAAAAATTTTTTTCGATAGCATACTTAATTGATAATTATGAAGTCATAGGTCACGTGGTACAGGCGCCATCTTGAAAAAAACCGATAAACTTTGGAACTCTATCTCTGAAACGGTGCAATGGAAATTTTTTTTGCTTCATACATTTTACTAAGGAACACGGGTGATATTTAGTGATGTCATCGGTGAAGCGGTATGCCGGTGAAAATTCGTCAAGTTGAATGCTGCATGGGAAAAATCTGAAATTTCTTTAGCATCATCTACACAATTCACCGTAGGAAAAAAAAAAATATTATGACGTCATCGGTGACTTGGTTCGGCAGGCATCTTGTTTTGAAATTTTTTATTTTTAAAATAATCTTCTCCAGAACGGCTGGACAGATTAAGGCGAAACTTTACACACACGTTCCCCATGACATCCTTTCACAAGTTTGTTAATTTCTTATTGATAGGTCACATGGTTTGGTGGCCATGTTGAATTGACCTTAAAACCTTCAAACATCACCTTCTCCAGAAGGGCTGGTCGGATCAAGGGGAAACTTCACAAGTATATTCTGCATGCTTAGGGGATATAAGTTTGTTAATGAATAATTGATTGGTCACATGTTTTGGCAGCCATGTTGGATTTAAGAAAAATATTAAATAA
>CM068953.1:17608680-17625165 GCA_035128595.1 Eptatretus atami | reverse complement strand
GTGAATTAACAACACGGTTATTAGTGCACCGGAGTAACGATCCAGGTCGAGAATAAAAGTATCAACAGAAACGTATCACGACCAAACGTCTGTACACCGCAACTTCCAGATCAATGATCCTAAGTTAAGACCACCTGCATTTGAACCTCAGGTGTTCTCATGAAAGCTTTTCACCATCAATGTACCGAACTCCTACGACTCCAGATCAATGATCCTAAGTTAAGACCACCTGCGTTTGAACCTCAGGGTTTCCCATAAAGCTTTTCACCCATCAATGTACCTGAACTCCTTCCGACCTGTACCACAGCAGTTGCAAGCAAGGGCAGCCTCACTAGCCCTTGGAAGATCAGCTCGTGCCGTAAGCCTCCTGAGCATCTTGATTTGTAAGAAAAAAAAGAGGAGGGGGTGAGATGAATGTATCAGTAGTTTATGATAATGCATGCATACATGGTGCAGCGGGGCGTGAGTTAAGCAGAGTCATGTGACCCGCCCATGTTACGATGCTGTGCTGTGCTGTGTTGTGCCCGTGTCCGAATTAACCATGTTGTTCCCACTTCAGAGCCTTTATCCCTGTCTCGATGAGTACTTACAGATACAAAGTGTAAACTGTCAGCCTGGTATCGAGTGCCGTTCTAGTTCTTTAAAAACCGTTTTTATTACAATCTATATCTATATCATTATGAACTAAAAATGATGTAATGACAGCAGAAAAAGACACTGGAGGTATGCACTCGGCATTGGCTCAGCTGGTTCAGGAAATTCTGACCTCTCGACCCATGATGACCTCTCAATTCTCATCAGCTCTCTCCAACCTTGATCAACTGTGGCCACTCTGCAATATCAACTCTTTATCCCGAAGCTATGAGCCTGACATAACCTTCGACAAATCGCTGAGCGCCCCCTGGTTCGCTCATGCTCTGATGATCCAGTCATTGAGATCCAAATTTGTTCTTCCCTGGATGCCATGAATGAGGCATGTGCCGATGAACATCTTTCATGGGATAATGGTAATAAGTTGGTTCTGAATGCACCTGCAATTGAATTGGACATACTGTACTTGCTGCTGATCTCTTGGACATTCCAAGAGCATGAAGCTCTTGGTTGTTGGGTATGGGTATGGGCATGGTTTGTTCGGATGAGTGGGATATGTAATTCCTTTGTTCTCTTGCTTCCCACCTATGCCACTGGCATTGTGAGTCTACATATCGTATGCATGCCTTATCTACATATCAATATCATAAATAACTGTGCAATATCCAGGGTTAATTATAACTCTTAACGATAAATGTACTAAATTACGATCTCAACATTAAGCAGGTATCAAATCATCTATTTCTACCAAACCAGCTAACAATAAAGGTAGATAAAAAAGTAAGAGAAACCGATGAACAAGCATGAATCTAATCCATTTTGTCAGCATTCAAAATATATACAGCCCATACTGTATATGTGATTTGATGATTCGTCTCTGTGAGGACATATCGAGTATTTGATATGACCTGACTCATGTCACGATGTCGAATGCGTTTGACAATGACATAGTACGCTTCAATGCATTTAGGTTCACAACTATCCATCCTAGAAAGTATCTCACTGTGTCGCCGCTGGTTGCTTTGCATTTGCACATTTCATTCTTCACCTTATGGAACAACCTCTAACTTAGAAACTTCCCTCAATTGTTTCAACAGAATGTTAATGGGGGAGTGATTGAAAAAAGTGTTTTTTTTTAATTCGTGATATGTATCAATTTCCATTAATAACGGAGACTTGGTAAATATTGTACTTCTTACCTCCACCACCGAAGGTGGAAGGAGGTTATGTTTCACCTTGTTGGTAGTCGATCTCATCGAAAAATAAATTTTCAAAAATATTTTTTTTGAGATTTTTCTTACCCTTATTATCAGTATTTCGTCGATATGTTTGTTGGTGTCGATCTAGTCAAAAAAAAAAAATTCCCAAATGTTTTTTTTTTTTCTTTGACATTTGTTCTACCTTATTATCAGTATTTAAAATGGCGATTTCAGTAATACAATGGATTTCGATGAAACTTGGTTGGTAGGTTCATAACCATACCTAGAGTGTGGTGCAAAGGAGAACCGTTGCGATGGACACCACCGTTGCCAAGCAACGGGACTTTGAAATTTTTTGTTGGGTTAGTCGATCCGTTCGAAAAAAAAAACTTTTTTTTTTGATCTACCCTATTTATCAGTATTTCCGTCGATATGTTATGTCTGTCGTTGGGTAGTCGATCTAGTCAAAAAAAAAAACTTTTTTTTTTTGATCTACCCTTATTATCAGTATTTCCGTCGATATGTTGTCTGTCCCTCTGTCGGTCCAGTGCTCCGTTAATACAATGCGATTTCGATGAAACTTGGCTGGTAGGTTCATACCATGACCTAGTTGTGTGCAAATGAGAACCGTTGCTATGGACACCACCGTTGCCTAGCAACGGGACTTTGAAATTTTGAAAAATCATAAAAAATTAATTTTTCGAAAATCAAAAATCGGACCACGAGCGACTGTGGGCAGTACATTCACCAATTGTCAAAAAATTCGCAGGATCCTATGAAAACTGTCGGAGAAGACAGACTTTGAATGAACCCTGGTCGAAAACAATAAAAAAACGAAGTTCGTTATATCTCAGAGATTATGAGTCAGATATACATGAAACTGTATGGTAGGTTCATGGATGTCCTAGTTATGTGTGAGAAAGAACCGTTGCTATGGACCGCTCCGTTGCCTAGCAACGGCCGAAAAACCTCTAAAGTGGGGTATTTTTTAACGAAAACAATCTGCAGCATTAACCCTTGAAGCTAGAATCATGAATTTTCTTGTGCTTAATCCTCAGGTCTTCCCCATCGAACGGGCCCATCGCGTCAGGTTCCCATTGGGTAGGCACGACCCATTATCCCCTACCGGCTTGTCTGTCTGTCTGTCCCTCTGTTCGGTCCAGTGCTCCGTTAATACAATGGCGATTTCGATGAAACTTGGTTGGTAGGTCCATACCATGACCTAGTTGTGTGCAAATGAGAACTGTTGCTATGGACACCACCGTTGCCTAGCAACGGGACTTTTGAAATTTTTGAAAAATCATAAACAAAAAAATATTTTCAAAAATCAAAAATCGGCCACGAGCGACTGTGGGCAGTACATTCAGCCACATTGTCAAAGATTTCCAGCCGGATCCTATGAAAACTGTCGGAGAAGATAGACTTTGAATGAACCCTGGTCGAAAAAAAATAAAAAAAACGAAGTTCGTTATATTCTCAGAGACTATGAGTCAGATATACATGAAACTGGTATGGTAGGTCATGGTATGTCCTAGTTATGTGTGAGAAAGAACCCGTTGCCATGGACCCCTCCCTTGCCTAGCAACGGCGAAAAACCTCTAAATGTGGGGGTATTTTAACAAAAAACAATCTTGCAGCATTAACTCTTGAAGCTGAATCATGAATTTTCTTGTGCTTAATCCTCAGGTCATTCCCCATCGAACGGGCCCATCGCGTCAGGTTCTATTGGTAGTCGACTACCCATGTCCGCCTACCGGCTTGTTTATCTATAAATGCGCATAAGAAATCGAGAAATTATTAGAATACACGAAGTCATCACTATCCGGAGTCCGTACGTTGTCACCTGTAATGGGAACCGGCTGAGGTTCTCTTCCCTATCGGCCACGCCTACGCAGCAACGTGTCCTGTCATTGGTTGGTAAATAAATGGCCGCAGCAACGTGTCTTGTCATTGGTTTTGGTAAATAAATGCCATAACTTGGGAAGCACTTGTCCGATTAATATCAAACCTTGAAAAGGCACATACTCAGGTCCCCAGCAATATACCTGGCAAGTTTCAATTAGATCGGACCCGTGGTTGTCGAGAAACAGTGGTCACAGACACACACACAGAGATTGCTGGAATTATAGATAGATGAATGGCATTAAGCACTACACATCTCCCCCTACAAACCTAACAGTAATGGTTAAGCTGAATGTGCTGTTCAGATCATCAAGAATGGTCGAAGCCACGTCAAGGAAGTCTCATTCAATCTCGTCTAGCTCGTGTGTTGCTCAACTACAGCACCAGACCACATCAAACCACCGGTCACTCACTTGCCAAGCTTCTGATAGGTCGTGAATTAACAACACGGTTATCATTAGTGCACCCGGACGTAACGATCCAGGTCGAGAATAACAAGTATCAACAGAAACGTAATCACGACCAAACGTCTTACACCGCAACTTCCAGGTCAATGACCTAAGTTAAGACCACCTGCATTTGAACTCAGGTGTTTCTCATGAAAGCTTTTCACCATCATGTACCTGAATCCTTCCCGACTCCAGATCAATGATCCTAAGTTAAGACCACCTGCGTTTGAACCTCACGTATTCCTCATGAATGCTTTTCACCCATCAATGTACCTGAACTCCTCCCGACCCTGTAGCCAACAGCAGTTGCAAGCAAGGGCAGCCCTCCACTAGCCCTTGGAAGATCAGCTCGTGCCCGTAAGCCTCCTGAGCATCTTGATTTGTAAGAAAAAAAAAGAGAGGGGGGGGTGAGATGAGATGTATCAGTAGTTTATGATAATGCATGCATACATGGGTGCAGCGGGGGCGTGGTTAAGCAGAGTCATGTGACCCGCCCATGTTACGATGCTGTGCTGTGCTGTGTTGTGCCCGTGTTCGAATTAACCATGTTGTTCCCACTTCAGAGCCTTTATCCGTCTGT
This sequence comes from Eptatretus atami, assembly GCA_035128595.1. Lineage (NCBI taxonomy): Eukaryota > Metazoa > Chordata > Myxini > Myxiniformes > Myxinidae > Eptatretus > Eptatretus atami. The sequence goes on along the minus strand of CM068953.1, from coordinate 17,620,444 downwards.
GAGTACATTACAGATACAAAGTGTAAACTGTCAGCCTGGTATCGAGTGCCGTTCTAGTTCTTTAAAACGTTTTTATTACAATCTATATCTATATCATTGTGCAACTAAAAATGATGTAATGACAGCAGAAAAAGACACTGGAGGTATGCACTCGGCATTGGCTCAGCTGGTTCAGGAACTCTGACCTCTCGACCCATGATGACCTCTCAATTCTCATCAGCTCTCTCCAACCTGATCAACTGTGGCCCACTCTGCAATATCAACTCTTTATCCCGAAGCTATGAGCCTTACATAACCTTCGACAAATCGCTGAGCCCCCTGGTTCGCTCATGCTCTGATGATCCAGTCATTGAGAGATCCAAATATTGTTCTCCCTGGATGCATGAATGAGGCATGTGCCATGAACATGCTTTCATGGATAATGTAATAAGTTGCTCTGAATGCACCTGCAATTGAATAGGACATACTGTACTTGCTGCTGATCTCTTGGAACATTCCAAGAGCATGAAACTCTTGGTTGTTGGTATGGGTATGGGCATGGTTTTCGGGATGAGTGGATATGGTAATTCCTTTGTTCTCTTGCTTCCCACCTATGCCATCTGGCATTGTGGAGTCTACATATTGTGCATGCTTATCTACATCATCAATATCATAATACTGTGCAATATCCCAGGGTTAATATAACTCAACGTTAAATGTACTAAATTGTCGATCTCAACATAAGCAGGGTATCAAATAATCTATTTCTACAAACACAGCTAACAATAACAGGTAATAAAAAGTAAGAAACCATGAAACAAGCATGAATCTAATCCATTTTGTACAGCATTCAAAATATATACAGCCCATATATGTGATTTGATGATCTCTCTGTGAGGACATATCGAGTATTTGATCATGACCATGACGTCATGTCACGATGTCGAATGCGTTTGACAATGACATGATGTAGCGCTCATGCATTTAGGTCATCACATCATCCATCCTAGAAAGTATCTCACTGTGTCCGCCGCTGATTGCTTTGCATTTGCACATTTCATTATTCACTTATGAACAACCTGCTAACTAGAAACTTCCCCTCAATTGTTTCAGCAGAATGTTAATGGGGATGCTGATTGAAAGTGTTTTTTTTAATCGCTGATATGTATCAATTTCCATTAATACGGAGACTTGGTAAATATTGTACTTCTTACCTCCACCACCGAAGGTGGAGGAGGTTATGTTTTCACCCTTGTTGGAAGTCGATCTCGTCGAAAAAAAAAATGTTCAAAAAATTTTTTTTTGAAATTTGTTCTACCCTTATTATCACTTTTTCCGTCATATGTTTGTCTGTCCCTCTGTTCGGTCCAGTGTCCGTTAATACAATGGCGATTTCGATGAAACTTGGTGGTAGGTTCATACCATGACCAGTTGTGTGCAAAGGAGAACCGTTGCTATGGACACCACCGTTGCTAGCAACGGCACTTTGAAATTTTTGAAAAATCATAAAAAATTAATTTTTTTCGAAAATCAAAAATCGGGCACGAGCGACTGTGGCAGTACATTCAGCCATATTGTCAAAAATTTCCAGCAGGATCCTATGAAGACTGTCGGAGAAGACAGACTTTGAATGAACCCTGGTCGAAAACAATAAAAAAACGAAGTTCGTTATATCTCAGAGACTCTGAGTCAGATATACATGAAATTGGTATGGTAGGTTCATGATATGTCCTAGTTATGTGTGAGAAAGAAACCGTTGCTATGGACGCTTTTGTTGCTACTAACGGCTGGAAAAAACGACTAAATTCGACTTGACCGACTACCCATGTCCGCCTCCTGGCTTGTATGTTTGTATGTTTGTTTGTATGTAATGGACAACTCTGGAGGCCAGAGGAGTCAACCGATTTTAATGAAACTTGACAGGTAGGTTCATACCAGGATCTAGTTCTATGCTTTTGAGCACCGTTACTATGGACACCACCGTTGCCTAGCAACGGGACTGAATTTTTTGAAAAATCCTAAAAAATTGATTTTTTCGAAAATTAAAAATCGGCTTCCAGGCTTTTATGCGCACTATAATCAACCTCTTTGTCAAACATTTTCAGCCCGATCCGTCAAAAACTGTATGACTAGTATGCAATTATGTAGTGACCACCCATGTCGCCTACCGGCTTGTTTGTATGTTTGTATGTAATGGACAGCTCTGGAGGCCAGAGGAGTCAACCGATTTGATGAAACTTGACAGGTAGGTTCATACCACGATCTAGTTCTAGGCTTTTGAGCACCGTTGCTATGGACACCACCGTTGCCTAGCAACGGCAATTTGAAATTTTTGAAAAAATCCTAAAAAAATTTTTTTTTCGAAAATCAAAAATCGGCTTTCAGGCTTTCATACGCACTATAATCAACCTCTTTGTCAAAAAATTTCAGCCCGATCCGTCAAAAACTATGACTAGTATGCAATTATGTCGCGACCACCCATGCGCCTACCGCTTGTTGGTGTCGCTAGAGTCCTTATTTTCACTTTTTTCGTCTGTCTGTTTGTTGGATTCGCTAGATATCCCTTATGTCAGGTTTTTGTGTGTGTGTGTGTGTTTGTGTGTGTGTGTGTGTGTGGTGTGTGTGTGTGTGTGTGTGTGTGTGTGCGCGCGCGCGTGTGTGTCTGCAACGCGAGGCTCCACAGCACAAATCAGCAAACCGATTTCGATGAAACTTGTCGAGCAGGTGCCATATGGGCTGGAGTGTGCGGTTTGAGTTTCGTTGCTATGCAGCGCGAAAAACGCGTTCACTATTTGAATACTTGTCCACAGTTTGAATGTGGAGAAACGAGACTTCGTAATTAAACACTTCGAGATATTTCGAAAATTTTACTCGAGCCGATTTTTGATTTAGGTTTTATTTTCAAATGGTAGTCCTTCAAAAATAGGTGTCTATTTACCATCATTTTTTTTTTTTGATTCGCTAGATATCCTTATTGTCGGGTTTTCCGTCGTCGTCTGTGTGTGTGTGTGTGTGTGTGTGTGTGTGTGTGTGTGTGTGTGTGTGTGTGGTGTGTGTGTCTGCAACGCCAAGGCTCCACAGCACAAACAGCAAACCGATTTCAATGAAACTTGGCGAACAGGTGCCATATGGGATGGGAGTGTGCGCATTTGAGTTTCGTTGCTAAGCAACACCCGTTGCTATGCAGCGCCGAAAAACCGCGTTCACTATTTCAATACTTGTCCTACAGTTTTGAATGTGGAGAAACGAGACTTCGGAATTAAACACTTCGAGATATTTAGAAAATTTTACTTGAGCCGATTTTTGATTTAGGCTTTATTTTTCAATGGTAGTCCTTCAAAAATAGGGTGTCTATTTACCGTCATTTTTTATGAGGAGTGCCAGTTGGCAAAATACGCAATAGGAAAAATTCTGCCAGGCAGAGAACAATTGTATGTGAACCAATACGTCTTGCAATGAATCTTTCGGTGGATCGGTCAGAATGAAAAGCATCGTATCCAGCGCTTCGATCCTAGCGATCCCTCGTCGCCTACCGGCTTGTTTTTTATTTTCTTATTAATAAATTCCTTTGTTGACGTTCCAACCTGTCCATGCTTGTCCTTTCCTTCCTTTGATCCAGCATTGTCCGAACCTAGATAGACTGGGAGGTAATTACCACACGAATTGACCTGTAATAGTCGGCACGCACCTGCGGTAAACACTTGCCCGCCCTAATTGTGATCTAATCAAAGATAAGAGATTGGTGATTGCCGAGGGCGTGCTCCCCATTCAGGAAGCCACGTGACCTCTAGTTAAACGGAAAAATTAGACAGTGGACACTGGAACTCCTGGTTAACTGATTGGCGTTGTGGTTCCAAAGCAACCCACCGTATCACAAAGTTAATTGTGAGCGGTGGCCCCAGGTTCGGCTCTTCCGAGGACAAACGGGGATTAAACCCCCTCATAATACACTCGGTACCCGTGGCCATACCAAAATACATATATATATATATATATATGTACATATAATGTGGCATGTGAGAGGGTGCAGTATCAGGGTGAAGAAGAGGCTGCCAATTATGGCCATGTATGATGCTGATTGACGATGCATTCTCTGGTGATCAATAAAGCCTCCTCCTATACTGTGACTCAACGTCGTCTTATTATAGTGTATAAGGGTTTAAGGCATCATCTGCTTCAATAGCGCTAAACTTCTGAATGTTTTTTTAAAAAGGATCTTTAAAATCATTATTTTATGATTATTGATGTAGTGTATATACTTGAACACTGTGTGAGGTATCGACATATCTTGTTCTAGGAATGCTCTTGTTTTTACATCTTCAATTCACATTGCCCACTTTTCACTTCCTTACATCAATACCAGTCGGAAGAAGGTTTTATAACCTCTCTTAACTTCTACACACAAGAGAATGTCTTTGCTTCATACTACCATGTAGTTATCTCTATTTATTTCAGATTGACTTTTTATTATTTACCTAACGGCTAATTCTGCTCCTCTTGATGCCTCTATCATGTCTCAAAGGTAATATACATTGGACTTTTTCAATTTTCAATTCCGAGCTCCAGAGATTTCTTTTTAGTTCTTCATCTTTCTTGAAATGATTGATCCTCATATATTTTACAAATGAAAATCCCAGCTTTTGTTATATTTCCAGTGATACCATTGCACTTCTTGTGACATCATCTATAACAATTTGTGCATTTAATCTCAGTTCTGTCCAACTCCTTTTCAACATGTTGAACAAGGCCATCATCCACTTTGTGTCCTTTCTCCTTCACCACTCATATAATTACCTTGATTTTATTAATGTTGACATGTAAACCTTTCTTCTCCATTGTACTTTCCCATTTTTGAAAGCTCTCTTTTTTGCTTCTGTTTTGCTTCTTTTTCACTTTCAACATTCAATACTGAGTCGTTAGCATGCAATAACTCACAGGGGGGATTGTGCTATGTTTAAAGAATGAAGTCCATTTAAATGGTGGCAAACTTTTATTGTACCTCCTTGAAGTCTTTCTATCCTCACTTGTGTGCAGTTAAGTTTGGTCCCTCAGCCTGTGCGAACGCGCTACACAGATCCTTCTGATGAGCTCATCCTGGAGGATGAGCTGCAGAGGATGAAGATTGTTGGCTCACTGGATCCCTCTGACTTTGTCACAGGTGTGTTGTCTCACATGTGGTGAGTGGGCTTGAAGAGTGTTTTGCAACCTGTTTCAAATTCTCTATAGCCAGATGATATCCACTACTTTATGGGCTGCAATGGTTTGTTGATGAGAAACATTTATTTTGAGACTTGCTGTCATTCACATAATCTGATGCTGGACAAAGACCACTTAAATAAAAGTTTTGAAGTTAAATTTTTGTTTATATATCGATATATGCTGTGTGTGTGTGTGTGTGTGTGTGTCGCTAGTTAGAACTGTTAAGATAGCATGGTCCGTGTACTCGTGCAGGATAGACCTTTTCATTGTAACCAGGGACACGCTGGGTTAATTTGTCCTATTTTTACTTGCATTGAGGAAGGCTGTGTTGTTGCCAAGAGAGACTGGCATATGGCGAAGATTGTAAATTGAATGCGCTTTCTTATCAGGCAAGGCCAGGTGGGGATGGGAGGTAAGTGACCCGGGAAAGGAATAACACTTCGCGCTTGGCCCTATAAACCTCCCGTGTGGCTTGCCTGGTTAAGATTGATGATGCTGGCCAGGAACACATATGGTACTAACTGCAGTAACAGCCGTCGAAGAATGGAGAGGAGTGTGGAAAGGCCTGCTCCCGGAGACATGGCAGTCAATTGCAGGGCCGTGCAGGCATGTCTGCAGGGAAAAAGAAGGCTGGTCAGCGCGCAAGCACAGAGTGTCGCAGAAGTGGCAATAAGAGCACTTGACAGACTGAGAGTTCTTTCACCATTCTGTGGGTTGTGGTAAGTTCAGTGGACTCAGCACAGTGAGTCACCATTGAGCCCTGAGCCCTGAGTCAGTCGGGATCGCCTTGGTGCGGCGCAGCACAGGATCGCCTTGGTGCGGCAATGCGCGGGGGTCACCTTGGTGCGGCACGGCACGGGTCGCCTTGGTGCGGCGCTGCACGGGGCCGCCTTGGTGCGGCGCAGCAGGGTCGCCTTGTGGCGCAGCACCGGGTCGCCTTGGTGCGGTGCAGCACGGGTCGCCTTGGTGTGCGCAGCACGGGGTCGCCTTGGTGCGGCGCAGCACGGGTCGCTTGGTCGGCGCAGCACGGGGTCGCTTGGTGCGGCGCAGCACGGGTCGCCTTGGTGCGGCGCAGCACGGGGTCGCCTTGGTGCGGCGCTGCACGGGGTCGCCTTGGTGCGGCACAGCACGGGGTCGCCTTGGTGCGGCCAGCACAGGGTTGCCTTGGTGCGGAATGCGTGGGGTCACCTTGGTGCGGCACGGCACGGGGTCGCCTTGGTGCGGCGCTGCACGGGCTACCTTGGTGCGGCGCAGCACGGGGTCGCCTTGGTGCGGCGCAGCACCGGGTCGCCTTGGTGCGGTGCAGCACGGAGGTCGCCTTGTGGTGTGGCCGCAGCACGGGTCGCCTTGGGGCGCGCAGCACGGGTCGCCTTGGTGCGGCGCAGCACGGGGTCGCCTTTGGTGCGGCCCTGCCACGGGGTCCCTTGGTGCGGCACAGCACAGGGTTGCCTTGGTGCGGCGCAGCACAGGGCCGCCTTGGTGCGGCGCAGCACGGGGTCGGAAATATTATTTTGTCATAATGTTAACATTATTAATCTGTTATCGTCGTCGTTGTCATTTTTGTTTTTATTTGCTTGGAAAAACGCTTCAATAACGTGGAACGATCCTTAAGCTGCTATCAATGCATTTTACTTAATACGGCGTTTTTCCAAGACAGAAAAGTCAATACAACAGCAGTCAAGTCAAAATCATCATTGGCTAAGCAACCGTGAACATAATCCCGAAAATTATATGAGGCAAGAAGGATTCTGAATACAAATGGAACTCAAGTTTGTGGTGTTGTGGTCACCAGACTGACTCGGTTGCCCATTTCAAATCCGGTGATTCATATCAAATGACCAGAGACTTCCTGCCGAGTCCTGCATCGAGTCACGTTACTGTACAGATTGAAGTCCTTGGGCCGGGCGAGTGCAATGCTGATATGCAGTCACATGAAATATCTTAATCTTTGGCCAAGCAACCAAGCCACGTGATGCCAGCTGTCTCGCGGTACAGGGCTGCGATCAATTTTGACCTTTGACGGTATCTCAGAGCCACGAGACGAGACCGTCAGACGAAACAGGATCAGCCAGGACACCAAGTCAGGCTTCTCCGTGTATTGTGAAGAAAACCACAGTACACCAACACAGCAAACAGAATTATTCCTCAAATTATCCACTTCAGACACTCACACCCACGGAACAGATCAGGTACGTACAGTCAACTTAGCAAAGTATATTGGGCCTGTGCATCCGCTTGACAGAAGAGATACAATTGTGGAAAGACGAGACCACTATCTGACCTGTGCAACGGGTTCTGCAGAAACCGCCGCATCGCTCAACTGAGGTTGCACGAGCTGGACACCTACGGCAACTGGCAGATGTCAGTCCCCACACGACCACGGTGGGAGATGCCCAATGCTTGCTTTGTTCTTTATTACTGACTCTCAGTCTTCAGGCAACACCCACCAACGACCATGAAGTTTCTGACAACCCCTTTCCTCACCCCTCACTCCCCCAGCGCATTGAGATGTAATGCGGCGCTGCTTTCCTCCAGGTCAGTGCCATGTCCGAACCCGGAACAGTCACCACAGCACACAACCGCACAGCAGCAAGGATCAGCACAGCGGCGAGAATCAGTGCAGCGACGAGGATCAGCACAGCAAGCAACCACTAACGAGACACCAGCGAGCTGGAACGATTGTTGCACCAACCAACCAACCAACCAACCAACCAACCAACCAACCAACCAACCAACCAACCAGTCAGCGAGCCAGCAGGAACAAACGATTACATCATCTTTTATTAAAGTGCTCGGGGCATGTGACCATGTCTACAGCCCTTCTCGATCCACTTGGTTCTTCCCCGATTGCCTGTTTTACTCGGGGGCATGAACGCTTCTTTATTTGCTCATTGCTTCCAACCGATTGCCTGTTTTACCATGCGGTGCGAATGCTTCTTCATCCACACTGCGCCCTTCAGCCAATGGGTTGCTTTTCTATGGGGCATGAATGCATTGTGATCTGTTTTTTGTCCCAAATTGAAGCGCTATACTTTCATAAAGTTTGGTGTCACTAAAGCTCACTCGCTATTACAAGAGTTCAGTCCGTAACAGAGCCGAGGGAGGAGGGGGGGTGGCGTCAGTGGGAGGGGCATTGGGGAAACAAAGATGTGGGGAAAAATACGTCACGAGACGGGAGTCTGGGGTTACAACAAAACTAGTAAAGGCGGACATCTTTCTATTACATCACACAATGCATGTCTATTCACACGGAGTACGCTTAACTAAACAGATACGTAAGAAATAACTTTTGCTCTGCTAAGGCTTCTTTAACCCCGAAGGATCATTCCCGTAACAGTTTAATGGTGTGCACAGGCACATGCACATAAAAGTCTGGTTTATAACAAAACCTCTGTATGGATCACATTGTTACCATGCACTCGCGAAGCGAAAAGCATGGTTAAGTGATCAGTCGCATACGTATGTATGGCGTACGTCATACGTGTCTGCATTTTGTTAAGTGCGTACATCGAAAAAAGTTCAGCGGAAACTGTTCAGAGGAAATTGAAATTTTACCACATGTTACATGACCCTGTCATATAGCGGTCACTCTTTTGAGGTCAACATAGGCCAATTTTCATCTGATTGACTTGAAATTTGAAAAGGATTTTCATAAAAATGACCATCATGTGTCACGGTGTCTGGCAGCTATATTGTATCTAAAGGAAAATATTTGCATATCTTCATCGGAGAAACCGCTTAACGGATCAATGCAAAATTTAACTAATTGATCAACTACCCATTGGAAATATGGCTTGATAAAGATGACATCATTGGTCACGTGGTCTGGCAGCTATATTGGATCAAAGAAAAAAAGAAACCTTTAAAAGCCTAAAAGACTGCATGGGGTATGTATTCTATGAATACCATCTAGCTTTAATATGTGATTTATCTTCTTTGGATGTTCATCACGGGCCAGAATTATTGTTCTGTTTTTATCACCCACTCGTCTCTTTGCTACATAACATTGCCCGTGTCCAAAAAGGTTTGACATGCTGTACGGACCGCACTCTGGTAAACATGCTGTTCACCTGGGAATTATTCCGTTAGTGAATTGCAGCTGTCTCTGTCAACCTCCACATTTGTTGGGCATGACACAGCCCATTCATATAGCCACTCCCGGTTATGACAGCTGTCACTTGTATTGGGAACACCCATTTACAAAAGTTGACCATGGTACTGGTAGGAGGAGTAAGCTGCTCATTGAGGTGTATGTGGAGTCATCACATTCCCTGTCGTATGGAATCTTGCCTTCCCCAATATCAATAATGTACTCGGCAAATTCCTGCTCATTGTATCCTCCTCCTGTCTCATGGGCTATGCGCATCTTGATGGTGAGTTTATGCACTTCCACCTTGTCATACAAATCAGAGCTGTTATGGCATTGTGACATGATTTGTGGATGCCCACCATTTCTGACAACTGAGAGAATCTGGTGCCAATCACCATTGAAGATAATTTTCAAATCTCCAAATGGGTGCTTCTCGTGCTTGCGGATGTTTGTTATTCGAAGCGGCCTCGGAAAGGCGCCACGATACGCTGCCACCTACACACCTTTACACTGTGTTTGCCCAAGACAGAATAACCCCTGAAAGAGGGGGGATGTTATTAGTATTAACATTTTCTTGCAATAATATTTATCTTCTTATTATGCTAATATCATCATTATTGTTGTTATTACTTTTGCTGTTAGATGAGGCCTTGGAAAACGTCATGATAAGCTATCTATACACCTTAACACGGCATTTTTCCAAGGTGGAACAACCCCTGAGGGAGGGGGGCAAATGAAGCCACTACCACCCTCTGTCGTAGGACCCTTAATCCCCCTAGAAAATTTGGTTGAGATTGGATAAGTAACGACTGAATGTGTTGTCAGACAGACAACAAATTGCGTATTTTAGTTGGCTATGATGATGGTGGCCTTTGAATAATACTGTGTTAAATGTGAGAGCTTTGAATATTGTTCACTATTGATCATCACTGTGGTACAGGTTTGGTGGTGGCTGTTTTAGGGGTTGAGAAGGAAGATGGAAAGTTTCATGTTGAAGACATCTGCTTGGCTGGCATACCTCCGCAGCTGACGTTCACCGTACCCGAGCATGACAGGTCTTTTGCATTTGTTAATCAGTTGATGGATTATCAGTTGTACTAATTCTCTGTTGGTTTCACCGAGTGGTTTTTAAATGCTTCTTCATAAATATTCTGATTTTTAGCTCACCTGGAACATGGTTCTAGGGAGCTTATTTGATCGCGCGTCAGTCCGTCTGTCCGTCCGTCCGTCCGTCCACAAATACTTGCAACTTCTTCTCTGAAACTACACGTATGTTTTTGATGAAACTTTACCACTCCGTTCATCACTGTGTATCTACCAAAGTTTGTCCATGGCATTAAGAAAAATATCGGACCCTAAGGGACTCTACGGGGGTTGACCCCCAAAATAGGTATTTGCTGTCTTCTCCGAAACTACAAACACAATTCTGATGAAACTTCCCCACCACCTTTATCACCCGTGATGTACCAAAGTTTTTTAACGGCATTGAAATAACCAGGGTCTGAGGGGGGTCTACAGAGGGAGTTAAGGGGGCGGGGGGGGGGGTAGAAACCCCTCAAAGAGGTATTTGCTTTCTTCTCAGAAAACCACAGCACAATTTTGATGAAACTTGAGTACAAACTCATATCACCGTGATTGACCAAAGCTTGTTCATGACATCAAAGACAGTCGGGGCTGAGGGGTTGATGGCGGGAGTGGGGGGGGATGGGGGGTTGCCCCCAAAGGAGGTATTTGCTTTCTTCTCAGAAACGACACACACAGTTCCGATTAAACTCAACTACAATCTTCATCACCCGTGGTGTACCAAAGTTTTCGCACCATTAAAAAATCAGGCTCTAATGGGATTTACCACAAAAGAGGTATTTCCTTTCTTCACCGGAACTACAAAAAAAAACAACAATGAAACTTGGCCACCATCTTCACCACCCATGATGTACGAAAGTTTGTTCACAGGTCAGGTCAGGTATGGGAGCATGCGCCACAGCAGCGCGTCGCTGCATCCACTTTCCGTCGGTACTCCAGGGGCCTCCGTCTGGCCATCCCCTAGGCAGATGCCTGGCCCATCCCCAGTCTGTTGCCTTTGAGATGCTGATCAACCTGCTGCAACCAAGAGGCACGTGGTCGGCCCATTGGCCTCCTCCACTCACGAGGCTCCCTCGCTGAGAGAATCTGTGAGCAGGATCAGCGTCAGGAAAATGAGCCACATGTCCATACAGCCGCAACTGACGCTCACGGACTATGCAGGTAACAAATCTCATTTGAGTCTTCTCAGCAACCGCTCGTTGGACACAAAGTTCGACCAGCGACAGCCAAGGATTCTCCGAAGAGACCAGGTTCCAAAGGAATGAAGTCTCCGTCTCAGATCCCTGGTCAGAGTCCAAGTCTCACATCCATAGAGTAAGACTGGAAGCACCAAGGACATGAAGACTCGGAACTTTTGTCCTTCCGCAGAGGTACCGACAGCACCACACCCAATGATCCAGTGAATCCATGACT
>CM068953.1:17592986-17607986 GCA_035128595.1 Eptatretus atami | reverse complement strand
TGTGTGGCAAATGAGAAACCGTTGGCTATGGACACCACCGTTGCCTAGCAACGGACTTTGAATTTTTTGAAAAATCATTAAAAAAAATTTTTTTCAAAATTCAAAATTGGGCCACGGCGACTGTGGGCAGTACATTAAAGCCCACATGTCAAGATTTCCAGCCGGATCCTTATTGAAAACCTGTTCGGAGAAAGATAGACTTTGAATGAACCGGTCGAAAACAATTAAAAAAACGAAGTTCTTATATCTCAGGACTATGAGTCAGATATACATGAAACTGTATGTTAGTTCATGGTATGTCCTAGTATGCTGTAGAAAGAACCCTGCTATGGACCCCTCCGTTGCCTAGCACGGCCGAAAAACCTCTTAATGTGGGGTTATTTTAATGAAAAAACAATCTGCAGCATTAACCCTTGAAAAAGCTAGATCATGAATTTCTTTGTGCTTAATCCTCAGGTCATTTCCTCCATCGAACGGGCCATCGCGTCAGGTTCTATGGTAGTCGGACTACCCATTGTCGACCTACCGGCTTGTCTGTCTGTCTCGTGTCCCTCTGTTCGTCAGTTTGTCGTAATTACATGGCGATTTCGATGGAAATTGGTTGGTAGGTCCATACCATGACCTAGTTGTGTGCAAATTGAGAACGTTGTTAGGGACACCACCGTGCCTAGCAACGGGACTTTTGAAATTTTTGAAAAATCAATTAAAAAATTAAAATTTTTCAAAAATCGGGCACGAGCGACTGTGGCAGTACATCAGCCACATTGTCAAAGATTTCCAGCGGATCCTATTTGAAAACTGTTCGGAGAAGATAGACTTTGAATGAACCTTGTTCGAAAACAATAAAAAAAAACGAATGTTCGTTATATCTCAGAGACTATGAGTCAGATAATACATGAAAACTGGTATGGTAGTTCTGGTATGCCTAGGATGTGTGAGAAAGAACCCTTGCTATGGACCCCTCCGTTGCCTAGCAAACGGCGACAAAAACCCCCTTTTTCTTAAATGTGCGGGGTATTTTAATGAAAAACAATCTTGCAGCATTAACCCTTAAAGCTAGAATCAGAATTTCTTGTGCTTATCTCAGTCATTCCCCATTCGAACGGGCCCATCGCGTTCAGGGTTTATTGGTAGTCGGACTACGCCATGTCCGCCTACCGATTGTTTATCTATAAATGCGCATAAGAAATCGAGAAATATTAGAATACACGAAGGTCGCATCACTATCCGGGAAGTCCGTACGTTGTCACCTGTAATGGGGGAACGCGCTGAGTCCTTCTATCGGCCACGCCTACCAGCATCGTGTCCTGTTCATTGGTGAGTAAATAAATGGCCCGCCAGCAACGTGTTTTGTTCATTGGTTTGGGTAAATAAATGCCATATTTGGAAGCACTATGTCCGATTAAGTATCAAAACCTTGAAAAGGCCATTACTCAGGTCCCCAGCAATATCCTGGCAGTTTCATTGAGATCGGGACCAGTGGTTTTCCGAGAAACAGTGGGTCACAGACACACAACACACACAGAACACACACAGAGAATTGTGGAATTATAGTAGACTGAATGGCATTAAGACTACACCATCTGCCCCTACAACCTAACAGTTTAATGGTAAAGCTGAATTGTGCTGTTCAGATCATCAAGGAATGGTCGAAGCCACGTCAAGCGGAAGTCCTCCATTTCAATCTGTTCTAGGCTGGTGATTGCTCAACTACAGCACCAGACACATCAAACCAAGCCGTCACTCACTTGCCAAGCTTCTGATTAGGTCGTGAATTTAACAAACACGGTTATCATTAGTGCACCCGGACGTAACGATCCAGGTCGTAATAACAAGTATCAACAGAACGTAATCACGACAAACGTCCTGTACACCGCAACTTCCAGATCAATTGATCCTAAGGTTAAGACACCTGCATTTGAACCTCAGGGTGTTTCCATGAAGCTTTTCACCATCATGTACGGAACTCCTTCCCGACCCTGTACCCAACAGCAGTTGCAAGCAGGGGCACCCTCCACTAGCCCTGGAAGATCAGCTCGTTTGCCGTAAAGCCTCCTGAGCATCTTTATTTGTAAGAAAAAAAAGACGGGGAGGGGGTGAGATGAGATGTTCAGTAGTTTATGATAATGCATCATACTGGGATGCAGCGGGGCGTGGGTTAAGCAGAGGGTCATGGACCCGCCCATGTTACGATGCGTGTGCTGTGCTGTGTTGTGCCGTGTTACCGAAATTAACCATGTTTTTCCCCACTTCAGAGCCTATCCCTCGTCTTATTGAGTACATTACAGATAGCAAAGTGTAAACTGTCAGGCCTGGGTTATCGAGTGCCGTTTCTTAGTCTTTAAAACGCGTTTTATTACAATCTAGTATCTATATCATTTTGCCACTAAAAAATGATGTAATGACAGCAGAAAAAGACACTGGAGGTATGCACTCGCATTGCTCAGCTGGTTCAGCGAACTCTGACCTCGTCGACCATGAATGACTCTCAAATTCTCATCAGCTCTCTCCAACCTTTATCAACTGTGGCCCCACTCTGCATATTCAAAACCTTTATCCGAAGGCTATGAGCCTCTAACCTTCGACAAATCGCTGAGCCCCCTGGTTGCTCGATGCTCTGATGATCCAGTCCATTGAGATTCAAATTTTTTCCCTGGAGCATGAATGAGCTGTGCATGAAATTGGCTTTCATGGATAATGGTAATAGTTGGTCTGAATGCACCTTGCAATGACAGGAACAGCATACGTACTTGCTGCTGATCTCTTTGGAACATTCCAGAGCATGAAAGCTCTTGGTTGTGGTATGGTATGGGCATGGTTGTTCGGGATGAGTGTGACATGTAATTCCTTTGTTCTCTTGCTTCCCCCTATGCATCTGCATTGTGGAGTCTACATATGTGTGCATGCTTATCTACATCATCGAATATTATTTAATACTGTAGCAATATCCCAGGGTTAATTATATAACTCTTAACGTTAAAGTACTAAATTACGGATCTCAACATAAGCGGGTATCAAATAATCTATTTCTTACCAAAACACAGCTTTAACAACATAGAGGGGGGACCTCGGTTATAGGCAAAAACCTCCGCCGCCAATACTGCATGGGTCACTTAGTGAACCTGGATATCCTTATTCATTGTAGGTCAAAACGGATCAGGACTCTACTGAACCACGATTGAATTAAACGAAACTAGATCGATGCGCATGTAGAAATGCCAAAAAAATGGGAATCGAAATTTTTTTGAAAAAAAGTTTGCAAAAATTTCTAGTTTTTTTTTTATTCTCTAAATTTTTTTTGGGGGTTGAATCACTTAAAACATGTAGAAATTTGCCAAAAAAAAAAAAATTCAATATTTTTCAAATAAATCGAAATTTTTTTTGAAAAAAGTTGCAAATTTTGTTTTTTTTCTCTAAACAAATTATTTATTTTTGGTTGGAAAATTCACTTAAAAACATTGTGAAATGCAAAAACAAAATAAATATTTTTTCAAAATGGCCGCCATAGCGGCCTTATTGGAATTTGGACCAAGTCCAAAATCTAATGGCATTATCCTTGGACCATAACCTAAATCCCCACCAGATTTCGTCGAAATCCGTCCAGGAGTTTTCCGTAATACTTTCACAAACAAACAAACAAACAAACAAAAACAGACAGGGGTGAAAACAGGTAACTCTCCGTCCATCTTCGATGAGCGGAGGTTAATACAGTAATAAAAAGGTAAGAGGAAACATGAACAAGCATTGATCTACATCCATTTGTACAGATTCAAAATATATACAGCCCAGTATATGCTGATTTGATGATCTCTCTGTGAGGGACATATCGAGTATTTGATCATGACCAGACGTCATGTTTCACGGTTGTCGAATGCGTTTGACAAGACATATGTTAGCGCTGATGCATTTAGGCATCACGATCATCCATCCTAGAAAGCTCTCACTGTGTCCGCCGCTTTGCAGTGCTTTGCATATTGCAACATTTCATTTATTCACCTTTAATGAACAACCTGCTAACTAGAAACTTCCCCTCAATTGTTTCAGCAGAATGTTAATGGGGGATGCTGAATTGAAAGTTTTTTTTTAATCGCTGATATGTATCAATTTCCATTAAACGGAACTTGGTAAAATTGTTACTATCTTACCTCACCACCGAGGTGGAAGGAGAGTTATGTTTCACCCTTGTTGGGAAGGTCTGATTCTCGTCGAAAAAAAAAATGTTTCAAAAATTTTTTTTTGAAATTTGTTCTACCCTTATTATCACTTTTTTCCGGCATATGTTTGTCTGCCCTCTGTTCAGGTCCAGTGCTCCGTTAATACAATGGCGATTTCAATGAAAAACTTGGTTGGTAGGTTGCATCACATGACCTATTGTGTGCAAATGAGAAACCGTTGCTATGGACACCACGTTTGCCTACCCCCATAGCAACGGTGACTTTTTGAAATTTTTTGAAAAATCATAAAAAATTAATTTTTTCGAAACAAAAATCGGGCCAACGAGCGACTGTTTGGCAGTACATTTCAAGCCATATTGTCAAAAATTCCCAGCAGGATCCTATGTAAAAAACTTCGGAGAAGACGACTCTGATGAACCCTGGTCGAAACAATTAAAAAAACGAGTTCGTTATATCTCAGAGAACTATGAGTCAGAGATACATGAAACTGTAATGGTCAGTCATGGTATGTTCCTAGTTTATGTGTGAGAAAGAAACCCGTGCTATGGAGCTTTGTTTGGCTAGTAACGGCTGAAAAACGAATAAATTCGACTTGATCGACTACCCATGTCCGCCTTCCCGCTTGTATGTTTGTATGTAATGGACAACTCTGGAGCAGAGGAGTCAACCGATTTTGATGAAACTTGACAGGTAGGGTGCCATACCAGATCTAGTTTCTATGCTTTTTGAGCACGTGGCTATGGACACACCGTTGCCTAGCAACGGGGGGACTGTGAATTTTTGAAAAATCCTTTAAAAAATTAATTTTTTTTTCAAAAATCGGTTCCAGGCTTTTATGCGCACTATAATCAACCTCTTTGTTCAAAAATTTTCAGCCCGATCCGTCAAAACTGTATGACTAGTATTGCATTATGTAGCGACACCATGTTCACCTACCGGCTCTTTGTATGTAATTGGACAGCTCTGGAGGCCAGAGGATCAAACCGATTATGAATGGGAAACTTGACAGGTAGAGTTCATACCACATCTAGTTCTAGGCTTTTTGAGCACCGTTGCTAGGACAATCACCGTGCCTAGCAAACGGGAGAATTTGAAATTTTTGAAAAATCTAAAATTTGTTTTTTTATGAAAAATCAAAAAGTCGGCTTCCAGGCTTATACGCCTATTAATCAACCTCTGTCAAAAAATTTGCAGGCCCGATACGTCAAAAACTCATGATAGATGCAATTATGGTCGCGACCACCCAGTCGCCTACCGGCTTTTGGGTTGGTCGCTATAGATACCCTATATTTTCACTTTTTCCGTCTTGTCTTGTATGTTGGATTCGCTAAATCCCTTATTGTCAGGTTTTGTGGTGTGGTGTGTGTTGTGTGTGTTGTGTGTTGCACGTGTGTCTGCAACTGCGAGGCTCCACAGCACAAACAGGGCAAACCGATTTTCGATTGATAACGTGTCGAGCAGGGTGCCATTATGCTGGGGTGTGCGGTTTAGAGTTCGTTGCTATTGCAGCGCCGAAAAAACCGCTAGTTCACTATTTTCATACTTGTCCTACAGTTTTGAATGTGGAGAAACCCCGTAGATTCTTCGGAATTAAACACTTCGATGATCATTTAGAAAATTTTTACTTGAGCCGATTTTTTGATTTAGGTTGAATTTTTCAACATGGTAGTCCTTTCAAAATACGGGTGTCTATTTACCGTCATGTTTTTATGAGGAGTGCCAGTTGGAAAAATACACGAATAGAAAAATCTTGCCAGGCAGTGACAAATTGTATGTGAAAGCCAATAGTCTTGGCCCAATGAATCTCGTGTCGGTGGATCGGTCAGAGTGAAAAGCATCGTATCCAGCGCTTCGATCCTAGCGGATTCCTCGTCGCCTACCGGCTTGTTTTTATTTTGCTTTATTAATAAAGTCCTTTAGTTGACGTTTTTCCAACCTGTCCCATGTTGTCCTTTCCTTCCTGTTGATCAGCATTGTCCGACCTGATTAGAGCTGGAGTAATTACCACACGAATTGACCTGGTATAGTCGGCACGCACCTGCCGGTAAACACTTTGGCCGCCTTAATTAAGATCTAATCAAGAGGTAGATTTGGTTGATATGCCGAGGGCGTGCTCCCCATTCAGTGAAGCCACGTGAGCTGCTAGTTAAGGAAAAAAATTTATTACGTGGCCACGTGGAACTCGCTTGTTTAAACTGATTGGCGTTTTGTGGTTCCAAAGCAACCCACGCGTAATCACAAGTTATTTGTGAGCGGTGGCCCCAGGTTCGCTCTTCCGAGGGACAAACGGGATTAAAACCCTCTCAAAGAATACACTCGTACCCGTGGCCATACCAACAATACTCTATAATATATATATATATTATATAGATATATATATATGTACATATAATGTGGCATGTGAGAGGGTGCAGATCAGGCTGAGAAAGAGGCTGCCAATTATGGCCATGTATGATGCTGATTTGACGATGCATTCTCTGGTGAGCATTAAAGCCTCCTCCTAAATGTGAGTCTCAACGTCGTCTTATTATGGTGTATAAGGGTTTAAGGCATTATCGCTTCAATAGCGCTAAACTTCTGGAATGTTTTTTTTAAAAAGGATCTTTAAATCTATTTTATGATTATTGAAGTAGTGTATTACTTGAAACACTCGTGTGTAGGTATCGACGTATCTTGTTCTAGGATGCTTCTTGTTTTCCATCTTCAATTCACATTGCCCACCTTTTCACTTCTTACATCAATACCAGTCTGATGAGGTTTTATAACCTCTCTTAACTTTCTACACACAGAAATGTCTTTGCTTCATATACCTGTAGAGTTATCTCTATTTATTTCAGATGATTTTTATTATTTACCTAACGGCTAATTCTTGCTCCTCTTGATGCCTCTAATCATGTCTCAAAGGTAATATACATTTGGACTTTTTCAATTTCAATTCGAGCTCCAGAGATTCTTTAGTTCTTATCTTTCTTTGAAATGATTGATCCTCATATCGTTTACAAATGAAAATTCCCAGCTGTTTGTTTTATATTTCCAGTGATACCATTGCACTTCTTGTGACATCATCTATAACACTTTGTGCATTTATCTCAGTTTCTGTTCCAACTCCTTTTCACATGTTGAACAAGGCCATTCATCACTTTGTTGTCCTTTCTCCCTTTCATCACCTCATATAATTACCTTGATTTATTAATGTTGACATGTAAACCTTCTTCCCATTGTACTTTCCCATTTTTGAAAAGCTTCTCTTTTTTGCTTCTGTTTGCTTCTTTTTCACTTTCAACATTCAATACTGAGTCGTTTAGATGCATAACTCACAGGGGGATTTGTGCTATGTTTAAAGAATGAAGTCATAAATGGTGGCAAAATCTTTTATTGTCCTCCTTGAGTCTTTCTATCCTCACTTGTGTGCAGTTTAAGTTTGGTCCGCTCAGCCTGTGCGAACTCGCTAACGATCCTTTCTGATGAGTTTCATCCTGGAGATGAAGTGCAGAGATAAGATTGTTGGCTCACTGGATCCCTTGGACTTGTTCACAGGTGTGTTTGTCTCACATGTGCGTGAGTGTGCTTGAAGAGTGTTTTGCAACCTGTTTCAAAATTCTCTAGAGCCAGATGATATCCACTACTTTATGGGCTGCAAATGGTTTGTTTGATGAGAAAGCATTTATTTTGAGACTTGCTGTCATTCACATATCTAAGCTGGACAAAGACCACTTAAATTAAAAGTTTTGAAGTTAAATTTTTGTTTAGTATATCGATATATGCTGTGTGTGTGTGTGTGTGTTTTGTGCGCTAGTTAGAACTGTTAAGATAGCTGGTCCGTCTGTACTCTTGCAGGATAGACCTTTTCAGTAACCAGGGGACACGCTGGTTAATTGTCTATTTTTACTTGCATGAGGCAAAGGCTGTGTTGTTGCCAAGAGAGACTGGCAATATGGCGAATTATTGTAAATTGAATAGCGCTTTCTTATCAGCAAGGCCAGTGGGATGGGAGGTAAGTGGGACCCGGGAAAGGAATAACACCTTCGCGCTTGGCCCTATAAAACCTCCGTGGCTTGCCTGGTTTAATTGATTGATGCTGGCCAGGAACGACATATGGTTACTAACCTGCAGTAAAAGCCTCGAAGAATGGAGAGGAGTGTGGAAAGGCTGCTCCCGGAGACATGGCAGTCATTGCAGGAGCCGCTGCAGGCATGTCTGCAGGGAAAAAAGGAAGGATCTGGTCAGGCGCAGCACAGAGTGTCGCAGAGGTGGCAATAAGAGCACTTGGACAGACTGAGAGTTCTTTCACATTTGTGGGTTGTGGTAATGTCAGTTGGACTCAGCACAGTGAGTCCCATTGAGCCCTGAGCCTGGTCACGTCGGGATCGCCTTTGGTGCGGCACAGCACAGGACGCCTTGGTGCGGCATTTGGCGCGGGGTCCACCTTGGTGCGGCACGCCGGGGTCGCCTTGGATGCGGCGCTGCACGGGGGCCGCCTTGTGCGGCCAAGACGGGGTCGCCTTTGGTGCGGCGCGAGCACCGGTTCGCTTGGTGCGTGCAGCACGCGGGTGCCTTGGTGTGCCGCAGCACGGGGTCGCCTTTGCGGCGCAGCACCGGGGTCGCGGCTTGGGCGGCGCAGACGGGAGTCGCCTTGGTGCGGCGCAGCACGGGGTCGCCTTTGGTGCGGCGCTGCACGGGGTCGCCTGGTTGCGGCACAGCACGGGTCGCCTTGGTGCGCGCAGCCACAGGGTTGCCTTGTTGCGGCGCGGCACAGGCCGCCTTTGGGCGGCGCCAGCACTGGTTCGGAAATTTATTTTGTCATAAGTTAAACATTATTAATCTGTTATACGTCGTCGTGGTCATTTTTTGTTTTTATGCTTGAAAACGCTTCAATAACGTGGAACGATCCTTAGCTGCTATCATGCATTTTAACTTAATACGGGTTTTTCCAACGACAGAAAAAGTCAGTACAACAGCCAGTCAAGTCAAAATCTTCATGGCTAAGCAACGTGAACATATCCCGAAATTATATGAGGCAGAAGGATTCTGAATAGCAAATGGAATCAAGTTTTGTGGTGTTGTGGTCACCAGACTGACTCGGTTGCCCATTTCCAATCCCGGTGATATCATATCAAATGACCAGAGACTTCCTGCCGAGTCTGCATCGCAGTCGGCGTTACCTGTACAGATTGAAGTCCTTGGGCCGGGCGAGTTGGCAATGCGATATGCGTCACATGAAATATCTTAATCTTTGCCAAGCAAAAACCAAGCCACCTATGTGCAGCTTCTGCGTACAGTGCGTGCGATCATTTGACCTTTGACGGTTATGCTCAGAGCCACGAGGACCGACGACCGTCAGAACGAAACAGGATCAGCCAGGACACCAATGTCAGGCTTCTCCGTGTATTGTGAAGAAAACCACAGTCAACCAACACGCAAACAGAATTATTCCTCATTATCCACTTCAGACACTCACACCCACGGAAAGCAGATCGGTACGTCAGTCAAACTTAGCAAAGTATATTGGGCCTGTGCATCCGCTTGACAGAAGAGATACAATTGTGGAAAGACGAGACCACTATCTGACCTGTGCAACGTTCTGAAGAAACCGCCGCATCGCTCACTGAGGTTGCACGAGCTGGACACCTACGGAAACTGGCAGAGTCAGTCCCCACACGACCACGGTGGGAGTGCCCAATGCTTGCTTGTTCATTTATTCTGACTCTCAGTCTTCAGGCAACACCCACCAACGACCATGAAGTTTCTGACAACCCCTTTCCTCACCCCTCACTCCCCCAGCGCATTGAGATGTAATGCGGCGCTGTTTCCATCCAGGTCAGTGCCATGTCCGAACCCGGAACAGTCACCACAGCACACAACCGCACAGCCAGCAAGGATTCAGGCACAGCGGCGACAACAGTGGCAGCGAACGAGGATCAGCACAGCAAGCAACCACTAACGAGACACCAGCGAGCTGGAACGATTGTTGCACCAACCAACCAACCAACCAACCAACCAATCCAAGCCAACCTCCAGTCAGCGAGCCAGGCGGGAACAAACGATTACATCATCCTTTTATTAAAGTGCTCGGGCATGTGACCATGTCTACAGCCCTTCTCGATCCACTGTTCTTCCCCGATTGCCTGTTTTACCTCGGGGCTTGACGCCTTCTTTATTTGCTCATTGCTTCCAACGATTGCCTGTTTTACCATGCGGTGCGAATGCTTCTTCATCCACACTGCGCCCTTCAGCAATGGGTTGCTTTTCTTATGGGGCAATGCATTGTGATCTGTTTTTTGTCCCAAATGAAGCGCGATACTTTCATAAAGTTTTGGTGTCACTAAAGCTCACTCGCTATTCAAGACGTTCAGTCCGTAACAGAGCCGAGGGAGGAGGGGGGGTGGCGTCAGTGGGAGGGGCATTGGGAACAAAGATGTGGGGAAAAATACGTCACGAGACGGGAGTCTGGGGTTACAACAAAACTAGTAAAGGGGACATCTTTCTATTACATCACACAATGCAATGTCTATTCACACGGAGTACGCTTCACTAAACAGATACGTAAGAAATAAACTTTTGCTCTGCTAAGGCTTCTTTAACCCCGAAGGATCATTCCCGTAACAGTTTAATGGTGTGCACAGGCACATGCACATAAAAGTCTGGTTTATAACAAAACCTCTGTATGGATCACATTGTTACCATGCACTCGCGAAGCGAAAAGCATTGGGTTAAGTGATCAGTCGGCAATACGTAACGTATGGCGTACGTCATAGTGTCTGCATTTTTGTTAAGTGCGTACATTGAAAAAAGTTCAGCGGAAACTGTTCAGAGGAAATTGAAATTTTACCACATGTTACAATGACCCGTGTCTATTAGCGGTCACTCTTTTGAGGTCAACATAGGCCAATTTTCATCTGATTGACTTTGAAATTTGAAAAGGATTTTCATAAAAATGACCATCATGTGTCACGGTGTCTGGCCAGCTATATTGTATCTAAAGGAAATATTTGCATATCTTTCGTCGGAGAACCGCTTAACGGATCAATGCAAAATTTAACTAATTGATCAACTACCATTGGAAATATGGCTTGATAAAGATGACATCATTGGTCACGTGGTCTGGCAGCTAATTGGATCAAAGAAAAAAAAGAAACCTTTAAAAGCCTAAAAGCTGCAGTGGTATGTATTCTATGAATACCATCTAGCTTTAATATGTGATTTATCTTCTTTGGATGTTCATCACGGGCCAGAATTATTGTTCTGTTTTTATCACCACTCGTGCTCTTTGCTACATAACATTGCCCGTGTCCAAAAGGTTTGACATGCTGTACGGACCGCCACTCTGGTAAACATGCTGTTCACTGGGAATTATCCGTTAGTGAATTGCAGCTGTCTCTGTCAACCTCCACATTTTGTTTGGGCATGACCAGCCCATCATATTAGCCACTCCCCGGGTTATGACAGCTGTCACTTGTATTGGGAACACCCATTTACAAAAATTGACCATGGTACTGGTAGGAGGAGTAAGCTGCTCATTGAAGTATATGTGACTTCATCACATTCCCTGTCGTATGGAATCTTGCTTCCCAATATCAATAATGTGTACTCGGCAAATTCCTGCTCATTGTATCCTCCTCGCTGTCTCATGGGCTATGCGCATCTTGATGGTGAGTTTATGCACTTCCACCCTGTCATACAAATCAGAGCTGTTATGGCATTGTGACATGATTTGTGGATGCCCACCATTTTCTGACAACTGAGAGAATCTGGGCCAATCACCTT
Source organism: Eptatretus atami (assembly GCA_035128595.1). Lineage (NCBI taxonomy): Eukaryota > Metazoa > Chordata > Myxini > Myxiniformes > Myxinidae > Eptatretus > Eptatretus atami. The sequence goes on along the minus strand of CM068953.1, from coordinate 17,596,047 downwards.
GAAGATATTTCAAATCTCCAAAATGGGTGCTTCTCTGCTTGCGGATGTTTGTTTATTCGAAGCGGCCTCGAAAGGCCGCCACGGTACGCTGCCACCTACACACCTTTACACTGTGTTTGCCCAAGACAGAATAACCCTGAAAGAGGGGGATGTTATTTGTATTAACATTTTCTTGCAATAATAATTTATCTTCTTATTATGCTAAATATCCATCATTTTGTTTGTTACTATTGCTGTTAGATGAGGCCTTGGAAAACGTCATGAATAAGCTATCTATACACCTTAACACGGCATTTCTCCAAGGTGGAACAACCCCTGAGGGAGGGGGGCAATGAAGCCACTACCACCTCTGTCGTGGACCCTTAATCCCCTAGAATTTGGTTGAGATTGGATAAGTAACGACTGAATTGTTGTCAGACACAACAAATTGCGTATTTTAGTTGGCTATGATGATGGTGGCCTTTGAAATAATACTGTGTTAAATGTGAGAGCTTTGAATATTGTTCACTATTGAATCATCACTGTGGTACAGGATGGTGGTGGCTGTTTTAAGGGTTGAGAAGGAAGATGGAAAGTTTCATGTGGAAGACATCTGCTTGGCTTGGCATACCTCCGCAGCTGACGTTCACCGTACCCGAGCATGACAGGTCTTTGCATTTGTTAATCATTTGATGGAATTATAATCAGTTGTACTAATTCTCTGTTGGTTCACCGAGTTGTTTTTAAATGCTTCTTCATAAATATTCTGATTTTTAGCTCACTGGAACATGGTTCTAGGAAGCTTATTTGATCGCGCACAGTCCGTCTGTCCGTCCTCCGTCCGTCGTCCCAAATACTTGCAACTTTTTCTCTGAAACTTACACGTATGTTTTTGATGAAACTTTACCACTCCGTTCATCACTGTGTATCTACCAAAGTTTGTCCATGCCATTAAGAAAAATATCGGACCCTAAGGGACTCTACGGGGGTTGACCCAAAATAGGTATTTGCTGTCTTCTCCGAAACTACAACACAATTTGTGAAACTTCCCACCACCTTTATCACCCGTGATGTACCAAAGTTTTTTAACGGCATTGAAATAACCAGGGTCTGAGGGGGTCTACAGAGGGAGTTTTAAGGGGGGCGGGGGCGGGGGGTAGAAACCCCTCAAAGAGGTATTTGCTTCTTCTCAGACCACATTGCACAATTTTGATGAACTTGAGGTACAAACTCTATCCGTGATTGACTAAAGCGTTTCATGACATCAAAGGACAGTCGGGGCTGAGGGGGTATGCGGGAGTGGGGGGGGGGGATGGGGGGGTTGCCCCCAAAGGAGGTATTTGCTTTCTTCTCAGAAACGACACACACAGTTCGATTAAACTCAACTACAATCTTCATCACCCGTGGTTGTACCAAAGTTTGTTCGCACCATTAAAAAAATCAGGCTCTAATGGGATTTACCACAAAAGGGTATTCCTTTCTTCACCGGACACACAAAAAAACACCAATGAAACTTGGCCACCATCTTCACCACCCATGATGTACGAAAGTTTTGTTCACAGGTCAGTCAGGTATGGGAGCATGCGCCACAGCAGCGCGTCGCTGCATCCACTTTCCGTCGGTACTCCAGGGGCCTCCGTCTGGCCATCCCTAGGCAGATGCCTGGCCCATCCGCCATCTCCTTGGATGCTGATCCAACTGCTGCAACCAAGAGGCACGTGGTCGGCCCATTGGCCTCCTCCACTCACGAGGCTCCCTGCTGAAGAATCTGGTGAAGGGATCAGCGTCAGGAAAATGAGCACATGTCCATACAGCCGCAACTGACGCTCACGGGACTATGGCAGGTAACAATCTCATTTGAGTCTCTCTCAGCAACCGCTCGTTGGACACAAAGTTCGACCAGCGACAGCCAAGATTCTCCGAAGAGACCAGGTTCCAAAGGAATGAAGTCTCCGTCTCAGATCCCTGGTCAGAGTCAAGCTCACATCCATAGAGTAAGACTGGAAGCACCAAGGACATGGAGACTCGGAACTTTGTTCCTTCCGCAGAGGTACCGACAGCACCACACCCAATGATCCAGTGATCCATGACTCCCCAGGCCGACCCAGACGTCTGTTGACCTCTGGGTCACACCCAGCGAAGACATGAATATCACTGCCAAGGTGAGTGAATCTCTTTCGACGCTCAACATCCTCACCACAAACAGGTACAGACAGATAGCAGCATCCAAGAGATGTCATTGAAAAGCCGGATCTTAGTTTTGACCCAGGAAACCGGCAATCCCAGCGGCTCCGACTCCTCATTCAGCATTATCGAGGACCAAAAGGATATCTAGAGTCTCCGTAAGATGAATGCATCATCTGCAAAATCAAGATCAGAGATAATGACATTCCCAAACATGCACTGCAGCTTGATCTCTCTAACATCCTCCAGAATCCAGTCCACACACAGTGCTGAAAAGCGTGGGGGCCAGTACACACCCCTGACGAACTCCAGTAACAACTGGAAATAAGTCAGAGATGGTACCACCACATCTCACAACAAAGTATGTTCAGACATCAGATCGATCAGTTTTGGTGGCACTCCACGAAGACCAAGAATCCTCCAGAGGGCCATCAGCAAGAGATAAAGGGATTTTTCAGAGAGTCAGAGAGATCATTGATGAAAACAGAAAAGAACAGGGCCCAGAACGTACCTGAGGAACTCCAGCGTGGACAGGAAGAGGGGATGAAGAACTCCATTGTAGAGGCCACACGTTGCTGTGACAGGAGGGAAGGAGTCTTGTGAGCCATGAGTGGGATGGCTGGATTACCATAGAAGAGAGTTTGGTAACAGCAGGGCAGAGCGCCAGACCATGACAAAAGCACGTGATATTTCTAGGGATATGTCTCTGATGTCATGTCTGGCATTGAGGACCTTCATCCATTGTTGGGAGAGCAGAAGCAGCATATCCAGGGAAGAGTGACCTGGTCTTAAACCAAATTGATGATCGGAAATCAGGCATTGCGTTCGTCCAAGCTCGTCCCTCGGTGTACTGCAGTTAGAGCAGAGGGTGGTGGGCTCTTGACAGAGGAGTCCGAAG
>CM068953.1:17582003-17592972 GCA_035128595.1 Eptatretus atami | reverse complement strand
TGGGCCGGTTACTTTGAGCAGCTGTACCAGGCTGATCCACTAGCTGCCGAGTTGGATGTCAGGGGTGTTACAATCCCTGTTGCTGACTCCACCCTCTGCCGTACCATCTGTCATCCCTCTGACCGGCAAGCAGCAGCTTCTTCGCTCACTGGCAGATTAGGTAAATATCACAAACTGGTACAACATGGAACATGTCTTTCAATCCGGACAAATCTCACACTCTCACTATGTCTCTGCGAAAGGACCGTTTAGAACCCCCTCCCCCCCCCCCCATTTATTTTCTCACAAATCTCTGGAAGAAGTCTTCCTTTCAAGCATCTGGGTCTCACTATCTGCCATGATCTTTCCTGGGAAAGGCACATTTCCAACCTGGCCGCCAAAGCCAGTCGCGACTGGGAATCCTACGTCGTGCAGTCCTTCTCGGCCACCTGAGCTCATGACACATAAAACTTTCGTCGCAGCCTGATGGAGTACGGCTCTCCCCTTTGGGCTGGTGCTCTTCCTCCAACCTTCTTGGCTTCACGCTGTGGAAACCAAAGCATTTAGGATCATTGGTATCTCCCGCGATGAGGCTGAGTCTTTGGGCCTCTCGCTCTCTCACCGTAGGCAGGACGGTGGTCTTTCTGTTCTTCGTCTCCTCTCTGGTCTCGTCCCCCCCCCCCGCTGTGTCTGCGATTTGTCCCACCACATTTCGCAGGGCCTCAAGGTCGCCAACAACCCTTCTGGTAAAACTACAAAATCACGAATCACTGCTCATTTTCACTCTTTCATTCCTCTTTTTCCCGCCTTTGGAATAAACTCCCTCACTTTGTTCAATCCCATTCTTCCCTCCAGGCCTTCAAAACAGCTGTTCACCACCACCTCTTATCGTCCCCCATCCAAATCCTCGATCTTTTCTGAATTAGACCTGATTTGTAGTTGGTGTCAACTAGTCAGACATTGGTCTGTCTTCTCCATCCATTAACTTAAACACGAACAGACTTTAACCATTTATAAAAATGTTTTTTTTCACCGTTCACACACAGTAATCAGCATTCTCTGTGTACTCTCCCTCACTGCCTACAGGGGGCACATCAGGCAGAGTTATAAACGTCTTTCACGGTCACAATTATTCCCACATTCTTGTGCGGTTGGCCAGGGGAAGCTTTCCCAAGTCTTTCATGAACCAGTTGGCCAGGCCTGACATTAGACTAAGGTTAGGGCAGGAATTAGTCATTTGTTCAGGGTACCGGCAATGGCTCACCTACTCTTCGCGAAGGATAGTGTGGGATCTTCAACATCCATCAACTAATGCCTGCAGATGGGACTCCCAGCATAATATCCATCCGAGAGACGGCACACACATTGATGAATCACCTTGCCAATGAAACACTGGGATAACAGTTTTTGGGACTCACTCGATGCAGACTCGCTCCATATTTGCTACATCTTGAACACAAAGTCTTCATGATGAGCATTGTTACACAGATGTGAGACTCATGAACAGAGGAGCTTGCACATGGATTACATGCATGACAAGGACGTTAGAAGACAACAATCGTACGCATTTATATTCAAAATAACAAGAATATAAATAGCCAAAGGACATATCGTGGAGTTTTTGGGATAACAGTTTTTGGGACCTCACAAGAAAATGTGATGGGGGGGTGCAAGAAAAAATGTGGTGGGATGGGAATGGAGGAAGAAAATGTGGTGGTGGGGTGGAGTGCAGCAAGAAAAGTGGTGGTAGTGGTGAGTTGCAGGAAGCAAAGTGGTGGAGTTGGTGTGCAGAATAAAAATGTGGTGGTTGGGTGTGTGTAGGAATAAAATGTGGTGGAATAAAAGTGCAAGAAGAAAATGTAGGGTGGGGATGGAGGATGGATATGGTGGGGGTTTGGGGGTTAGGGAGGTGAGGGGGTTCACAAGTTTATCATTCTCTTTGATAATTGAGAACTCCGTGTTTTGAGGTTGATGGTATGGACCGCCCATCCCGTCTCATTCTATCAAAACATGCTTGCCCAGTGATTGGTAACATTTGAATAAATAGCTGTTGCTGACCTTGGGCCTTGGGAGCAGTAGTGAAGGTGTGGGGGGCGGGGGGGGGGCGCATGGGGACACACGTCGTTGGAGAAGTTGATGACAGCGTAACTTCCACAATTTGATAATCGGGTTTGCGTGTTTACGCATTCTTCTTTTGTAAGGTTTGCAAGACTGCCAAACGCCTTTTACGCCAGGTGGTTTGCCATTGCTTTCCCAAGAGTAATTGAACCGGCAATTTGGAATTCATTTTCATTGCAGTGTCATGTGATGAAAACTTTCAAAAGATTCCCATGGCACCAACTTGACTGACCCTACAAAGATTGACGTACTTTATTATGCTCCATTCAGACATCGTTGTAAGTTTTGACATTTGTAAGCGAGTATGCTCGCCCTCCTTTATGCAGTTAATTCATGTAGAATATGCAGCTGAAGAAGTTATTTTGAAAATTGTCACATTACTCATTACTGAGGCTGCTGTGCATGACTACACCTTCATCATATCCATGGTAACGAGGCATTAATTAATTGTTTTGTTGTTGACATTGACTGCCTTGTTTTTTTACATTAAAAGTTTTACATTTAACGGTCCAGTTAACGCGAAACAACGAGCGATTGCCAAGTGCCGGTAGATGAGCTGTGAACAATCTCATTTTTTAAAATTTGAATGAACATAGGTTGGCATCCTGTGTTCATTCAAACTGTGTTCAAACTGGCATCCTGTGTTCATGTGATTGGCATACATGGGGTGGAGGAAATTCCTCCTGAGGAAATGCCCCGCTGAGTGCGGTGAGAAAAGCGGCACCATTGTTACGACGTCGCCGGTACCCACAGTATCCCGGGAAGTGATGGCACTTCCCCCAATATCAGTGGCTGTGTTCAGTGTTTGTCGCATTAGTATGTCCATGTGTTTGTGAGTGCAGTTCCAGGACGAGCATTAGACCTGGTATTTAAAATAAATAAGTAAATAAATAAATAACATGGACCGAAAACTCCATTCGACCTTCTTCCAAGACGATCACCCCTGTGTTGGGTGATGTTCCAGGAGAGATGAAGTTTTTGATTAGACTGCTGGTGTTCATCATCCTTTGTGCATGGAAGTGGGCCCTGAGAGGCCAGCCTTAGGGTAGTCTGTAGTGAAGCTCACCTGAATCAGGAGCAACAGTCACTCACACCCCTATGGACCCCCTTAGACCCTGAATTTTTTTTAATGCCGTGAAGAAACTTTGGTACATCACGGGTGATGAAGGTTGTGGTCAAGTTTCATTCAAATTGTGTGTGTAGTTCAGAGAAGAGAGAAAATACCTATTTTGGGGGTCAACCCCACCCTCGGTCGACCCCTTCATGAGTGCAGATTTTGATGCGGTCAATACACTTTGGTACATTGCAGGTGATGAAGTTTGGGGTCAAATTTGATCGAAATTGTGTGGTTTTGAGAAGAGGAAATACCTATTGGGGGGGGAGGAGGGTCAAAAAAACCCTCCGTAGACCCCCCATAATGAGCGCAGATATTAATGTGGTCCATAAACCTTCGTGAGGCATCAGATATGAAGCTTGTGGCCAAGTTTCATCAAAATTGTGTGTTGGGTTCAAGCGATAATGACTCGAGTGTTTATGGGCTGACTCACTCACTCACTCACCTACGGACACTGCTCGATCGCATAAGTTCACCTGACTAACGTCCAGGCGAGCTAAATAATTGGTGTGGCCTCTTTGCAATTCTATCTTTACACCTGGCTCCTGATTCTATGATCCCAGGTTGAAATTCCATACACTGCACTGTCGCGATATGTCCTTTGGCTATTTATATTCTTGTTATTTTTAATATAAATGTGTATGATTGTTGTCTTCTAACGTCCTTGTCATGCATGTAATCCATGTGCAAGCTCCTCTGTTCATGAGTCTCACATCTGTGTAACAATGCTCATCATGAAGACTTTGTGTTCAAGATGTAGCAAATATGGAGCGAGTCTGCATCGAGTGAGTTTAATTTGTAATGTACATATTGTTAGGTCATGATACATAACCCTGGTAATGACCATCACTTTGTTTATAATGAAGGTATTGTAGGGCTGTTTTACACGACCCTGATAATGGCTATAAATTTGTTTGTAATGCTGGTATTGTAAGGTGGTTGTACATGATCCTGATTAATGACCACAACTTTGGAATGCCGATCAGTATATGTAAGTTCAAACTGTACCACTCGCTCTGTGCAGACACTTTTTCCTTTCGTGGAAGATTTACTATAGAAACATCATTCATCCATGGAATGATTGTCTTTCATAAAATACCTTTTGAAAAGGAATAACTGAAGTGTTCAATTTAGTTCTCCACAATTTATCTCTGTTAATGTTCAGCTCGGCCTTTTTGCAAGGTTATTTCTTGACAACCTTTTGACTTGGATTGCAGCTTGTAATTTGCTCTAATTTCCTAAGAATCCCATATCAAGTGTGCATCGTCGATTCGAGAACCACATTCGATTTGTTCCATTTGCTCCTGCCTTCATTTGGGAAGAAAAATTGAATTCTTGAGTAATTGTTTGATACCGGAGCAATGTGTATAATTAAGTTTGCACAGCAATCGATGCGACATTTAGCCTTGATCAAATTATACCAAGCAATGTATCATTTGTCAAACTTTCTAATTGCCATCGATACTGCGTCTACTCGGTCTCATGAAGACGAGGTGAATGATCAGTGGCACCAATCATGTTGGCAGTGAAGTTGCGTTCACCTGTGCTTTGATTTGCGATGTGTGGGTAGCTTTGAGTCCTTATTTACCTTCTCAGGCACCTGGGACGAGGTTGAAGTTTAGCAGAGTTCTCGGTGAAAGTTACCCATTTCACGCAACCTTCTGAGCAGGACACCATTGGCGTTTGAATTGTACTTTCAAAATAAAATATTTGAAAAGTTATTGATTTTACTTTTTATGTTGGAAAAAGAAAAGGCCAATAAACTATTAAGGAGGTCCATCTAGTTTTTCATTTCTAAGTTTGCCCTGATCTATCAAACCGATCTTTCTTTCATGTGAAAATGAAAAGGTGACTTCCCCCATTGTACTGCTGACCATGTGCTGCATGCACGCACTTGTAATGAACAGTCACCCATTTGACGATTAGCCAATCACACCAAGCAGTACTACTCAGACAGACACCTACTTTCACAATTACGGAAAAGCCTGGGTCACCGAGCCAGGGGCCAGGCTTTTGAAACTACTTCCTCACCCCTACATGGCGTCTGTTGTTCTGCCAATTGTAGAGTGCCTTGCCGGAATAAAATGAGCATCCCTGATTGTAAACAAACTTTATTTTAACAATCTGTTATATGAACACAGTCAAATAGACTCCATGTATTTGTATCTGATGGCATGTCCCTTGGTATCGTGCAGTACTTGAACCCAAGAAGGAATCAAATCAATGATATTCTAAATGCCTGATCCAGGTTTTGTCAAGTGTAGAGTAGATTTTGTTGCATCTCCTGCGTATTACCATATATTTTGTCATATCTGTAGATGCGTTCTTTCCTGCAAGTCTGGGCCTCGACTTGTACCAGGCAGACTCGACTTATCTTATGGTTTAAGACATTGAATTGCATAAATGAAAAAAAAAAGTGCATCCTGTGATATTTTCTTAAATAAATTGTATACTTGTTAATTTGAAACGCACTACAGAAATCGTTGCCCGGAGCGTTTGCTGATTGGGTGAGAAATTAAATGTTAATCCGCTCACCGACGCGTGCAAAATTATCCAATCAATTTTTTATTTCTCTTTCTTACGGATGACAAATTACCACTCACAAATATAAGTCTAAGTTGGACAGCCAAGTCACAGCAGTCTGTTGTCAGGTGGATTGCCCTAAGTCCATCAAATTTCCGTCGGCGACACTTATTCACAGTTACCAAATACGATAGTTAAAATCGCTTCGCTGACGGGAATACTGAGAGAGTGGTGGGGGGGGGGAAGGGGAAAGAGGAGGGTGGGGGAGAGAGAAAGGAGAAGGGTGAGAAGGGGAGGAGAGCGAGGAGGAGGCGAGGTGAGGAGGGTGGGAAGAAGCAGCGAGAGATGAGAGGAAGGGAAGGCAGACGTGTGGTGGAGCGTTAATTACGATTCATTCTGTCTCATCAAAATGATTCTGCATTGAATTACAGTGAAGATGGAAACAAAATAATGTATGAAATCCATTTTCTACTGGTCATACTATAAATACCGCCCGGCCGCGTCCGGAGACGAACACCGCCCGGCCGTGTCCGGAGATGAACACCGCCCGGCCGCGTCTGGAGACGAACACCGCCCGGCCACGGCCGAAGATGAACACCCATCCAGACATAACCACCGTCTGGACATGCACAGAGACAGGGAGAGGGAGAGGGAGAGGGATGGGGAGAGTGAGAGGTATGTGGGAGGAGGGTGCTCCACTGTATTGGGAGGGGGTGGAGCAAGGATGTGAGAGAGAGAGATAGAGATGGATAGATGTAGCGGAGTTAGCAGAGAGAATATGTTATGCTTTATTCACTAAACTCTCTCATGCGCGCACGCACACACACACGATTGGCTGATATCGGCAATTTTTCAGGAATCGACAGGCTGGAATCGGTGTGATTACCGACTACAGTATGTACTGCACACCACCCAAAAACCTTGAGTAGCTTTCACCAAAAAACAACGTTGCATTTATATAGACATTTCAGCGATATGATCACAAACATTATTCTTTATAAACAGCTGCGTGTGATGGGTGGAAAAAAAAATTGGGCTCGGTAATTTAGAAAACACGTTAATAAGGCAAACGGTTCGGAAATTGGTGTTATTTCACAACTTGCTCGGGATGGCGGAGCACGAAGCCCTCGCTCGGGATGGCGGAGCGAGGAGCGCCTCTGGTTTTTGGGGAAGAAAGCATGATGTAGGAGGAGATGATGATGTGGTGTTTAAGAGTTCCTTATGGACTTAACGACGAGCCTTCTTTATTGAGGCAACTTTAGATTTGAGGAGCAGCTTCAAAGTAACAGCATTAGCTGATACTTTGGGAGGTTGATGTTGAACAGGGGAGGTAGCTCCAAGATGCCTTAGGTTCCATGCCTTTCTACTTGAATGAGTGAAATAAAGTTCCTCAACAGTCTTCTGCCATCCTTGTCATCTGGTCATGTCCAGAGATTCTAAGCGCTCAGATGCAACATCTGGATCCCCAGAAGCTTCATACTGTTGGAGGAGTTGAACAGTTTCTGACAACCAACAAGGTGTGTTGCATTTCTGAAAACCATGTGGGGTGTTGTTTTTGGTTGTATTAATCAGGATCTTGCAGAAGCCTGCTATAGCTCTTCGGGACAAGGTTGAGGTTGGTGATCTGCTCCTCGACTTCTGTTGGGAAAGCCTCCCCGTTGGCTTTAGGTTTGGATGTGATCAAGGGAACCTCTATTCCGATGTGGATTAATGCTGCTTGATGTTGACTGTGTGGAAAGTGTGGAACGATCTGACAAGATGTATGAAGAAGGTGTCCAATACCATCCCTGGAGACAAAACAGAGGTCTGGATTGTAGTCCTTCCTCCATCTACATGAATGGAAAGTGTCTGGTTGCTTGGCATCATGCAGGAGATAGCAATCACCAGCAGAGGCCCAAGCCACTAGTTGTTCAACTGCTTCGTCATCTGAAGTATATCCACATTCATGAGGCGTGATGGCTGTTGAAGTCACCAGCATGACCTTCAGGATGAGCAGTAATGGGTAGTGCTGGAAGGAGCCGCTCTACCTGAGGTGGTTTATACACATTGGTGATTGTTGTGACCCAACTCTTATCCAATCATTAATGAGCATGCACTCACCAATTATGTTTGTTCCATCCCTTTCAATCCTAATCATGTGTATCTATCCTTACTACGTCATCTTAGAATGCCTCCCGTAAAGTCACGGAAGTCATACAAGACAGATTTTAAGTTGGAAGAAGTCCACTGATGAAAATGGCGAGAATATGGCTGCGTGCAAGAAGTACGGTGTCAGCGAGAAATGTGCTGTGAGTCAGTGCTGATAATGATTCTGTAGCTTGTTTTAAATACTGTGCTGTTCCTCGATGTGATAAAATGTTGAAAAACTACTTACATTCGTAATTCATCCGAAAGATCGTCCCACAAAGTAGTTTAAACAAGTAAAAATGACATAAAATGTCATAGCCCCCGTTGTTTTAATAATCTTGCTGTACAGAGTGAAAGGGCTAGCCCATATTTATTTACAACTACAATGGCTGCCAGTCTACCAGTCGGCCATCTTTGATCAGATTGTAAAATAAAGTGAGGTCATGTGTATGCCATCATGTACTGTGCTTGTGCCAAGTTTGAACAAAATCGGACCATGTATGTCTGAGAAATGTTTGGAGACAGATTTATGTAAGAAAATGGCCGCCAATCGGCCATCTTGGATCTGATCTCGGGGAAAGAAATTACATGCTTATGTAAGCCATCATTCTTTATCTGTGTGCCAAGTTTGAACTACGTCGGTAAATACATCTCTGAGGAATGGTTGAGGACGTGTTCAACATCGGGGGGGGGGTTATAACTAAAATGGCCGCCAATCGGTCATCTTAGATCTGAACTCGAAAAAAAAAAAGACGTACATATGTATCCCATCATGTGTTGTCTTTTTGCCAAGTATGAATAAAATCGGTCCATACATGTCAGATATGGTTGCGGACGCACAAACGCAGGCACGGACACGACACGAAAATCGAGACCAAATCAATAAGCCTCCGTTTCAGACTAAGTTCAACTGGCGCCAATAATATTGTTACGAATTTGGAATTCGATTGCACACAACATACAGGTTCCTTTAGTCAGCTATGTCGATCCTGAACGTCGTTTTGAGGCCACTAAAGGCTGCTATAAGTTGTATATTGGGATGTGGGGTCAGGCAGTGCTGCACCACCCAACTCCATAGCTTTTCAATGTCAAACATGTCCTGAAACCACCACAGGAAAAAGCACACCCAGCCGGACAGTGCCAGGTATTACCACCCACCCCTCACCCCCCACTTCCCTCGGGTAGCCCCTGCTAGTATCTATACAATAAACATCCAGTAGGTGTGTGTGTGTGTGTGTGTGTGTGTTGTGTGTGTGTGTGTGTGTGTGTGTGTTGTGGTGTGTGTGTGTGTGTGTGCGCGAATTTATAATTATTTTGTCAAGAGTAAAAGGTCTCTTCAGTATCCAAAATTAGTTTGTGTTAAGTTTTCAAGAAATTCCTATAATTAAAAGGTGCTGAGCCACATGTGCAGAAACATCTAGTCGACCATCCAACAATCTTTATCTGAGCAATACATTTCCCTTCCTATATCCTTGAACCTCACCTCTTGTAATCTGTCCTCATGTTCGATCTTTTTCTTCCGAGTTACAGTCAATTGGCACGACCCTCGAGCACAACGCATCGCTGCCTGCCAACTGCTACAATACTTCCAGTGTGATGATGATTAATGAGCTGTTTGTGCATATTGTTACGGTCCCCGTGGTCGGCCGCCAGTCGACCGCTCGACGGAGCCGCAAGTCGAGTCGGCCCGACCGATCGCCCGGAATATAGATCGCCGCCGGATAACTCCGAGTTGACGGGTCCTTGTACAAGAACCGAAATACGCCAATCGGCAGATCAGTGGGGTAGGGTCGATTGCCAATCTTCAATATACTAAATACCCACGTGATCCAACTACCGGGGTATTCCACCCTCGACGGAACTCGTAACGAAACAAGCCGCTTAAGCGAGCCTGTCCCGTGCGCAGATCCGAGCGCTTAATCGCGAGAACCGTCGGTCCAAATGTCCCCTTTTACGGCACACCAACGGCTTTCCAACTACCAACACACGAAATGTTCAGTCAATGAGAATCGACGCGACGAGCTGAAAACATTTCACAATTGGGGTATTTATTAATAATAATGGGGAACTAGGGAAGCACGTAAGAGCAGAACTATACCGACTATACGAAATGCAATGCAAAGATTTACAGCACAGGAAGCACTTAATTTCCTACTTATTAGACGGGCCCGCACGGACACACGTTCGCACACACACACCCAAGAAATGGTGGTGAGGCCTTTAATACAGGCTCCAACTCGGAGGACAGGTGAGCTGAAACCCAGAGCCTATCTCGAACCTCTCCACCTCGTGTGGTCTTCAAGTTGTTCGACTCGGGCTCCAGCGAGAGCGAGCTGGATCCAATTGCCGTGAGCCGCAATCCTTCCCGAGCTCCAGCGAATCTTCCCGCGCTTCCGAACACATGCTGGTGAGACGAGGCGCCGATCCTTCTCGTCGATGCGCCGCTTCCCCGAGGAACCACCAAGAAGAAGAAGCCGATGAGTCGCACCAACGCGGGAACAAACGGAGAACAAGAGCTCCACGAACCAAGAAGAAGCCACCACTCGCAGCTCGAGTCGAGTAACCGGCTCAACTCTCTTCCAAACAAAGAAGCTCGAAGCAAAAAGCTCTCCCGAGCCAAGCAGAAGCCGAAGCCACTGAACCACCAAAGCAGAAAGCCTTCAAAAAGCCTCCTCCGAGCCAGGCTGCAGCCGAAGCTCTACCGAGCCAAGCAGGACCCGACGGCCTGCTGAACAACTACTCAGCAGAAGCAAAAAGCTTCCGAAAGCCTCAACCCTAACCCAAGCCAAACAGGACCCGACGGCCTGCTGAACGACCACTCCACTCCGAGCACGAACAAAGAAAGGATCTCCTCTTTATCCTTCTCCGCCCCTCCCCCGCACCCGGCGTGACTCATGCCCTCGTGATCCATCCCCCGCTCAACCACGGGTGGGAGGGAGTTGTTGACGTCATGAATCACGGGACGGAAGGGCTCTTTTTCCTCTTCGCAGAAGAGGGGGGGGACGTCTCCATTGTTGGCTCCCTAACTATTAAATCGATCCGCAGTGCATCTAATCGATTTAAACATTTAAACAATGGAAGGTGCGCTATCTAGGGAACAAGCACCTT
>CM068953.1:17546661-17567411 GCA_035128595.1 Eptatretus atami | reverse complement strand
TAGTTCAGCTTTTCGTCTTTCATTGTTGACCTTAAGGTAGTTCTTGTAGGTAGTAGTTCTTGTAGGTAGACCTTAAGGTAGTAGTTGATCTCTCTCCACTGCAGTTGGATACCATCAGGCATAGGTTCATTCGAAGGGAAGTATATCCATTGGGAAAAACTGAAGAGAGGTTGTTTGACACAATTTGCTTAAACATATGAAGTTCAAAATTACATTCTAGTTGTCAGTTACCAACTGCATATACATTAAGTTTCATATACTCTTTGAACTGAATCAATTCATCTCCAATGCTGGGTTCAAGATCCTTAGGATAGCAAGAAATCAGATGATGTGCAGCCTTTTGCAATTCTTCATCCTTCAATTGCAAAATATTTGTTGAGAATCCATACTTTGTGTTCAGTTCTGAGTAATTATCCATCCGTTTACTCAAGGCGCTACACGGCTGATCAATGACAGGTAGAAAAACATTGATACGGAATGATTCACGTGCCGAGCCTGACAGGTCAGTCTCCTGTGCTGGTCCATCATAAAACTTCGTTTTCGCACTGCGCTTACGTTTTCTGGTTATTTCTTCCTTGTAAGTTGATGTGGCAGTCTTCAGAATGCCATTCTTTTAAAATTCGTCAAACATCTCTCTCTGTGATGCAACAAATTCTGTCAGCGAATGAAGAAGTTTTACTGCTGTATTCAGATCCAGTGTTGAACTTTGCAGACTTGTGCTTGTTCGGTGGAAGCGTTGTCCAGACACTCAGTAGAACACCGGTCACTAAATTTTCCATTTTTTTTCAGCAAGAGCTTTTGCTTCAGAGCACGCATCTGCTTTTTCATATAGATCCTCAGCCATTTTCTTCAAACACTTATGCATCTCAGAGTATCCTTCATCCAAAGCATTTACACTGGAAGCATGTGCAGACCACCGTGTGTCCTATCAGACGTTTGAGTACAGGCAGTTGTTCACCTAATTCCCTCAGAAGCAATCTCCATCGATGTGTAGAGGCTCTGAAAAATGTATAACAATTTTGTATGAAGTCAAAGAAGTGGCAGACATGTGGCACACAGTCAATAGCAGATTGCCCAACCAGATTCAACGAGTGTGCACAGCATGGTACATAGTCGGCTAAAGCGTTTTCCTTGTGTATCAATGCCTGCACACCATTACACTTTCCACTCATATTACTTGCGTTGTCATAAGATTGACCTCGGCAGTTGGAAATGTTCAAATGATTCTCTTTCATGAAAGAGAAAAAACTTTCGACAATATCCTTAGCAGTATGACCATGCATATCAAGGATAGCAAGAAATTGTAAAACGTTCCACTGGTCGGTCCTTGTGAACATATCGAAAAGTCAGTGCCAGTTTGTCGAAGTTAGCAATATCTGGAGTGGAATCTAAAGATATTGAAAAATATTTAGCTTCTTTTATTTCAGTGATGATTTCTTTGAATAGTTTCTGTCCTATAAGTTCAATCAACTCATCACATGCAGTAGATGATATGTACAAGACAGAACCTCTGCCATTTCCGCCATGCGTTTCCAAGTGATTGTCTAGAAACGGGTCAAACTGAGCCAGTAGTTCTAATGTCCCCAGAAAATTGCCATTTGAAGGCGAGTTTAGAACCTCATCATGTCCATGAAATGGGAATCCACGTTCAGCTAAAAATTTGATAGTTGCGACAACTCTTTCCAGGACAGATCTTGCATATGCACATTCTGCATTCTGTTGTTTTACCACCAAACTGTCAACTCTTCCAGTTAACTTTGAACACATAGTCAAGTCGATAGCAGCATTGCGATGTTCAAGACTGTTCTCCTGTCGTTCTATACGTGAGTTCGCATTTTTCCAACATTATAGCCACCATGAATAAATGGGTTCCGGTCCCGGTTCTCTATATAGTATATTTATAAAAGGGCCCGGTCATACATACTAAGCTTAAGGCCCAGAAAATGTTAATCCGCCACTGGTAAAAGAACATAAGGAAAAGACTTCTCCCAAATGCGTACAGTATTTCTTTCTTATGCAGACTTACTTAGACAAAGGACATAGCGCCATCATTTATTCCAGGAAGAAGGAGACAAGAAGATCAAAAAGAGGCAGGTCGGAGCATTGGTTTGACTCCTCACCTCACTCAACCAAGCGGGATTGCTTGCGTCAGACCAAATATTGTGAGGAGGGGGGGGGGGGGGGTGGTTAGGGGGATGAGTAGTTGAGGGTTTGGCGTGGTGTGTGTTTATGGAGCTGCGCGACACCCCCAGGGACTTCTCCGTACCCTTGGCTCGTGGGCCGCTTGCCTCTGGCCCAGGTACGACTTTCTCCTGCACCTCGTACCCCTGCGCAACCGGGTCCAGCGCTACCCGTGCTCCGGCAGACAATCTCCCGAACAGGAAATCTGAGATGTTCTTGCTTCCCTGATGCAATGACAGCAGCATCCCTGATGTATCGACAAAATAGCCACCAACCGAGCCGAGTCCTGGCCTTTACTTGCCACTCGGGCGTGGTTTGGAGGGAGCAAACTTCACGCGAGCATCTTTCCCATTGTTACCCCTCCGGCGGGGGCGGGTGCAGCAATGGGGCTGTGGAAAATCCCCGCATCATTACGTCTGACGGGCACGGGCGCCCCCGTTCCATCCATTGTGCACAAACGTTCCTTTGTACTGTATTTGAGAAGCGTTGTCTCATGTGACGAATGTAGGGGTGCTGGGAAGGAAGAATGGGGGATGGTAATTTGGTACTGGTCCTGAGGATTAATTGTTTAACGGTGAGGGACTCGTTCGCACGTACGGGTTTTGACGGAGGTTGGTGGTGACTTGAAGACCGAGGAGTACAGGATGGGACAGACTGATGAACAGATGATTGTGAATAATAGAATTGAGTGGATCGAGAGGTTTCGGGAGATGGAAACAGATGGATTGAAGGACGAGCGACCCACTGCAGGGTTGAAGGAAAGACCGATGGGGTAAAGCAAGGGTTGTTGAATTGACGTTTGGTGAAGCGGATTGTTGGTCAATTAAGCGGCAAATGGGGAGGCATCTCATTGGGAGTACACAAACTATCCTCAAAACGCATTTCCCCCCCCAAACTCCTGGGCACAGGGCAAGGATCTATCCACACACAAACTACAAAACAACTCGATCTGTGGAATCCCACATGTACCTCCCTGGCGTACATTTTGAAAATCGTAACAATATGAATGTGTGTGAGTGAGGAGAACCAACCCAGCACCGCCGCTCAATCCAACGCAGCTCCAGTGTGCTGCGCTGGCCAATCACCACATCTTTTGTCACGTGAACACAGGGAAAACTAGAAGGGCACTCGGTGGAGCGCATACCTCCGCCACGCAATGCCTAATCCAATAGAACGTATCAGGCCCAATAAATAAATTGTTTTTTTCCCTATCTCTGAATGGTGAAGAATCACTTTAACAATTTTTTAAAATCTCGTTTCCTGATCCATATTTGGATCTTCACCAAAATCTAATCAGTTCGTCCTTGTCACACACCCGGATCCGTCCATAACTTTTTGAGATATCCTGTACACAGACAAACAGAGAGGGGTGAAAACATAACCTCCTTCACCTTCGGTGGCCGAGGTAATGAGCCTGGGAATTTGGGGTTTTTGTTGAGATTCCCGAGAAGAAAAGTGCACTTTTACCTCTAGTTTTAGTTACAAAAGATTGCAGTACATATTCAGCGACCGAATCTTCTCGACCACGTGTTGACATGTATGCCAACCGCTGTGGGGAAAGGATGTGAAGCGACATTTTGGGTGTGAGCCCTTCTTCAAAGTAACGTATTACCTTGTATTCTGCAAAGCATGAGGAAGGGCTCATGCCCAAAACATCTGTTCACCTTTTTCACCATGGTGGTTAGCACACGTTTGATGGGGGAAAATGTAGTCGAGGTAATGAGTTGCCATTTTTATTCCGACAATGCAGACGGACCGTCTGTCTCAAGACTCGTTTTCCCTTGCATATTTAACGACCGATTAACGATAAAAAGTTGGGATTAAATTTTTTTTTCCCCCAACTGTTTGGTGGATTCAAAAACCATTCCAGTGAGTACATGAACTCCATACGGGCCGACAAGTCCATAGCTTTGCCAGGCGCTTTTGCCAGAATGGGACAGATTCAAGGAGCAGATCAATTATGCAATTGAAGTCAAAAGTGAGTCAGGAGAAGGTCAGTTGCTCGCATGACTAAGCAAAAAGTATTGCAGTTTAGTGTGAGGTTTTACAGCACATCACTCCAGCAAATGGCCAGAGGATTTTGGTGATAAAATATTTTCACATAGATCCCCAAAAAAGCTTCTTTGTACCTCTTAAAATAACCTTTCTTCTGAAGTCTTCAACTTGATCATAATTGACTTGGTATCCAAGAGAATATTGATGTATATTAAGTTTCCCGATGGATTTGACTTGTTTTTACAAAAAGGGGCAATGGCTGTAGATTATTTTATAAACTTAATTCAAAGGTTTGTAGATTAGCATCATGAAGCAAAATACAAAATTAGAACCAAGTCTGGATAAGGGCTTTCAGGGTCAAAGTTTATGACAGTTCCTCCATGGATGTCGCATACCTCGAATCTGGATCTCCACCAGGTACCCACCTGGTGTTGGCTTCGCAGTTAGGGTGATGGCTTGGGATCCTAGGGTCCTGGGTTCAAGCCCTGTTTTCCGCAGAATTAACACCAGGGGGTTGACTCAGCCTGTCATCCTTCTGAGGTCGGCAAAATGAGTACCAGTGTAGCAGCCAAAACGCTGCACACGAAGGGAAGGGGTATCGATGGATTGATTAAGTCTGGTGTTGGTGTCACACAGGCATGATGGGCCGAATGGCCTCCTGCGCCTTAATTCCTTGATGTCTGGTGAACTGTGCAAAGGATCAACGTCATTAATAAATCAGTTATTTACAGAATTGCAACCCCCTCACCACCTATTCCCCTCTCCCCCTATCCCCCTCTCCCCCATCTGATTCTTCCCTTTACAGCAACAGTCAGTGCCTCCGCCTCTCATTTTCTAATCTTTTGATATAATTTACCTGTTGTCTCTGTGTTACGTGATGTGTGTAGGTAGACCATACGATTTCAGAGGTAGCGTAACATTCACATGAAATTCAGGTGGTGTTAGTCATCTCTTTGGTGTGTGCCTACGTGTGTGTGCTTGTGTGTGTACAAGTTGTGTCACCCGATAAAGATCGAGTTATTTAGACTTTAGTAAAACGTCAACAAGATTTATGTTTAAAGCTGTAGCAAATATTTAATGTGTTGTGCGCCATCGATTTGTTGGGCCAAAAATGACTTCATTTCCTTGTAGTTTGGCTCCCAACCCTCGCAGGTTTGGTGGAGCAGTTGTGTCCACGACCCAATCCTAGGTACCCCCAGCAAAGATGCAAAATTTGGGAGAGATTGGCCCAGCCGTTTTTTTTCTTTGATTTTTCAGACGTGTACACGCACACGCACGTACACACACACAAACACAATTTAAGCTTTATATATCCTGCCCTGCTGTTTTTGCACAACCTCTTTCTGCTCTTTCACCTGATCATTTGCCCTTGGACCTAGGTCATCTTCCATCTGCATGAAATCTGCCAACGTTCACATATTCACCAATAAAGGCAAAATGATGCCGCTACAACCTTCCACGAGCCTCGACTCTGTATACCAAAAAAAAATAAAACAAGAAAAAGAGCAATCAGAGATGGCAGACCCTCGCCAGGACTTGTTTTGTGTTGTGTACTTTGTGTACTGGTGTGTTGCATAATTAATGAGACATAATTAGAACTGCAACTTTATAACTGCTGGCAGTGATGACCGGGTACCAAAGACATCCCGCTTTGATCAGACACCTGACCCTGACCCAGACTTTTTTTATTATTATTTACTCGCAAATACAACTTGCCGCTTCGCTGACGGTGGTGTGAATGGGAGGGTGGAGAAAGAGGAAGGGAGAGAGAGGGGATGGAGGCAGAGAGGACGGAGGAAGGAGAGGAGGAGGGAAGCGAGGTAGTGTGAAGAAGGGAAGCTAGGAAGGGGAGAAGAGCGAGGAAGGGGGTGGAGGTGGGGAGAGCAATGCCTCACGAAACGTTGCTATACACTGCGGGTGGGGGGGGGAGAGAGACAGACAAGGAACAGGGACACACACACACAGAGCGACAGAGGTGTGAGAGAGAGCTGCGCATTTTATTGTCGATGGGGGAAGTGAGGAGGACAGACAGACAGAGAGAGAGTGGAGGTGGGGGGAGAGGAGAACAAACAACCAAAGATGATGAGGGAGGAGGCTCATTAGCCAAAGACATGATATGTATTAATGACCGAACACAAATACAAAAACATCCATGTCACGAACACGCGTACACACAAGACACAACAGAGTTGTAATGTTAAACCACAGGACATTACTTCAAAAGATTTGATATCCCACTTCTCAAAAAAAATTGTGGAACATTAACAAAGCCATGGACGTAAAACATGATAATACTTACCGCTCACTTACACCTCATATCCATCTAACCATGAAAACAGCGAAAAACAAAAATTGCAACCGAGATCATACTTATTGACCAAAAAAAAGAGAAGAAGGCATTGCGTATTGAGGTGTTACTAGCCGTCATTTTGGACTAAACGATGCAGAAATCAAGAAAATGACCAAATACCAAGACCTCAATAATGAAGTGAAATGATCCTAGAAGCTGAAGAATGCTAAAGTTGTACCAGTGATAGTTGGAGCTCTGGGAATGATGACAAAGAGCCTCACAGAGATAATAAAAACCATCCCTGGGAATATTATTACAAACGAACTACAGTTGGAAGCTGTCCAGGGCTCTGTGACGATCCTGAAGAGAGCCTTTGGCACAAAACATTGAGAACAGAAAACTTCACAGCTTGGTCTGTGAATCGTGACCCCTTACCGAAATAAAGGTGGATACTTTCGCCCTGCCCTGACTGGCCCTTAGTGGCTGCGCCTGTAATCCGGCTACTCAGAGGCTTGGGTTGGAGATCGCTTGAGGACGGGAGCTCTGCGCTGACCGTCGCTATGAGAGGTGTAGGCAGCCCGGAATCATGGCGAAACCCACCTTATCCCTGTGTCATAAGAGGCGACCAGGGCTTGTCAGGAAGGGCATCCCGGTCGTTAAACCTGTGCCAAATCCAGTATGCGGATCATAACGGATGATCGCTGTGGCGACCCTACGGGAGCAGCCGAAAGAAGAAGACGAAGAAAGAAACTTTGCGCCTGCCCTGGAAGACTCCGTTCCACATTCTATAACTTGCATATGAAGATACCAATACACATACCACACACACACACACACACACACACACACACACACATCACACACACACACACACTGTATACAAGTTGGATATTTGCTTTGAAACCTGATGGATGCTTCCATTCCACTTTCTGAAACCCGATATGGAGACATCAACCAATGACCAATAACACACACACACACACACACACACACCGGTGCCAAATGCCATTGTGGTAATTCAGGTTATGTACATACACACACGTGCAAATGAACACATGCATGAAGTAAATAAAAATGACAAACAATAAGATTTACCTTGAAACAGCATTCTTTGGAAGAGGATTAAAAGTGGGTAATTAGCAAAAGGGTAATTCCATGGGAAAAGTTACCTGGTGGCTATTTTTTGAAAGTACATTTTTCATTAAACCTTTTTTACCATATGACAGATCATGAATTGAAATAATTGAATTTTTGCAATATTAGCTTCATCAAGCAGTGTCTGTATACATTGTGGTAGCATCTCCGGATGTTTATTAATAAACGTCCAGAGATGTTACGTCCGTTACGCTCAGTTGTTACGTCCGTTACATTACATTTGCCATAGTACTGCCTACTCGGTATCATTAATTCCTCAAATAAATACTGGGAATACAATGACGTACCTATACCAAGCTGCTATACCAGATTTAGTCTTCTGTCGTAGAACACTTCACAGAAATTTGTGAGCAAAACGATCATCATGCTAAAGCGGGTATTTTGACGGTTACGTCCGTTACGAAGATTCATCATACCGTAGCACTCAGGCAAAAATTCTTAATCTCATATAATTACCATTTCCTGGCACCTTTGTGTTCACTCCACAAAATAAACTAATACATTTGGTACGATAACCTTGTTCTTCATGAAATATTTTTGAGAACTGCCAATAAGTTCTGTCTGAATGTTACGTCCGTTACGGTGGAATTACCCAAAATTCAATTAAATAGCGTATCAAATCGCAGAACACAAAATGTCGATCTATACTCTATACCTTCACAGCAAAAACAAACATGGTGAACACCTTGTCGGTTGGACCTTATTGTGTTTTTTTAATATGTATCGATGTCAAAGTGAGAGGTGGATTACAAATGGAGATCGCACAAAGCGATTCTTGCACGTTTTCAGTGGATGACACACCTCCCGAGTCACCGCACCGCACAGCACCGCAGGACCCACCAAAGGCGGAAATGTACGTCTCATCGATGTGAGATTGAAAACACGTGTACTTTTCCCGAAACTAACAACCAAGCAGCTTGGAGAGCGCTCGCCAAGTGGCTTAAGCATTCGAGCAAGCACTCCAACGAAACGGTCAATAATAAACGGCTCCCTTGGCACGCAATTGGTATTCATCGAACCGTCGTATTAAACATACACCTCCCAGAGACGCCCGGAATGTCACGTACTTCCAAGTTGGACAAATGAACACTTTTCTCGGAGTCGGAACTGCTTGCAAGTTCGATTCTGGAACTTAAATTTTGTAATTCTTTTTAGTTTAAGAGAAACTCGTGGCGAACACATATGCGGAAGTGAAATAAAACAACGAACGCTGATGTCTCCGGGCGTTTATAAGCATTGCAATGTACCCAACGATTCGTAGCGATGATGAACAGCTTGTTCCAAGTTGCGACCTGTTCCAAGTCAAGGTCCGAAAACATGGACCATCTTCTATCTTCTCATCCAAACTCTCTCTTCCTTCTTCTTCATCCAAACTCTCTCTCCTCTATTGGTGACTTCAATTCATCACGCCAGTTGGCTAGGTTGGTACCTCTCTCACCTGTCATGGTACCTCAGCAAAGCTTTCTGTGACTCATTGGACTGACTCAATCGGTCAATATTTCCCGACCCGGGATCAACCAATGGTACTCCATCTTCTTCTAGATCTGATTTTGACAAATTTCCTGACATATCTGCTGCTCTTCCTCCGCTCCAATCGGTTCTTCTGACCACTCGTCTTGTCAAAGTGGACATCTCTCTGGCTGTTATCAGAGAACCACCTCACCGCCGTCGAGTCTGGCATTTCACGCAAGCCGACTGGCAGGGTCTCCAAGCAGTATCAAACTTAATAGACTGGTCTCCTATCACTACTTTCTCAAACATCAACTCATCCTGGGAATTCTTTCAAAGAAACTTGCTCTACCTCATGCACAGATTTTCCCCTCTCGTCTTCAGTTGTCCTACCCTTCCTCCCGCCCTTGTTTACTGAAGCTTGTGGCGGGCAGTTGTCCTGAAACAACTTGCCTTTGCCTCATGGAAGCAAACCCAACTGTGGGCAATCTCAGTTCCTTCCACAAAGCTCGGACAATTGTGTATCTACCCTCAGAGAAGCCAGAAAAAACATCTTCTCATCTTCAAGTCTGAACTTCTCAAACCTCTCTCCTCCTCAAAATCCTTGGTGGCGTTAATCAAATCTGTTTCTGGTGTATGTTCCCCCTCCATCCCTCCTTACCTCAAATGGCTGCACTGCTGATACCGCACGTGATAAAGCTGAATGTCTAACTCGTGTTGCAGCAAATCTTGTGTCCTAAAACCCATCACTTTCTCAACCCACCTTACCCAGTCGCACCCAACTGTCCCTGGACTCTGTGTCCTTTTCTTTCTAACAAGGTGGAGAGCTTGCTTTCAAAACCTCGACTCAGATTCTGCAACCGGTCCAGACGGCATCAGCCACGTGTCCTCCAAGCCTGCCTCTTCTGCCCTTGCTCACCCCTCTCTGTTCTATTACCCTCTCATTTGCTCAAGTCATCTGCCATCTGCTTGGAAATCTGCTAACATCACTGCCCTGCATAAAAAAGGTGCAAAAACAGATCCCTGTAACTACAGACCAATCAGCCTTCTCCCAATCATCAGCAAGGTTATGGATCCATCATCGCTTCAGACATGAATCCTTCCTCTTCCCAATGGCTTGATTTCCGATCATCAATTTGGTTTCAGACCAGGTCACTCTACCCTGATATGCTGCTTCTGCTCTCCCATCAATGGATGGAGTCCTCAAGCCAGACAGAAATCCGAGCCGTATCCTGGACATATCACGTGCTTTTGACACAGTCTGCACCCTGCACTACTCACCAAACTCTTCCCATGGTATCCAAGGGCCATCTCCACTCATGGTCGCAACTTCCCTCTCCTGTCGCAGTCAACGTGGCCCTAAATGGAGTTCTTTCATCCTCTTCCTGTGCAGCTGGAGTTCCTCAAGGTAGCGTTCTGGCCCTGTTCTTTTTCTGTTTTCATCAATGATCTCTCCGGACTCTCTGGAAAATCCTCTATATCTCTTTGCCGATGACTCCACCCTCTGCCGTACCATCTGTCATCCCTCAGAACGCAAGCAGCAGCTTCTTCGCTCACTGCAGATCTGGGGTAAAATCACAATTGGTCCAACACATGGAACATGTCTTTCAATCCAACAAATCTCACACTCTCACTATGTCTCTTCGAAAGGACCGTTTTAGAAAACCCCCCCATCCACTTTCTCAACAATCCTCTGGAAGAAGTCTTTTCTTTCAAGCTTCTGGTCTCACTATCTGCCATGACCTTTCCTGGGAAAGTCACATTTCCAACCTCGCCTCAAAAGCCAGTCGCGACTGGAATCCTCCGTCCTGCAACGTCCTTCCTCGGCCCTCTTGAGCTCCTGACCACTTACAAAGCTTTTGTCCATAGCCTGATTGAGTACTGCTCTCTCCTCTGGCTGGTGCTCCTGCCTCCCACCTTTCTCGGCTCACGCTGTCGAAACCAGGGCATTTAGGATCATCGGCATCTCCCGCAATGAAGCTGAGTCTTTGGGCCTCTCACTCAATCACCGCAGGTTGGTCGGTGGTCTTTTCTGTCTTCTACGACTCCTCTCCAGCCTTGCCCCCCTGCTCTCTCTGCCATTTGTCCCCACCACATTTGCACAGGGCGCTCAAGGTCCGCCAACAACCCCCCTTCTGGTAAAACTACCAAAATCAACGAACCACTGCTCACCCTTCACTCCTTCATTCCTCTTTTTTTCCCGCCTTTGGAATAAACTTCCCTCACTCTATTCTTTCCCATTCTTTCCCTCCAGCTTTCAAAACAGCTGTTCACCACCACCTCTTATCATCCCCCCATCCAAATCCTCGATCTTTTCTACCCCCGATAATCCACCCAAGCCCACTTCCTTCAATTCCCCTGCTTCCTTCCTGAAAGTCCCTGTAATGTCCATCTTTCTCTTTCCCATGTTCCCCGTCCCATCCCCATCCCTCTCCCTTCCACAATTCACCTAATGTGTTCTGTTCCCCACTGTTTTGTCCCTTCCACTCCCGATCCTCTGTCTCATGCCCCCTTGCTGTGCGTTGTGTGTTAGCTCTCATACGCAGCCTCGACATGTATTACAAAAAAAAAAAAAAAAAAAAGGGTCACGTTTTTTCAGGTCAAAAAATCATGGCGCTTCAGACTCCAGCGAGTTACCCAGGAACGCCGTGAAGACCCCAGACAGCGAGGTGGCCAAGGATCGGCTGATGAAGGATAAAATTAAATGTTGTTGTTCGTCTTTCGGCTGCTCCCAGTTAGGGGTCGCCACACGGATCACCCGTAAATGATCCGCATACTGGTTTGGCATAGGTTTTACACCGGATGCCCTTCCTGACGCCAACCCTGCGTCGCCTCTTACGAACATAGGGATAAGGATTGGGTTTCGCCATGATTCCGGGCTGCCCTACACCCTCTCATTAGTGCGGCCCAGCACAGAGTCCCGTCCTCAAGCGATCCTCCAACCCAAGCCTCCGAGTAACCGGATTACAGGCGCACGCGACTACGCCCAGGAAGGATAAAATTAAATGAGCTGTTAATTATTTTCAAAAGAGGAATTTAATTAATTTAAACACAATTTTACTCTTGTACTTCCTTGAGTTTTCTTGTGTTGCATGCAAAAGTTTCAGGCTTCTCGGTTTTATAGTTTTGGAGTGATGGGGAGACACACTGACACACACAGAACAACTCACACACACACTCACACACACACACACACACATTGCCTTTTTATTAGAAAAAAGATTATTCAAATTGAATTTAGAATGGGATTCAAATAAATTCAAGTTCTTTCTTTCCCCGCTAATCCAAACCAAACCCACCTCCTTCAAATTCCCTGCTTTCCTTCCTGAAAGTCCCGTCGTGTCATCTGTGTACCCTGTGTACCCCACCCCATCCCTCTCCCTTACCGCAATCTCCTCATTTCTCTGTTCACCACTTTTTTCCTCCCACCCCCCCCCCCACCTTTGTCTCCTGTTCCCCTTGTATTTCTGTTGTGTTCGCTCTCATACGAGCCTTCGACAATGTATTCAAAAAAAATATATATCTCATTTATTAATACCAAGCTTGCACACTATAATAAACTCGGCTCGCCGTCACACGATCCCTATGAAAATTGCTGTGACACTTAGCGCATTTCTGACAATGTTTGGAAGTCTTGCGTTCCATGATGTACCACTTGTATGTATTTGCCACAATGCGTTATGTTTGTCATTCCCGTGTTACGAGTCTGTTCGTCTGCTACCAGCTATTTTAACTTCTATCCCTCATGTGCACGTGCGGGTATCGTAGTATATATATATATATTTATCCAAATGGAAGACCAAATAGAAGCAAAAAGCAAAGATTGATCATCAGAGGAACCTTATAGGATTGCTTTCAGCTTGCTACTCCTCTACCCTCAAGCCCCATTCCAGGACAGTCAGTGAGACCTTATTTAAAATAAAAAATTAAAACAAATTACAAAACCCCGATATACTATTCATACTGATCAGATTAGCGTCTGGTTCACAAGCAATTATATGTCATAAACGAACGCACCGTTGACCATCAATTTTAAAAAATATCCACACTTATTCCTCAATGATGAGTACTTACCATGCACCAAGTTTCAATTTTTTCCTTGGTGCTGCTTATCAGAGGACCACAGAGTCCCAAAAATTTTCCCAATGATGGTCCTGGGGTTCAGATGGTCCTTTCGGCAGAACCATCGTGAGAGTGTGAGATTCATCAGGATGAATGAAAGACATGTTCCACGTGTTTTTTTTTTTGGGGGGGGGGGTATACATTGTTGAGCCTCGTGATGAAGCTAAACATCATCGCACACACAAGGTGGCAGGAGACAAGGGGGTGGGAGAGGGGAAAGACAAAACATGGGGAACAAGACATTGGAAGATCTGTGGAAGGAAAGGGATGGGGGGGAAAAACGTATGTACAAGATGGACACTACAGGGGACTTTAGGAAGGGAAAGCAGAGAATTGAAGAGGTAGGGTTGAGGTTGATTAAATGGGATAAGAAAAGATCAGGTTTTTGGGATTTTGGAAGATAGAGGTGTGTGAACAGCTGTTTTAGGCCTGGGGCGAGAAGCGATTAAGAGAGTAGTGAGGATTTATTCCAAAGGCAAGAAAAAAAGAGGAGTGAAAGAGTGAAGGCGAGCATGATTAATGATTTTGATAGTTTTACCAGAGGGGTACTGCGGACTTGAAGCACCCTGCGGAAATATGGGGGAATATCGCAGACAGAGTGGGGGGGGGGGTGGGGTGTACACCTGAGAGGAGAACAGTAGAAGACAAAAGACCACTGACCTGCCGTGCAGTGAGAGATGTTGAGAGGCCCAAAAGACTCACCTCACCGTGAGAGATACCCAATAATCCCAAAATGCCTTGGTTTCCACAGCGTGAGCCGATAAATGGTGAGATGCAGGAGCACCCAGCCCAGGGAGAGCATTACCTCATCAGCTGCGACGAAAGCTTTGTATGTGGTCAGGAGCTTCAGGTGGCTGAGGTAAGGACTTTGCACGACGGAGGTTTCCAGTCGGCGGACCTGGCTTTGAAGGCCAGGTTGAAAGTGACTTTCCCAGGAAATGACGTGCATATATTGAGACACAGAAGCTTGAATGAAAGGACTTCCTCCAGAGGATTTGCGAAAAGTAGATGGGGGGTTTTCTAATGGTCCTTTCCAGAGACATAGTGACGAGTGTGAAGATTTTTTCAGGATTGAAAAATTTTCCCACTGTTGGACCAGTTGTGATTTTACTCAGATCTCGTGAGAGCGAAAGCTGCTACTTTGCCGGTCTGGAGGATGAAGATGGTAGGCAGAGGCGTGTTCATCCAGCAAATGAGATAAAGAGGATTCTTCCAGAGGGTCAGAGAGATCATTGATGGAAAACCAGAAAAAGAACAGGCCCAGAACGCTACCGTTGAGGAACCCAGCTGGACAGGAAGAAGAGATGAAAGAACCTCCAATTTAGGGCCAACACCGTTGACTGCGACGGGAGAGGAAGTGACTGTGAAGCATAGTGGAGATGGCCTTGGATACCATAGGAAGGAGTTTGGTGAGCAGGGCAGAGGTGCCAGACCGTGTCAAAATCACGCAATATGTTCTCGGGATAGGCTCTGAATTCATGTCCGGCATTGAGGACCTCCTCATTGTTGGGAGCAGAAAGCCAGCATATCCAGGTAGAGTGACTCGTCTGAAACCCAAATTGTATTGATGGAAAATTCAACAGTGGAAAGAGAAGATTTAATGTCTGAAGCCCATTTTCGATTCCCATAACCTTGCTGATGATTGGAGAAGGCTGATTGGTCTGGAGTTCAGGGATCTTTTTAGCACCTTTTATTTAGGCAGTATGTTTGCTGATTTCAATTAGGGTGCAATACCTTGAGCAAATGAGAGGGTGAAGTAGAACAGAAAGAGGGGAGCAAAGCAAGGAGCAGGTTTTTAGTTTAGTGACATGTGGCCGTCTGAACGGATTGCAGCAGAATCTGAGTCAGGTTTGACAGCAAAGCTCTCTACTTTGTCAGGATAAAAGGACAAGTCCAGGAACAGCTGGATTGTGACGGTAATAGGGATACAAGAAAGCAATGGGTTTGGACACCAAAGATTTAAAGCAAACACTAGTTTAGGCGTTTTCAGCCTTTTCAACGTGCATGTCAGCTGTCTGCAGTTCATTGACTTAAGGGAGGATGGAGGGGGAACATACTCCAGAACAGACTATAGACTCCACCAGTATTGAGGAGGGAGACAGGTTTGAAGGTCAGACTTGAGATGAGAAAGATTGTGTTTTCTGGCTCTCCTGAGGTGTGGCACACATCTTGTTCTAGCTTTGGTGAAAGGAATGATATTGCCCCCTTCAGTTGGATTCGCCTTCCATGAGGCGAAAGAAGTTTGTATCAGGACAACGCCTCACCACACGCTTCAGGTGTACCATGGGGCGGGGAAGCTTCGGACAACTGAAAGACGAGATGGGATATAATCTGTGCATGAGAGAAGACAAATTTCTTTGAAAATAATTTCCTCGGATGAGTTGATGTCGGAGAAGGAGTCAGATGGGAGACCATGTCTTGAATTTGATGGGCGCTTGAATCCTGCCAGTCGGCTACGGAATGACCAAGACCTACGGTGCTGAGGTGTTCTCCAATAACAGCCAGAGAGAAGTCCACTTTGGACAAGCGTGTGCCAGATGAAACCGATTCGAGCAGAGGAAACAGCAGAATTTTCAGGAACAATTGTTCAAAATCAGACCCGAAAGAGATAGAGTACCATTGTGGGTTGAGATCCGGGTCAGGAAGAGGATTAGATCTGCGCTCGAGATAGTATGAGTGAGGCATGGATGATTATATGATGTAGAATTGAATAAAGAAAAAATTATCATTAAGAAATGTTGTGTCTGTGCAAGTCAAGGCATTTGTTCGGCAGCCAAAAAAATGACAAATATACCCCGCAGGGAAGCAGGCTGACCAAGGGAGACCTTCATAAGGGATGATTAAATAAGGCCTCTTAATTTCTTCAAAGGGTGTTTTAATTCAACCCAACAATAATTGACAACATCTCCCGTAACACGTGATCTGTTTCCAACCCTCAGTGATTTACCCATTCAAATTCACCATTCACCTCGTGATTTTTTTACAACCTTTTCCATCACCTACATCTGTGGAAAAAAAAACTCTCTCAAATATAATAATAATAATAATAATTATAATAAAATAACGAGGACTTTAAATGCCTTCACCTTCCTCCTTTTCACACGTGTGTTCTTCATTACTGCTATCATAATTCCCACTCTTCTATTTCCACAGAACTGCTTCTCAATTCGACCTCTCCTTCATAACCTTGCTTAAAAAAAATCCAACTGTTTACAGTGTTCTTCTCTCCATTCTCATTAATTCGCTTATGCATCCATCAAGAAACGTGTTTAATCAAATTTCTGAAACTAAAAATTTAAAACCCCAGAATTTGCTATGAAGTGTTACTTCCAATCACCATTCTTTTTTTTTTTTCCAACTTCGGCAAACTCACCCTCCACCCGTCACTCTCAAATGCAACCACCCACTCTTCTCCCTCCAAGCCTCCCTCTCGCCTTTCTTTTATCAAAAAACTCCCCCTCACCTTTCTCCCTCAACTCTCCCCACTCATCTTTTCTCCCACCATTTCACCCTCCCTACATCACCCCTCAAATGTGCCCCCCTCACATCCACAAACTGCACCTTCCCTCCCTCTCACCTCCATTTCATCACTCACCTTCCTCAAATCCCCACCGCATTCTGCCCCCTCTCTTGCCCCGCCCCCTCTCCCCCATTACCACAGAGCCTTTTCTCCTTCCTCATCCGGCCCCTCCCTAGCTATTCTGCCAATCCCCCAACTCTTTCAACAACTCTTCACTTACCTCCCCCGTCCTCCCCTTGTCCTACCCTCCCTCCCCTCCCATCCTCTGCACCCAAAGCCTCCCCCCTCTTCATTAACAGTGTGGACCTCAAATATCGGGCCCTTCGCTCTCCAACCTTACAATCTTTCATACAGTTTGCACTGACAAAACCAGACCTAAAACTGCCGAACAGAAAACGTTCCTCCTCAATCCGTTTCTGACCCCAAGTTAGTTCTCTCCCTGGTTACTCACTTTCTCCGGTATGACGACCTGAGCCTCTCTGGTGAGAGTTTCTCTTTTTCATCAAAAGACTTTATTCCTCACGTCTCCATGCACTGCCCTCACTCCCCCACACCCCCAGATACCTCTGCTACGCTTCCCTTCCACTTCCCACCTCAGTTTTATATGTGTTAACTTTGTCCTCCACCAAACAGTATGAGACTCCACATCTACCACCTCACTATCCGAAAACATGAACAACTTCTATCTTCTCATCCGAACTCTCTCTTCCTCATATGTGGTGCACTTCAATGTCATCACGCCAGTTGGCTGTGTGGTGTACCTCTCTCACCTGTCATGGCACCTCAGCAAAAGCTTGTCTGCGAACTCATGGACTGACCCAATCGGTTTATTTCTGATCCGGATCTCAACCAATGGTACCTCCATCTCTTCTGGAGTCTTGATTTTTGACAATTTTCCATGAAAATATCTGCTGTTCTTCCTCCGCTCACAATCGGATCTTCTGACCATCTCCTTGTCAAAGTGGGCATCTCTCTGGGGTTTATCAGAGAACCACCTCACCGCCGTCGAGCTCGGCATTTCACTCAAGCCGACTGCAGGTCTCCAAGCAGCCATCCAAACTTCTAAACTTGGTCTCCATCCCTACTTTCTCCAACAATTCAACCTATCCTGGAGGAATTCTTTCGAAAGAAACTTGCTCTCCCTCATGCCACAGATTTATCCCTTCTCCTTTCATGTGTCCACCCTTCCTCCCGCCCATTGGTTTACGAAGCTTGTGGTGAGGCAGTTGTCTTGAAACAATGTTGCCTTTCCTCATGGGAAAGCAAACCCAACTGAAGGGAATCTCAGTTCTTCCATAAATCGTGTCCACCCTCAGAGAGCAGAAAACAAATCTTTCTAAGCTAAAGTCTAACTCTCAAAAACCTCTCTCCCTGCTCCAAATCCTAGTCGTTGTCTAATCAAAATATTTCTGGTGTTATGTTCCCCCTCCTCCCCTCCTTACTCAAATGGCCTGCACTGCTTGATTACCGCACTGAAAAGGCTGAATGCCTAACTCGGTGTTTGGCATGAAAATCTTGTGTCCGAAACCCATCACTTTCTGTATCCACCTTACCCAGTTCGCCACCCAAACTGTTCCCTGCGACTCGTGTTACCTTTTCTTCTGACAAGGTGGTAGCGGCTTGCTGTCAAACCTCGACTCAGATTCTGGCAACCGGTCCAGACGGCATCAGCCCACGTCTCCAAAAAACTGCTCTCTGCTCTTGCTCACCCTCTCTCTGTTTCTATCAACTTCATTTGTCCAAGGGTCATCTGCCGTCACTTGGAAATCAGCAAACATTACTGCCTGCACCACATAAAGGTGCTAAAAACAGATCCCTGCAAACACATGACCAATCAGCCCTTTCTCCCAATCATCAGCAGGTTATGGAATCGATCATCCGCTTCAACATTAAATCCTGCCTCTTCTCCAATCGCTTGATTTCGATCATCAATTTTGGTGTCAGACCAGCGTCAATCTACCCTGGATATGCTGCTTCTGCTCCCAACAATGGATGGAGTCCTCAATGCGGAATGAAATCAGAGCCATATCCCGAGACTATCGCGTGCTTTTAGCAGGTCTGGCACCCTGGCCCTGTCTCACCAAACTTTCTCTCTATGGTATTCAAGGCCATCTCCACACAGCTCGCAGACTTACTCTCTGTCACAGTCAACGTGTGGCCCTAAATGGAGTTCTTATCATCCCCTCTTCCTGTCCAGGCTGGATTTACTCAAGGTAGCGTTCTGCGGCACGGTCTTTTTCTTGGTTTTCATCAATGATCCTCCGACTTCTGGAAAATTCCTCTTTATCTGTTTGCTGAATGACTCCATCCTCTTGCCGTACATCTGTATCCCTACAACCGGCAAGCAGCAGCTCTTCGCTCACTGCTGATCTGGATAAAATCACAAACTGGTCCAACACGGGAACACGTCTTTCAATCTGACCAAATCTCACGACTCTCACTATGTCTCTTCCAAATAACCTTTGGAACCAACCCCCCCCCATCTACTTTCTCAACAATCCTCTGCGAAAATACTTTCTTCAATGCTTCTGTGTCTCACTATCTGCCATGATCTTTCCTGCATAGCCACATTTCCAACCTGGGCCAACAGAGCCAGTCACCGACTGGGAATCTCCTTCCTAGGGAATTGCAAAGTCCTTTCTCGGTCCACCTGAAGCTCCTGACCACATACAAAGTTTTCCTCCGCAGTCTGAGGAGTACTGCTCTCCCCTTCGCTTGGTGCTCCTGCCTTCTCACCTTTCTCGCTTCACGCTTGGAAAAACCAAGGCATTTTGGATCATTGGTATCTCCCCGATGAGTCTGAGTATTTGGCCTCTCACTGTCTCACTGCAGGCAGGTCGGTGGTCTGTTTTCGTCGTCTACCATCTCCTATCCGGTGTCGCCCCCCCACCCCCCGCTCGTCTTCGATTTGTCCACACCATATGTTTGCAAAGGCGCTCAAGTGTCCACCAACCAACCCCCTTCTGGTTAAAACTACAAAATCAAACGAATCACTGCTCACCTTCATTATTCATTTCTTTTTCTCCCGCCTTTGGAATAAACTTCCTTCACTCTGTTCAATCCCATTCTTCACCTCCAGGCTTCAAAACACCTGTTCACCACCACCTTTCTTATCGCTCCCCCATCCATAAAAATCATCTCTCAGACCTTTTCTACCCCCGATACATCTCACCCAGGCCCACTCCTTCCAAATTCCCTGCTTTCCTTCCTGAATCCCTGTTATGTCCATCTTCTATTCCCCATGTTCTCCCTTCCACAGATCTCCTAATTGTCTCTGTTCCCCACTCCGTTTTGTCCTTACCCACTCCTTCCCCTCCTGTCTCATGCCCCCCTTGTATGCGTGTGTTGTGTGTTAGTCTCATACGAGCCTTCCACAAGGATATACAAAAAAAAAAATGCAGCAGATGGGTAATTACGTCTCAGGCAGTAATGAAGTTGTTAGGTATTTTTAAGTGTTTTGCACTAGCCAGTTTCCCATAGAGGATCTGCCTTGGAGAATCCAGTTGTCATCCATGCTATATTAACATGTCCAGCCCATGTCAGTTGGATTTCTGCAGAGTACCTCCTTGCCATTGAGGCCAATTGCCACCCTTCCAGGCTCCAGGGGCCCTTGGTGGTAATTTTGTCCTGCCATATTTCCCCAGTATGGAGTGGAGATGTTATTTTGGTGTTAAAACTTTCCAAGGCATTGATGGTCATTATCCTTCAATATTCGTTCGTCTCAAATGCTGCTGAACATCACGTCAGTCTTTAGTGACCACTGATTTGTCAGTCCAAAAGTTCTTTGCAGCATCTGCAAACTAGTTGGTGGCCATGCTTTTCGCATTTTTGTTTTTGAGACCTGGAGCATGGAGTTCTGGAGAGAAGTAGAAGTTCCACTGCAAAATACGATCGTAACACGAGGTGGCATGTCTCTGGTGGCTTCGTCCAGCATTGCGGAAAGAAGTGTCAGTGACGAGTGTGAGAGCCTTAACAGTCTTCAGCAGCAATCCGCACCCTGTGAGAACTGATACAAACCCCCACAACTCTCT
The DNA here is from genome assembly GCA_035128595.1 of Eptatretus atami. Taxonomy (NCBI): domain Eukaryota; kingdom Metazoa; phylum Chordata; class Myxini; order Myxiniformes; family Myxinidae; genus Eptatretus; species Eptatretus atami. The sequence continues at coordinate 17,546,668 of CM068953.1, read as the reverse complement.
CTTCTTT
>CM068953.1:17521470-17531643 GCA_035128595.1 Eptatretus atami | reverse complement strand
TTTTAACCCATGCTACTTGCCTCTCAAAGGCCTGCCTGTACGCATGCATACCCTTCACCCCCATATGCGTTCCTCCAACCTCCTCACATGCAGACACGCACACACCCCCACGGAGAGTCATTTGTACTACGTCCGTGTGTGCTGTCTTCGTATGTCTTCGTTTTCAGTAACTACATTGCAGCAACGATTAGTATATTTATATTGATATTTTGTCATGACAGCAGATTGCACAAAACGGTACAAAACAAACTGTGTATGTAATAGCCAAAAAGATTGACCCTTGTGGGGACAGTATCTTCATGGCTTGCAAAAGCAGGTTAATAAACACGGCGTTGCGCTCAATGAAGTTACACTTTCTGCGCATTCTTTCATCTTTTCTTCACTAAATATAATCGTCCGAACAGTCGAAAAAATAATTAAGCTTAATGCTTTGCTAAAGCCTAAGTCACATTTGCTCTACGGCTAGGATGAGGACTAAAGTGTCGAAATCGGAGTGAAATCTAAAATTTTAACAATTAGCGACTTTTATAACCAAGTGCATTTATTAATGCCTAAGTCCATTTGGCACGGCGGCCATGGGTCTACAAAATCTACGGCCACTAGCAATTATAGGGCGGCCGCAGTATTTCCACGGTCACACAATGTAGCAGTCACATATGTTTTTATTTTTGGGAGCCGCAAGGGTATTTAGAAATTGTGGAGACCGAAAACGTGGGGGTGCCGTACGGTCTTTGATTTGATGTCGCACGGTGACCTTAGGGTGTCCCTCGGCGGCCATATAATTTTCAAGGCAGACGCAGGTAGCCTCAAGGTGCCCACAAGGCGACCGCAGGGGGCCCTAAGGCGAACGTGCGCCAGACGGACGGTAACGAGTGGGTATATATACCAGTTCTTTTTTTACTGAAATAAAAATATACCGTTCGGAATATACCAGTATATATAACTGATATACTATAACAAATATATATAACTGAATATACCAGTTCGGAGTATAGGCAAACACCTATACTCCGATCTCTAGCGGTAGCGCACGGTGGACGCACGGTCGACGCAGACTGCCACAGGAGCCGTACGTAGGACGCACGGCGGGCGTAGGGGAACCGTGCATCGACCCTGCGTTGCCCGCAGTAGTCACACAAACCGCAAGGCCACCGTACGTGTAACACAGGGACGCCTTAGGACTACCCTACGGCGACCGTGGAAATAGTGCAGCCGCCCGTAATTTTTTAGGGGTTGCAAAATTCATTTTTCATTGATAAGAGCCTACGGCAGCCGCACGAATAACGCAACCCACCGTACGCCCTACGTACGGTCGACGTGACACATCTAGTCATGGCTACGGCTTGTCGAATTGCTACGGCCAACCTAGAAATGAAAAAAGTTATAACTCCGCGTATAATTCCACGGCGACCCCTACGGCCTGTAAAAGATAGCCATACGGCGTTAGGGCCACCCTGAGGCCACCTCAGAAACTCTGCGCCCCGCCGCACGTTTCTGTCAATTCAGGGGGTACGGCCGCCAGTATCCTAGCCGTAGAGCAAATGTGACTTAGCTTTAGCAAAGCATTAAGCTTAATTATATTTTTTCGACTGTTCGGACGATTATTATTTAGTGAAGAAAAGAGAAAGAATGCGCAGAAGTGTAACTTCATTGAGCGCAACGCCGTGTTTATTTAAACCTGCTTTTACAAGCCATGAAGATACTGTCCCCACAAGGGTCAATCTTTTTGTGCACTATTACATACACAGTTTGTTTTGTACCGTTTTGTGCAATCTGCTGTCATGACAAAATATCAATATAATATACTAATCATTGCTGCAATGTAGTTACTGAAAACGAAGACATACGAGAGACGCACACACGGACGTGGTACAAATGACTCTCCGTGGGGGTGTGTGCGTGTCTGCATGTGAGGAGGTTGGAGAACGCATATGGGGTGGAAGGGTATGCATGCGTACAGGCAGGCCTTTGAGAGGCAAGTAGCATGGTGTTAAAATATTTTAATGCTCCCATCTGGTTTAATGTGGAACACGGCGGTTAAAAAGAAAACGTCGCTGTTTTGAACGCATTTTATCGCCCCAGTTATGTTGTATTTGCTAGTGATGTAATGAAAGAAAAAAAAAAAGAATGTCAAAATATAGAAAAGAATGAAAAGGAAGTGAGAGGTTAGTTTATTCATTCGTATGCAGCACATGCGTGGCTGTGGGGTTGTTCGTTCTAAGGGGCGTTGCTGAAGACATGTTTTAGGCTCTCACACTCATCAACCACTTGTTTGCCGCAATGCTGGACGAAGCCACCAGAGACATGCCACCTCGTGTTACGATCGTATTTTTGCAGTGGAAACTTCTACCTTCTCTCCAGACTCCATGCTTCCAGGTCTCAAAAACAAAAATGCAGAAAAGCATGGCCACCAACTAGTTTGCAGATGCTGCAAAGACTTTGGACGACAAATCAGTGTCACAAAGACTGACGTGATGTTCAAAGCAGCATTTGACGAACAATATGAAGATAATGACACAATCATGCCTTGGAAAGTTTACACCAAATACATCTCCACTCCATACTGGGGAAAATATGGCAGGACAAATTACCACAGGGCCCTGGGCTGAAGGTGCATGGCTCAATGGCAAGGAAGGTACTCTGCAGACAATCCAACTGACATGCTGGACATGTATATAGCATGGATGACAACTGGATTCCCAAGCAGATCCTCTATGGGAAACTGGCTAGTGGCAAAATACTTAAAAATACCAACAACTTCATCTGCCTGAGGACGTAATTACCCATCCTGCATTTTTTTTTTTTGTATACCTGTGGAGGTCGTATGAGAGCATAACACACAACACACATCAAGGGGGGCATGAGACAGGAGGAGGGAGGTGGGAAGGACAAACAGTGGGGGAACAAGAGACTTAGGAGATCTGTGGAAGGAGAACATGGGAATAGAAGATGGACATAACAGGGACTTTCAGGAAGGAAAGCAGGGAATTTGAAGGAGGTGGGCCTGGTGGATTATCGGGGGTAGAAAAGGTCGAGGATTTGGATGGGGGACGATAAGAGTGGTGGTGAACAGGTGTTTGAAGACCTGGAGGGAAGAATGGGATTGAACAGAGTGAGGAAGTTTATTCCAAAGGCGGGAAAAAAGAGAAATGAATGAATGAAGGTGAGCAGTGATTCGTGATTTTGGTAGTTTTACCAGAAGGGGGTTGTTGGTGGACCTTGAGCCCCTTGCAGAAATATGGTGATGGACAAATCGAAGACACGAGGGGGGGGGGCGACACCGGATAGGAGATGGGTAGACGACAGAGAAAGAACCCGACCTGCCTGCAGTGAGACAGTGAGAGGCCCAAATACTCAGACTCATCGCGGGAGATACCAATGATCCAAAATGCCTTGGTTTCCCACAGCGTGAAGCCGACGAAAGGTGAGAGGCAGGAGCACCAGCGAAGGGGAGAGCAGTACTCCCTCAGACTGCGGAGGAAAACTTTGTATGTGGTCAGGAGCTCAGGTGGACCGAAGAAGGACTTTTGCATTCCCAAGGAAGGAGGATTCCCAGTCGGTGACTGGCTCTTGTTGCCAGGTTGGAAATGTGGCTATGCCAGGAAAGATCATGGCAGATAGTGAGACACAGAAGCTTGAAAGAAAGTACTCTTCCAGTAGGATTGTTGAGAAAGTAGATGGGGGGGGGGGTTGGTTCCAAACGGTCCTTTTGGAGAGACATAGTGAGAGTGTGAGATTTGTCAGGATTGAAAGACATGTTCCACGTGTTGGACCAGTTTGTGATTTTTTCCAGATCAGCAGTGAGCGAAGATGCTGCTGCTTGCCGGTTGTAGGGATGACAGATGGTACGGCAGAGGATGGAGTCATCAAAACAGATAAAAAGGATTTTCCAGAGATCGGAGAGATCATTGATGAAAACCAGAAAAAGAACCGTGCCCAGAAGCTACCTTGAGGAACTCCAGCCTGGACAGGAAGAGGGGATGAAAGAACTCCATTTAGGCCACACGTTGACTGTGACAGGAGAGTAAGTCTGCGAGCCATGAGTGGAGATGGCCTTGGATACCATAGGAAGAGAGTTTTTGTGAGCAGGGCAGGGTGCCAGACCGTGTCAAAAGCACGCGATATGTCTCGGGATATGGCTCTGATTTCATGTCCGGCATTGAGGACCTCCATCCATTGTTGGAGAGCAGAAGCAGCATATCCAGGTAGAGTTACCTGGTCTGAAACCAAATTGATGATCGGAAATCAAGCCATTGGAGAAGGGAAGGATTTTAATGTCTGAAGCGATGATCGATTCCATAACCTTTCTGATGGGATGATTGGGGAGAAGGCTGATTGGTCTGTAGTTGCAGGGATCGTGTTTAGCACCTTTTCTGTGCAGGGCAGTAATGTTTGCTGATTTCCAAGTAGATGGCGCAGATGACCTGAGCAAATGAGAGGGTGAATAGAACAGAGAGAGTGTGAGCAAGAGCAGAGGGAGCAGTTTTTCGGAGACGTGGGCTATGCGTCTGGACCGGTTTGCAGAATCTGAGTCGAGGTTTGACAGCAAGCCCCTCCACCTTGTCAGAAGAAAAGGACACAGAGTCAGGGACAGTTGGGTGCGACATGGGGTAAGGTGGATACAGAAAGTGATGGGTTTTCGGACACAAGATTTTCATGCAAACACCGAGGTTTAGGCATTCAGCCTTTTCACGTGCGGTATCAGCAGTGCAGCCATTTGAGGTAAGGGAGTGGATGGAGGGGGAACATACACCAGAAACATATTTGATTAGACGCGACTAGGATTTGGAGGAGGGAAGAGGTTTGAGAGTTCAGACTTTAGCTTAGAAAGATGTTGTTTTCTGGCTCTCCTGAGGGTAGATACACACTTGTTCGAGCTTTATGGAAGGAACTGAGATTACCCTCAGTTGGGTTTGCTTTCCATGAAGAAAAGGCAACTTGTTTCAAGACAACTGCCTCACCACAAGCTTCAGTAAACCATGGGCGGAGGAAGGGTAGGACAAATGAAGAGGAGAGGGGTAAATCTTGCATGAGGGAGAGCAAGTTTCTTTGAAAGAAATTCCCAGAATGAGTTGATGTTGTGAGAACAGTAGCGTATGGGAGACCAGTTAGAAGTTTGATGGCTGCTTGAAGACCCTGCCAGTCAGCTTGAGTGAATGCCAGACTCGATGGCGGTGGGGTGGTTCTCTTATATAGCCAGAGAGATGCCCACTTTGACAAGGACGTGGTCAGAAGATCCGATTGGAGCGGAGGAAGAACAGCAGAATTTTCAGGAAAATTTGTCAAAATTCAGATCCAGAAGAGATGGAGTACATTGGTTGAGATCCGGATCAGAAATTAAACCGATTTAGGTCAGTCCCAATGAGTCGCAGAAAGTTTTGCTGAGGTGCCATGACAGGTGAGAGAGGTACCCACACCCAGCCAACTGGCGCGTGATGACAATTTGAAGTCACCACATATGAGGAAGAGAGAGTTCGGATGAGAAGATAGAAGTTGGTTCATGTTTTCGGATAGTGAGGTGTAGATGGAGTCATCACTGTTTGGTGGACGATAACAGTACACATATAAACATGAGGTGGGAGTGGAGGGGAAGCCGTAGCCAGAAGGTATTCCTGGGGGTGTGGGGGAGTGAGGGCAGTGCATGGAGACGTGAGGAATAAAGTCTTTGATTGAAGAGAGCAACTCCTCCGCCAGGACGAGGCCTCAGTCTGTCATACCGGAGAAGGAGATACCAGGGAGAGATACTTGGGGGTCAGAAACGGCTTTGAGGGAGGAACGTTTCTGTTCGCAGTTTAGGTCTGGTTTGTCAGTGGCACCTGTATGGAAGATCTGTCACGTTGGAGCGAAGGCCCCGGTTTTTGAGGTCCACACTGTTAATGAAGAGGGGGGAGGCTTTGGGGTGCAGAGGATGGAGGGAGGGGGAGGGCTAGGACAAGGAGGAGGAGGGGGAGGTAAGGAGAGTTGTTTGAAAGAGTTGGGGGATTGCAGCATAGCTAGGGGAGGGGCCGGATTGAGGAGGAGAAAGGTCTGTGGTGCTGGGGGAGGGGGGGAAGAGAGGGGGCAGAATGCTGGTGGGAGGATTTGAGGAGGTGAGTGATGAGATGAGTGTGAGAGGCAGGGAGAAGGTGGCAGCTTTGTGATGTGAGGGGACAACGTTGAATAAGGTTGAGTGGCGGAGAGTTGAGGAGAAAGAGTGAGGGGGATGTTTTGAGAAAGGCGAGAGGGAGCTTGCAGAGGGAGAAGGTGGGATGTTGCTTTGAGAGTGAGGTTGAGAAGGGTGAGTTGGCACTGAAGTTGGAAAAAAAAGAATGGTTGATGGAAAGTAAACATTTCATTAGCAATTGGGGTTTTAATTTTATATGTCAGGAAATTTGATTAAAACGTTTCTTGATGTATGCAATAAAGGCGAATTATGAGAATGGAGAGAAGAAACACTGTAACAGTTGGATTTTTTAGCAAGCGTATGAAGGAGGAGGTCGAATTGAGGAGCTTCTGTGGAAATAGAAGAGTCGGGATTATGATACAGTAATGAGAACACACGTGTGAAAGTGAAGGAAGTGAAGCATTATAAGTCATCGTTATTATTTATATAATATATTATTATTATTTGCAGAGAGTTTTCCAACAGATTAGGTTGATGAGAAGGTGTAGAAAAAAATCCACGAGTGAATGGTGAATCTCGAATGGGTAATCACTGAGGGTGGAAACAGATCAGTGGTTACGGGAGATGTGTAGTCAATTATGTTGGGTGTGATTTAAAACACCCCTTTTTGAAGAGTAATTAACGGCCTTATTTAATCATCCTTTATTGAAAGGGTCATCCTGGTCAGCCTTGCTCTCCCTCGGGCGTGGGGTCATATTTGGTCATTTTTTGGCCTGTTCCGAACAAGCCTTGACTTTGCACAGGACCACACACTTCTTGAATGATTAATTTTTCTTTATTCACATTCCTCCTCATTATCATCATCACATGCCTCACTTTTCATATTTACTCATCGGAGACCGACACAATCTATCATCTTCCTGACCCGGATCTCAACAATGGTACTCTAATCTCTTCGGGATCTGATTTTGAACAATTTTTCCTGAAAATACTGCTGTTCTCCTCTGCTCGAATTCGGTTCATTGGCCACACGCTTGTCAAGTGGACATCTCTCTGGCTGTTATTGGAGAACCCACCTCAGCACCGTCAAGTCTGGCATTCCGCTCAGGCCGACTGGCAGGGATCTTCAAGCAGCATTCAAACTTCAAGGACTGGTCTCCCATCTCGACTTTCCTCCCGACATCAAACTTTCATCGAGGAATTATTTCAAGCGGAAATTGGCTCTTTTCTCATGCACAGATTTTATCCCATCTCGTCTTCAGTTGTCCGAGCCTTCCTTCCCGCCCTGGTACACTGAAGCGTGTTGGTGAGCAGTTGTCTGATACAACCTTTCTTCGCCTCATGGAAGGCGAATCCAATGAAGCAATCTCCCACTCCTTCCACAAAGCTCAGAACCACAGTGTGTGCCAAACCCTCAGAGAAGCCAGAAAACACATCTTTCTCATCTCAAGTCTGACCTCTCAATCCTGTCTCCCTCCTCCAAATACTTGCGTGAGTCTTAGTTAAGTCTGTTTCTGGAGTATTTCCCTCCTTATCCCCTCCCTTACCAAATGACTGCCACCAGCTGACACTGCACTGAAAAGGCTGAAGCCTAAACTCGTGTTTGCTTCTAAATCTTGTGTCCCAAACCCATTGCTTCTGTACCCACTTTACCCAGTCACATCCAGCTGTTCCTGGGACTTGTCCTGTTTATTCCTGACAAAGTAGAGAAGCTTGCTGTTCAAACCTCGACTCAGATTCTGCTCAATCCGCAGACGGGCCCACATTGTCCTAAAAACCTGCTTCCTCTGCTCTTGCTCGCCCTCTTTTGGTTCTAGTCACCTCTCATTTGCCTCAAAGTTCATCTGCCAACCTAATTTGGAAATCAAGCAAACATCACTGCCCTAAAATAAAAAAGGTGCTAAAACAGATCCCTGCAACTCCAGCACCAATCAGCCTTCTCCCAATCATCAGCAAGGTTTATGGAAATCGATTAATGGCTTCAGACATTAAATCCTGTCCTCTCTCCACTGGCTTGATTTCCGCGATCATCAAATTTTGGTTTCAGACGAGGTCATGTACCCTGGATATGCTGCTTCTGCTGCTGCCCAACAATGCGTATGGAGTTTCCTCAATGCCGGACATGAATCAGCCAAGCCAAATTGTCACTCCCGAGACATATTGCGGGTGCTTTTTGACACTGGTTTCTGGCACTCTTTTTGCCCTTTGCTCACCAAACTCTCCCCTTCCTCCCATGGTCTCCATTCCAAGGCCATCTCCCACTCATGGCTCACAGAACTTATCCTCTCCCGTTCGCAGTCAACGCTGTTGGCCCTAAATGGGAGTTCTTCATCTCTTTCTTCCTGTCCACGGCTGAGTTCCTCAATGGTTAAGCGTTCTGGGCCCTGTTCTTTTCTGGTTTTCATCAATAATTCCTCTTGACCGCTCTGGAAAATCCTCTTTATCTTCTTTGCTGATGACAACACCCTCTGCCCCCGTACATCTCTCATCCCTCAGACCGGCAAGTAGTCAGCTTCTTCGCTCGGTGCCGCAGATCTTTAGTTCTCCAAATTATCACAAAAACTGGTCCATACATAGTGGAAACATTTTCTTTCAATCTGAGGCAAACCCTCTCAACACTCTCACTTATGTCTCTGCGGAAGGACCAGTTTTAGAAAACTCCCCCATCTACTTCTCAACAAAAATCCTTCTGAGGAAGTCCTTTCATTCAAGCTTCTGTGTCCGAATATCTGCACGATCTTTCCTGCGGGAAAGTCACATTTCCAACCTGGCCTTCAAAGGCCAGTCGCCGCACTGGACAATCCTCCGTCGTGCAAAAGTCCTCCTCCAGTCCCACCTGATGCTCTCTGACCCCACATACAAAAGCCTTATCGTCCGCAGCCCTGATGGAGTACTGCTCTCCTCCACTGGGCTGGTGCTCCTGCATTCTTCACCTTTTCTCGCTTCACGCTGTGGAAAACCAATAAAGGCCATTTTGCGCAAATTATTCGGTATCTCACCCGGTATGAGGTTGGTCTTTGGCCTCTCACACTTCTCTCACTTGCAGCAGGGTCAGTGTCTGTTTGTCTTCTACTGTCTCCTCTCAGGTTCACCCCACCCCTCCCCCCCACTCTGTCTGCGATATGTCCCCCCCCCCCCATATTTCCGCAGGATCGCTCAAGGTCCGCCAGTAACCCCCTTCTGGTAAAACTATCAAAATCATTAATCACCTGCTCGCCTTCACTCTTTCATCCTCTTTTTTCTTGCCTTTGGAATAAACTCCCACACTCTCTTTAATCTTCCTTTCTTCCCTCCAGGCCTTCAAAACAGCTGTTCACCACCACCTCTTATCTTCCCCAAATCAAAACCATTGATCTTTTCTATCCCCATTAATCAACCTCAACCCTACCTCTTCAAATTCTCTGCTTTCCTTCCTAAAAGTCCCTGTAGTTCATCTTGTACACCACGTTTTTCCCCACCCATCCCTTTCCCTTTCCAAGATCTTCCAATGTCTCTGTTCCCCACTGTTTTGTCTTTCCCTCTCCCACCCCCTTGTCTCCTGCCACCTTGTTGTGCAAGATAATGTTGTAGCTCTCATACGAGCCTCAACAATGTATACACCCCCCCCCCAAAAAAAAAAAACACGTGGTGCGAAAAACATGAAATCTTCAATCCCCTGCCAATGTAATCTCACACTCTCCGATGTCTCTCCGGAAAGGACCATTCTGGAACCCCAGACCATCATTGGAAAAATTTTTGGACCTCTGTGTCTCTGATACAGCACCAAGGAAAAAAATTGAGAACTTGGGTGCCAATTGCCTAAAGTACTCATCATGAGGAATAAGTGTTGAATTTTTAAGATGTCTACAGAGTGCACTTCGTATATGACATCCATGTATTTGCCATATGTTAGAACGAACGCGTACATCTGATTACAGTATGAATATGTATCGGGTTTTTTGTAATTTGTTTAATTTTTTTTAATAAGGTCCTCACTTGACTGTGCCTGGATGACTTTGAGGAATAAGGAGTAGCAGCTGAAATGCCTAATCCTATCAATGGTTCCCTCCTGATGACTCAAACTCTCTTCT
>CM068953.1:17502579-17514350 GCA_035128595.1 Eptatretus atami | reverse complement strand
GAGGAGCATCCTCAGTTACCTTGCTGGGGTCTTAATTCGCCATTTTTTGGTTGCATCCTTGTTGCATGCAGGCAGGCCTTTGCCATGTAGATAGTGTGGGTTTTTAAATGCTCGCCGCGCCGGTTTTATATGAACCCGGCAGTTAAAAAGAAAATGTTGCTGTTTGGGGCCCATTTTATCACCCTTCCTTCCCTCCCTCACGCTGCTTTCCCCTCCCAAGAGCTGCCTTCCCTTGCTACACCACCTCCCTTCCCCTCACACTGCCTTATCTTCCCTTTCCATCACGCAGCCTCCCTCACCTCCCTCACGCTTACTCCCTCCCTCTCCGCCCCCTCCCCGTATGGGCATCTCCGAAGGTCCTCGTGCTGTATTAACATTTGTTTTAATGTACCCCATTATTCATTACTCTGTACTACCCCCCCCTCTTCCACCAATCCCACTCCCAAACGCAAGATGAGAACCCTCCCCTCATACTTACCTCCTCCCAAACTCCCTCCTCCTCACCAACTCCCCCCCCTCCTCTCTCCTATCTTCCTCGCTCCCACCCCCCTGGAGTGTACACAACATTGGTGGCGGTCGCTCTCCCCACCCCTCCACTTCCTTGCTCTCCCTCCTCCTTCTAGCTCCCCTTACCTCCCCCTCCCCTCTCACACCCCCCTTCTCTCATCCTCCTCCTCTCTGTCCTCTATCCCTCCCTTCCTCTTTTTCTCTCCTCTCCCTCCTCTTTTTTTGCATCGGGGTTTTGCAACACTTTTACATGTCGTGTGTCTGTCCGGGCTGTAACTTTTTTACCATTTGAGCTTTTATCATCAAATTTTGTACAAAGCTTTATTATGAGAATATAGAGAAGACAACATATGAATATGTGGTTGAAATTTTCATTAATATTATTATTGTTATTATTATTATTCGACCCTTTTTTGGCCTTTTTTGCTCTATTATTTTTTCAACATTATTTTTTTCTCTGCAACTCAATTATCCTATTGACACAATTTTCAGGGCCTGGCTGGGACCGCGACCCCTACCCCAATGGAGAATATTTTAATGATAATTGTGACGTCATAGGTCATGTGATATGGCAGCCGTCTTGGATTAAACGCAAACTTTTTTTTTAACGTTATATCTCTGAAACCGCTGATCGGAAAAATTTGAAGCTTGGCACATCTCATTATACTCCTAATGAGGAAGAAAGGATTGTAAGGATGACGTCATTGGTGAACTGGTAGATCAGCCATAAATGCTTTAATCAAAGTCCTTGTTTACCATTGAGATTCAGTGTGCGTGTCCAGGCTGTAACATTTTTACCAATTGAGCTTTTGTCATCAAATCTTCAACAAACCTTTATTATGAGATTGTGGAGAACATAAATTAATAAAATGAAGAATTTTTTTTAACTGTCGTTTTCGTCAAGTTTCGTTCGAGTACAAAGCGGACGCTTTGCATTTTGAGATGCTTTGTCGTTATTTATTTGTTCATAATTCTAAGAATTTCAGTAATTTATTCATAAATGTATGAATTATCTCTGTAATTTATTAATAATTATATGAATAAATGCATTATTTATTAATCATTGTTAAATAAACTGTGTAGCTATTTATTAATAATTGTATGAAATAACTGTCATTATTAATCATTACATGAATGACTAATTATTTCATAATTGTATGAATAAACTGTGTAATTATTTATGGGTAATTGCATGAATATACTGGAATTATATGTTATTTATACAAATGAATTGTGTAATTACCTCTGCCATCAAAGTAGGATTGAGGTTATATTTTCACCCCGTCTGTCTGTCTGCCTGTGAACAGGATAACTCAAAGAGCTATGGACGAATTCGGACGAAACTTGGTGGACAGGTTGGGTGTGTGACAGATTAAATGATTCGATTTTGGTGAAGATCTGGATCCAGATACAGATACAGATACAAGAATTTTAAGTGATTCGTGGCACTTATAGCCTGGTGTTGTTGGTACAATAGCCTGGTGTTGGCTCAGTGGTTAGGGTAGCGGCTTGGGATCCAAGGGTCCTGAGTTCAAGCCCCGTTGGCCACTGAATTAATACACACCAGGGGGTTGACTCAGCCTGTCATCCTTCTGAGGTCGGCAAATTGAGTACCAGCTTGCTGGGATATTTGAGCCATTCGAGGTCAGAAAATCATCTATGGCAGCGGGTAGATGAGGCACGGATTAGCGACTGCTAATATACTTGCAGAACAGTATGAAGTGCACTCCGCCTTAGGGGGGAGACCGGTTCAAGCGAACACCGTGATCTACAATAGGACTGGCAACCACTGTAGATTATTTCTGCCATGGAGAGGCAAAATGCCCGAGTACGCTCGATCAGATGATGAAGTGATTCGTCACCGTTGAGAGATGGGGCCAAACACGATATATCCCGCAATTCGCGGATTCACTATTTGTGGACCCCATGTATTCGCGCTTTATAAAATGAGACCTGCTTCGATATTCGCAGTCCTGTGCTTCGCGTGTTCACGGTGTTGTTTTTTTTCTTGCGTTTTTTTCGCAGTTTTTATTTTTTTTATTGCATTTTCGCAGCCATTTTCACAGTTATTTTCCGTGCATATTCACAGTTTTTCGTCGGCGTTTTCGCGGTTTTTCACAGGATTTTTGCTTTTCCCTCATAAATCACGAACTGCCAGAAACCTATCCCCCCTTTTTGCATTGAAACAATGCCTCGCTATGCGCGGAATTTTCCAGGAAAGTATCCCCCACGAATAGTGGAGTGCGACAGTGCAGCACGATATTTCAAAAGGTTGTGGACGAGTTATGACAAAACTATGTGGATGAGTTGGTTAAGTGACAAGTACAAGCCGATTAGATTTTGGTTCATATCCAGATCCAGATTGGGCTTATCAGTGGGATACAAAGTGTAAACTGTTCAGCCTGGCGGAGTATGAGTGCCGTTACTGAGTGCCGTTCTATTTATTTATATAATTGTATGAATTAACTAATTATTTTATAATTGTATGAACAAATTGTGTAATTGTTTATCAGTTATTGTTTTTGAGAGAAATGTGATAGATTATACTTTAGGTTTCATGTTATATTACTTCAAACACAAAAGACCTTGCATTTTAAGCTCATTCCATGTTTTATCACCCATTTTCTTTTTAGCTTTCTTTCCAAGATCAGTTGATCAGAGGGTGCACTCTGCCAGGCTTTTAAATGTATTTCCTGTACCAGCTTAACCAACTCATTAATGTATTTATTTTCTGGTTGCAAATGCCTTTGTCCTGAGCAGCTATGTCACCTTTCCTTCCTGTAAAAAAAAGTTTTTGCATCCCTCGACTCATTTAACAGCATTCATCGTTGGGTATGTTTGATCTCTCCACTAACTTTCATGGAACAGTTTGTCAAGTGTTACATTCTGTACCGAGAGAAGCCTTATGCTCATAAAATGACTTTGATAAGTCTTAATTGCACTCTTTAAGAGATGCAATGAGCCGAATCAAACCTTTACTTTGTTTGAGTAAATGTACAAAATGCAAGTTACACTGTTACGTGACAGTCACTCTCATAGTCGACGTATTATCATCGCATATATTTCTCAGAGTCTGACCACACGATCTCGCTCCTGCTGTACTCATCGTGTGCATTGTGGTATGAACGTTCGTCTCGTCTTGTCCTGTTCATATGCTGTGCGTAGTGGAGTCATTGTTGTTGGACGAGGTGCGGCGTTTCCACCTAGCTGCTCAGATGAGCTCATTGTTGAAGTGTTTTCCTCTTTGGCATTACACTTGCAGATGGTTTTGAAATGTTGTTTCATTGCTTTGAAGGTATTTGTAAAAATAGAACAATTGGGCCTACAGCTCATTTGGGATTTCCACCTAAAATCGGAATGCATCCGATGACTGACCTTTTTGACCTCAGTAAAACCAACTTCAAATGACATTTTGGGGATCGGCTTCAGAATTTCCACTATTTTATATAAAGGAAGTAAATTACTCATTTGGATCAAGAGCGTGCTGTTCATATTTGAGTAAAAAGGTTGTTTCTTCATCCCATGGTGACCCACATAAATGTGAATTGTACAAATTTGAGATTGACCTCATTAATGAAATTGTCACAATTCCACTGTGGGTTTTTGGAGAAGTGAACTTACGCTTCATGTCATAACCTCACCAGGCCGAAATGACAGTCCAGGTATGCTCAGACTGATTGGCTTGATTATTTCCTTGCATGTGATTTGGTTTTGTGACATCATTGCATTCGTTTAGGAGTCTACCTGTAATATTCTATTACCTCCTCATAAAATACAGACCAATTAGACCAAGACTCAGATGGCTCTTTTGGTTGCCTTATGGGCCTTTATCCCAGAGACAGTTTGAAAACAAGAAAAAGAGCAATCAGAGATTGCCAACCCTCGCCAGACTTCTTTGATGTGTTATTTTTATCGGTTTTCAGTAATCCACATGGCTGTGACCTTGATGTCATATTGTGACTCTTTTGTTCCTCATGGATAGGCGGTCATATGTGTAAGTATCGGTTTTCAGGTAAATCCAACATGGCTGTGACCTATGATGTCATATGTGTGACTCTTTTGTTCCTCACGGATAGGCGGTCATATGTGTAAAGTTTCACCTCGATCTTTTTCAGCCATTTCAGAGAAGAAGATTTTTGAAGGTATTATTATATATATATATATATATATAATATAATATATATATATTATATAATATATATATATATATATGTAATATATATATTATGTATATATATGAATATGTTATATATGAATATGTATAGAATTGTATATATATGAATATATATATATATGTATATATATGTATATATATGAATATATATATAATGTATATATATGTATATATATATATGATATGTATATGTTATATGTGAATATGTATATGTATATATATAATATGTATATATGTATATGTAATATATATATATATATGTATATATATATAATTATATATATATATTATATATATATATATGGCTGCTTAATCACGTGACCGATAATGTCATCAAAAACATTTTTGTGGACAACTTTATCCCTAGGTGACCCTCAAAAATGTTTATACTGATCGGATATAGCGTTCTACATATGTAATTATGATGTCATAACGAAGGCAAGCACCTATGATGTCATAAAAATACCACACTCATTCCTCATGAGGAGTGCTTGCTATGTACCACTTGTACACCCATGGTTTGGGGAACACCTGTGTGTAGTTTCCCCTCAATTTGTCCAGCCATCCTGAAGAAGATTTTTACAGTTTTTAGGGTAAATCCAACATGGCTGTCAAACATGTGACCAATGACATCATATGTGTGAACCGTTTGTTCCTCATGCACAGGCGGTCACACGTGTAAAGTTTCGCCTTGATCTGTTCAGCCACTTCAGAGAAGATTTTTGAAGGTTTTTTTTAAATAAAAAAAACAATATGGCTGCCGAATCACGTGACTGATGATGTCATGACAATTTTTTCTGTTGAACATTTTATCCCAAGATGACCCTCAAAAATTTTCGTACTGATCGGATGTGGCGTTCTACATATGCAATTATGACGTCATAACGAAGGCACCTATGACGTCATAAAAAATGACCCTCATTCCCCATGAGGAGTACTTGCTATGTGCCAAGTTTCAAATTTTTCCTTGGTGTGGTTTCATAGATACAGAGGCCCAAAGTTTTTCCATTTTTCCAATATAGCTGCCACACCACGTGACCGATGACGTCATAATTATAATAGAAACATTAAACATGAGTAGTCACACCAATGGTGAAAATTATGTCTCAATCTGACAAGCAGTTGCGGAGAAAAACACGAAAGTTCTGTGCAGACAAACAAACAAGACGACGACGTTGTGCAGAGCACAACACTTCACTTACAAAATCCATAAAACAAATTTGACCTCAAAAATAATTGGTGGTTGGATTCAGTGACCTGAAATATAAATCCTCTTTAAAATTCAAGTGAATCGGATGAAAATTGACAATTTTAGAATTCGGCCTATATTCACCTTTTGGTATATGTGGACCTCCAATATAATTGTATGGTTGAATTCAGTGATCTGAAACATAAATCCTCTTCAAATTTTAAGTCATTCGGATGAAATTTGAGGATTTTCGAAATCTCATTGAAGTTGTTCACCTTTGGCCTATGTTGACCTTTTGACCTTTTGACCTCAAAAACAATAGGCTTCTTTCTTATGACAAACTCCTCTTCATGTGGTGAAGTTTCGTGAAGATCGGTTTAAAATTTGACCTGTAGGCGAACCAAACGACAGACAGACAGACAAGCCGGTAGCGACATGGGTAGTCGACTACCAATAGAACCTGAGCGATGGCCCGTTCGATGGGAATGACTTGAGGATTAAGACACAGAAAATTCATGATTCTAGCTTCAGGGTTAATGCTGCAGATTGTTTTTTCGTTAAAATACCCCCACATTTAGAGGTTTTTCGCCGTTTTAGGCAACGGATGGGTCCATAGCAACAGTTCTTTTCACACATAACTAGGACATACCATGAACCTACCATACCAGTTTCATGTATATCTGTCATAGTCTCTGAGATATAACGAACTTCGTTTTTTATTGTTTTCGACCCGGTTCATTCAAAGTCTATCTCTCCGACAGTTTTCATAGGATCGCTGGAAATTTTTGACAATATGGCTGAATGTACTGCCACAGTCGCCGTGGCCCGATTTGATTTTCGAAAAATAATTTTTTTTATTTCATCAAGTCCGTTGCAGGCAAGGTGGTGGTCCATAGCACAGTTCTCATTTGCACACAATAGTGTATGGTATGAACCTACCAACCAAGTGTTCATCGAAATCGCCATTGTATTAACGAGCACTGGACCGAACAGAGGACAGACAGACAGAACGGCAGACAACCATATCACGCGATGGAATCCTAATTAAGGGCACAAGAAAATTCATTTGAGATTTTTTTTTTCGACGTACCAACAGCGCGTTGCGGACAGGTATCCAGTCGATTTAGTGTTTTTCAGCCGTTCAAGCCAACAAGTCCATGCAACGGTTCTTTCTCACACATAACTAGGACATACCATGACACTACCATACAGTTTCATGTATATCTGACTCATAGTCTCTGAGATTAACGAACTTCGTTTTTTTATTGTTTTCGACCAGGGTTCATTCAAAGTCTATCTTCTCCGACGTTTTCATAGGATCCGGCTGGAAATTTTTGACTATCTGATGCTTGCCACTCGTCTCGTGGCCGATTTTTTGATTTTCGGAAAAAATAATTTGAGATTTTTTTGAAAATTTCAAGGTCCGTTGCTAGGAATGGATGTGTCCATAGCAACGGTTCTCATTTGCACACACTAGGTCATGATGAACCTACCAACCAAGTTCATCGAAATCCATTGTATTAACGGCAGCACTGATCCGACAACAGACATAACATAAGACATACAGACAGACAAACATATCGACGGAAAAATGATAAATAAGGGTAGAAACGACGGATAAACGAACAGAATTACAAAATCGACGAGCAATATACTTGAAAATCTTCGATTTTGCAAGCAACAAACAAATGTCCAAATGCAAAAACTCTCGAATCCTTCGGTGAGGGTAACCAGCTCACAGCTGCTTAATAAAAGCATTCCTTGCCTTCACACATTTAATGACATTTAAGTAATCCGAGAAGTTTGTGTTTGTTTGTCTTGGTGCACTCCTGAACAGCTGGACAGAATGAGTTGAAACTACTAGTTGTACTTGGTGTATAGAGGGGTACTTGCAGTGTTTTGGTGGTAAGTAATTATAAATAAAATATTATATATATATATATACATATATGCACATTGTATAAGCATTGGTGGTGGTGGGTTACACATTTTTTAAGAAGAAGAAGCGCTTCAACCAAAAGTAAAAAAACAGATCGACTCCACTAATTTGAGCAAAAATGAGAGCAGACCCGATTTCGGGCAAGTTTTCACCAGCTTCATCAGGACATTAGATGATTTGTGTGTGTGTGTGTGATATATATATATATATATTATATATATATATTATATAATTTTATTATATATATATAATATATATTATATATACAGTGTAACCTCGATTAACCGCCCCTTTTAACCCCCCCTCACCTTCGCCTGGAAATCAGGGTTGCCCACTTCATAATGCATTTTCAATTGCGATCCGCCCCACGCCAACGTTTTCCCAGTAAGTCTTATCACAATGAAACCCTCGTTTTCCGCCAGCGCTAACCCCACGATCGCCTTTGTACTTCGCCACATCACGGATATTGTTGCAATCATCTAATAACTTCAGTCATCATGGTGAATGGTCACGCGGAGCACGTGCTGGTCCCGTCTGCCTCGCGCGTGCATTGAGACTGTTCGTTCAAAGATTTCGTTCAGCATTTCTGAGAAAGAGACCTAGTTTGTGTTAACACGTCGATCAAAACGCATGATACAGTATGCAATACGCAAAGGAGAACTCGTCTGCGGAGCCGCAAGAGATTGTAATTATTTCTCTCTTCTGTGGAACTTGAACTTAAGCACCGGACAGTTGGCGATATCGGCGCCGATGCCGCAAAATGGATGATGTCGACTGATATTCGTCATCCGCTAGATGCTGCGCCAAGTCGTCTCATGAGCATATGGAGGCATTGTACTTGTGTGTTTTCGGCGTTCGTGCAAAAACCTCCCTGTGACCGAGGACATACTACGAACAAAGGCTAGTTCTTCGGCGAGGTCATGTCATCGGCGAGTTGGTTACTCCAATGGTTGGCTGTTGCGCTTCCACGTCGATTCAGCACATGCAACAGAGCCATCAGCGTGAAAGCGCCGGCACGACGAAGAACAATCGTGAGGGCGCAGTAAGGCGATGGCCGAGTAGCGAAGTATCTATCTACGAGATGTATACAACATGGACGAGATGGTTTGTACTATCAGATGTTGCCTGCCGGTTTCTTACCGTCAAATCGGCCACATTAGGCATCAAAAAGGCAAAAACTCATCTCGCTGGCGCTTTCGTCAAATGCTGACGGCACGGATAAGCTGAAGCCGCTTGTCATAGGCACTGCTAAAAACGCATGCTTTTCTTCCACCAGATTAGTATGTGTACTTCGCAACAAAAGGCTGGATGACGGCCGTCTTTCTCTGAGTGTGATACTTCAATTCGATCGGAAATGAAGCGAGAAATCGGATGTATGCTGCTTGACATGCGTCAAGCCACATCGCGCCATCTAACGACCAGGACAGAGCACTTGACCAGTTAAAGTGCATTCCTGCGCGACAACACGAGCCACTTACAGCCGATGGATGGAGGTTATCAAGCTTTCAAGCGCACTACTCGTCGACGGCAAATTAGCATTTTAATTGATGCCTTCGATGCTGGACGCACACCAGATTTACAACTGAATGAGGCAATTCGTTTCTTGAAGATGGCTGGGATACATTGAAGAATCGACAATCTTTAACTGCTGGAACACGTGAAAATACTTCCCACAGCTAGTACAGGTGCTATTGCGTCAGCTGACATCCCTATGTCATCCCCCGCAACGTCGACGGCCAGAGATTATGGCAATCTTCGAGCGAATGGCGGAGGCGTACATACCCGAGGTGATGACCCTGAGGAGTTTGATATGGATTCAGCATATCACTGGGAAGACTCACCGATGAGGAAAATTGTTGAACTTGCGCGCACAGACACCACAGTTGTGATGTCGATGCCGCGATGTTACAGTGCCAACCCACCTTATCCATTGAGGCCAAAGCCGCCATCGATTCTATGTTCAGGTATCTTGAGGCCCATCGTCCTCCACCTGATTCGGTTTGAAGGCGGCGCGCCGGTTTGCAGTTTGAGTGAAGTTCTTTGGAACCTAGCAAATTCTCTCCCGACTTCTTCAATCATCATCCTAGCTAGGCCTATGTTGCACAGTTCTAATAGCCTTCTATGTGACGTAGTGGTCATGTCCTTCACGTATATAGAGTTCTGTTATATTTTGTCGATTTCACGTACAGTAATTGTAATTTGAGTGTTAAGTTAATCCAACCACTTGTACAGATTGTAATTTACGATTTCAGTTTTACATGGCATAGAATGATATGCACAATAACTATGAGCCATGACTTTGAGCTCTGTTTTTAAATGCTTGAACAACGTACGTAATGTGATGATGTGTCTGCGTAGTTTTATTTATTATTTGTTATCTTCTATCAATAACCAGGTGACAGTAAGTTAGAACAAGAAAGATGTTGAATAGAGCAACCAATCGATAATTATGGAGCAGTGGTGAGGGTGCGGACGCACCGTGGCATGTTCCAATCCTGATTTCTATGAACGTTCAAAGCACCTGCATACCCCATATTGCGTTAAGCGTGAGGTGGTAAGGTTCACGCTGATTATCATATATCGTGTCCACTAATTAATGACTTTTAACATGCTACTTCTAGCAATTCATAGTGTAAACTCTAATTTGTATCTGTTACTTCTTATCTCAATGCTTCTCTATCCGTGAAGTGATGTCTTGTTGAACTCTTCCATGACACTCCACTTGGACCCTACTCTGCCGTTTTTTCCCGCCGCTGATCCGACTTCCGTTTTCCACTTTTATGATCCGTGGAGCCTTCCGAGCCATTGACGTCGCTCTCTCTGCTTAATGATTGATCTCTCTCGCCACGTCGATTATATCATGGCGGTCATATTGACATTTGGTGTTTTTTACCCGGTATAAATCGATTATCCCTCGATTCATGTTCTATTTTGTTTTTCTGGCTATTTATTTTTAATTTCATGATTCTTTTTAGGCACCCTTAATTTATTATTCTTATTTTCGTTGGTTTGTGGTGGTGGTGTGTTGTGGGTGGGTTGGTGGTGTTGTGGTGTGATCAAGCCTGATTCCTGTTTTTATTTTATTATTGATGAAAACTTCTTTTAAATTATTGTTAGTGTTGTTTGTGTGGTGCGTCTGGCTGGTCAGTATGTTATGAGAAGTTCCTCGTTGTGTTGGTTTTTGCTTTTTTTGCATTGATTTTTGCAAATGTAGCTTGTTTTTTGTTGACAAATACTGTACCTCCGTCCTATGCGAATTCCCGTAATTGGGACATGTGGGTATGTTATTGGTGATATCTGTTTTCTATTGACCTCCAGAAAGAGGCGCTGGTATGTATTGCTTTTACTTTTCTGATGGTATTAGTTTTGTCGGCCTTTCACAGTTGCACCGAACGTAATATCTATAATAGTATCTTTTTTTTCCTTCATTGAGGGTATCAGAGACTTTAACTCCATAGCTGCAGTCTGCTGGTTATTTAATTTTATTCTTAATCTAATGATTGTTTCTATGTACCGTGATTTGCTGGCCTGATAAGCATTTTATCTGTAGTTTTTTTGATTTGCATTGTAGGGCTTATCTTTGGAAGATGTTGTTTTTCGTAGACTTTGTGTTTACTCTGATTAATAGTATAAGGACATGTGTCGTGTGCTTTACTGTTGGTTTCACCCTTTCACATCAACGCTTTTCGTACACACTCTGTCGTGTCAGGAGTTATCGAAACTGTCTCGTGCGTCCTCTTCCGCACCTCCATTTTGCATTCTCGGGTCCATCGTTGGGTCATTGATGTGTTTGGGTCCAATGTCTTCTAATGGTTGGTACAGCATGAATCTTTGGGGCTATCTGTTGTATTGGTGCGCTGGCCAGTTTCTGATGGTGTAGTTGTTTTTTTTTTTCAGAGAATATGATGTGGATAGGTTTATTGGAAGTGGTACTTCAGAGATGGGGAGTTAATTTGTTTTTT
>CM068953.1:17468512-17483213 GCA_035128595.1 Eptatretus atami | reverse complement strand
ATAACAGCCAGAGAGATGTCCACTTTGACAAGGACGTGGTCAGAAGAACCAATTAGAGCGGAGGAAGAACAACAGATATTTTCATGGAAATTGGTCAAAATCAGATCCAGAAGAGATAGAGTATCATTGGTTGAGATCCGGGTCGGGAAGTTTACAGATTGCGTCAGTCCCAATGAGTCACAGAAGTCGTTTGCTCAAGTGCCATGGCAGGTGAGAGAGTTATCCACACCCAGCCAACTGGCATGATGACAATTTAAGTCGCCACATATGAGGAAGAGAGTGTTTGGATGAGAAGAGAGAAGTTGGTCCACGTTTTCGGAGAGCGAGATGTAAATGGAGTCATCACTGTTTGGTGGACGGCACAACACACACATAAACATGAGGTGGGAGTGGAGGGGAAGCCATAGCCAGAGGTATTGTTGCGAATTTGGAAGCTTACTGCACACAACAGCCAGGTCCTATAGATCAGTTATATCGGTAAGTATGTATTTCTAGGTAGGGTCCCCGTCCTATGTTTAATGGGTGATTAATTGTACATGCGCTGAGTTATTTTACAGTTAGGATTTTTACATTTTAAACTTCACAACGATAACGACACCTGCCTTCGCTTCCTTCCACCATCCTCCACCGGCACCATTGCACGTGTGCGTGTCGGCATGTACGTGGGCGGAGTCCAATGTGCCAGGCGGGGTTTCTTCGAACGTTGGCGTCTTGGATTTCGCTCCAAATACGGGCATGGTGCCCCTCTTCACCAATCGGTAGGGGTGCGAGCACGTCTGCCGCCTCCCGGCCAATGGGAGCCAACGCAACATATTGCTGCTCGACTTCCTGGTCAAGGGGCGGAGACATGAGCACCCCCCCCCCCCCGACCAATCTCGGACAGCGCGGGGATTGCCCGACACGCCTGTCCAATGAGGTCGGAATGACGCAAACGGATCCCTCCCACCTGTCAAAAAGGAGGGATAATTGTGTGGAGGGACCCAGTGAGGGAGTCGGAGGGTTCGTTGGTTGAAGCTGAGAGAGTCTTCCCACCGTGAATCGCCTGCCTGCAAGCCGGAGGAGAATCGCCTGCCTGCAAGCCGGAGGAGAATCGCTTGCCTGCCTGCCTAGCGGACTTGCTTTGCCTGCCTCGTCGCCTGTTTTGCCGGTGGAGCGTGCCAGCGCCCGACACTACCCTCCGTACCTGGTGCTTGGAGCGGCATCGTGTTGCGGGTTCGAGTCCCGTCAGGCCAGATCGTCGAGAACCGCACGAAGCGGGAAGGTCCAAGCCAGTCTCTTACCTCCAGCTTACCTTCCCTCCAAGCTGGGGGTATCAATAAAGGCTGCGGCCACCATTTTTTTTGGGGGGTGTGTGTCTGTGTGTGGGCCCGTCTTTTAAGTAGAAACGTTAAATGCCGTGTGTGTAAATTGCATTCCTTTTATTCCGTTAACTCTGCCTTCTTGCGTGTTCCCCTGCCCCATTATAAATAAATATCCCTTTTGTTAAATGTTCTAGCTCGTTTCTGTGTTTCTTTCATTGGCTTGGCACAGTGTGCGGGTTTGAGAAATAGCGAGGCTGTAAATTGTTCATTTGGACCGACGGGCCTTGGTAACCTCCGCTCGGGTTACACACTGTTCGGGCTCGGTAACGGCTTGTTCCGCTCGAGGTCCGTCGAGGGTGTGAATTCCCCGGTAGCTTTTGCCGCGTGGGTAATTAGGTATATTGAAGTTTGGCGATTGACCCTACCCCACGCGGTCTAATTATTGGCGATTCATGGTCCTGTAAGGGACCCGTGCCTTTCGGACTTATCCGAGAGTCACGACCTAAATTCCGGGTGTTCGGTGGAGCCGACTCTACTGCTCCCTCTAGCGGTCGTGCTCGCCACCGATACCCGGCCCCGCAACAGTATTCCTGGGGGGTGTGGAGGAGAGAGGGCAGTGCATGGTGAGTGAGGAATAGAGTCTTTGATAATGAGAGCAACTCCTCACCAGGATGAGGCTCAGGTCTGTCATACCGGAGGAGGGAGTAACCAGGGAGAGATACTTGGGGGTCAGAGATGTCTTGAAGGAGGAAAGTTTCTGTTAAGCAGATTATGTCTGGTTTGTCAGTGGCAACCTGGATGGAAAGTCTGTCAGGTTTGAGCGAAGGCCATGGATGTTTGAGGTCCACACTGTTGAGGAAGAGGGAGGGGATGAGGTTTTGTGTGCAGGGAGGGGAGGATGAGGAAAGAGGGGGGAGGTAGAGGAGAGTTGTTGAATGAGTGTGGGGCGGTTGCAGAAAAGCTAGGGGAAGGGCTGGTGATGAGGAGAAAAGGCTTGGTGGTGATTGCTTGAGGAACAGTGGGGAGTAATAGAGGGGGAGAGTTGTTGGAGTTGGAGGAGTTGGAGTGATGAGAAGGAAAGAGAGGGTGGGGGAAGGAGACACCTTTGTGGACGTGATTGGGGGAACTTTGGAAGGGGGAGTGGAGCGGAAAGATTGGAGGGAGAAGTGTGAGTGGGGAGAGTTGAGGTCGAATGGTGAGTGGGGGGGGTTGAGACAGGTGAGAAGGAAGCTTGAAGGGCGAAGAGTGTGAAGGTTTTCTTTGCGAGGAAGGGGGTGACGATGGGAGCAGGCACAGCCAAGGTGCAGGAGGGCGATGGAAGAGGTGAAGAGAGGGTAAGAGTGAGACTTGGTGGAGGTATGGTAAAGAAGTGTGTTGAACCTCATCTCACCTCTTTTTCACTCACTGCATGACTTTTCACACATTTGTGTCCAGTTGTGTCCTTTAGACATAGCGACCGTGCGATATGTTTGTCAATGCTTGCCTGAGCGAGGCTAATGTTTTGCGTGACTGACGGACAAGTATTTCACGACTTGTATTTTATGTACCTTTGTCCGCACCACTCCACGTCGGACACAAATGTGTAGCACTTTTGTATTGTTCACTCGTATAGTGTGTTTAACACTTTTGTAGTGTTGTTGAGGTCGTTCTCTTAACTGAGAGATTCTATCTGAGGTGGGTGGAAGGGATTTTAGAGGAACTCCAGGTATGAGTGGAGGAAGTTGAGAAGCAGCTTGGAGAGCTAAGATGAGATGACACTCCAGGGCAGATAATATGCATCCAAGAGTATGAAGGGAGGTGGTAGAGTAGAGCACAGAAGCATGACGTTGAAAGAGTGGATAAGGATGACGTTAACACAGTGGATAAGGGTGATGTTAACCAATATCTTCAATATCTCAGTGGAGTCAGGACAGGTACTCGAGGATTAGAGAATAGCAAATGTAACCGTTATTTAAGAAACGTTCCATATAAGAATTGGGAAAGTATAGACCCGTTAGTTTGACTTACTTCAGTGTCAGCAATCGTGTTTGGAGACATTAATTAACGAACAGATAGGGAAACATTTGAATAATTTCAAGCTAATTAAAGGAATTCAGCATGGATTTACCAAATGGAGATCATGTTTAACAAATTTGTTGGAGTTCTATGAAGTCATTTCCGATGGATGGATGAGGGAAGTGCATTGGATGTGTATCTGGAATATCGGGAGGCATTTGATAAGGTACCACATACGGGGTGGTTAGCTAATGTGAGGGCTTGTGGAGTGGCTTGTCGAGG
Organism: Eptatretus atami; assembly: GCA_035128595.1. NCBI lineage: Eukaryota > Metazoa > Chordata > Myxini > Myxiniformes > Myxinidae > Eptatretus > Eptatretus atami. Next base: position 17,479,635 of record CM068953.1, on the reverse strand, counting down.
AGCTTCTTGTCACTGGATTGGAAACTGGGGGGGTGTAAGTAGTGGGGTACCTCAAGAATCATATTCGGACCATTATCATTATCACATTATCTATGTGAACCGTACTACTACTACATCGACTCAGGCCTAAAGGGCCAGCATCGGGCAAGAACTGTGGTATCTGTCCGCGTGTTCTTCCGTCTTCCGTTTCCGGTGGCTGCTTCTCACGCTGGGTTTGAAAAGCTGCGCATGCAGGCAAAGCTCAACATTCAACCAGAAAAAGAGCATGATACCAATCGGGATACAGGGTGTTCAAAAAATACCTGGACAACGTTGCTTGTTAATATATTTAGTTCCACAAATTATACAATGATACCCTTTGTTTTATACGATATAGAAACTCGTAAAGTTTTCTTTATTTTCAGGTCTGGTGGTTTAATTTAAAAGAAAATGGCGACTCCACAGGAGAAAGGTCAGTGCGTCGAATGGTTCATCGAGACGAGATACGGCACGCAAGTTCAGCGTAATATCCGTACAAGGTATGGAAGGAATCCGCCATCATGGACCAGTATCAGAGAGTGGTACAAGAGGTTTAAGGAGACTGGAAGTTGTCAGAAAGAGAAAAGTACCGGTCGACCAAGCACAAGTGCAGCAGACGTTGAACGAGTGCGTGAATCATTTCAACAAAGTCCCAGAAAATCAATCTGACGCGCATCCAGAGAACAGGGACTACCAACCACCACCGTACACAGGATTTCGCAGAAAACACTGAAGCTTTATATCTATGAGGTGCAGATTCTGCAGGAACTCAAACCAAATGACGGAACCAAATGCAAGGCATTTGCCTTGGAAATGCTTAGTCGCATAGAGGATGACGAAGATTACCTGAAAAATGGTCATGTTCAAAGAGGAAGCTTGCTTTCATGTATTTCATGCATCAGGGAAGGGGAACCGGCACAATGTGGGGATCTGGGGCTCTAAAAACCCTCACGTGGTCATTGACACATACGCGACAGTCCAAAGGTCAAAGTGTGGTTTAGCCTTCTCTATGACCTCTTGATGGGTCCGTTTTTCTGTGCGGAGGATACAGTGACCTCAACAATTTACATGAACATGTTGGAAGGATTCGCTTTCCTACAGATTGAAGACCTGCAACCCGATATCATTTTTGAATTGGACGGAGGTCCCCCTCATTAGGCATTTGTTGTTCGAGCCATCCTGAATGAAAAATGTTCAGGTCGCTGGATTGGCCGAGACGGACCAACCACCTGATCCCCACAATCACCAGACGTAACGCCTCTTCATGTTTTTTTCTGTGGGGGTTTGTCAAAGATGTTGTCCACAACACCATGGCGGAAAACGTGCAGGGTCTTCGTTCTCGGATCATAGCTGCATGCACACTGGTGGATGCAAACATGCTGAGCCAAATGTGGCAAGAACTCCTGTCCTCCCTTGATGTCCTGCATGTGACAAACAGAGCTCACATTGAAGTGTATTAATGGTGTCCTCAAAACTTTACGAGTTTCTGTATCATATCAACCAAAGGGTATCGAATCATTTGTGGTTCTAAATATATCAATAACTAAAGTTGTCCAGGTCTTTTTGGAACATGCTGTACATTTTAAACATATAGATACAACATGGAATCACAGTTTGTTTAGCATTGTGTTTAGATATGACCTGGTTATCACAAAGTTGAACAAACTATGTCGGCGTTGTTAATAACAGTAGCCTATACCGAAAGTCTTTGAACAAAGGTTTCAGTGCAAGGTGATCATTTAATTGAATAAAAACCTCCATTTCGCAATGTGGCCTAAAAATAATGTTTTATAACAAACTTGAATGTAATACTCGGCGGTCTCGATGATGTAATTCCTAAAGTTAGAGTGTCCACGATGAGTCGAGGAGGTTCGTGTTTCAAACCCCAGCCAAGTCATTAGTTGTGTCAAAGACTTTAAAATGGTGTGTGTTCCTTCCTTGCTTGATGCTCAACATTTCAAAAAGGAGAGAGAGAGAGAGAGAGAGAGAGAGAGAGAGAGAGAGAGAGAGAGAGAGAGAGAGAGAGAGAGAGAGAGACAGAGACAGAGACAGAGACAGAGACAGAGACAGAGACAGAGACAGAGACAGAGACAGAGAGAGATAGAACGGACAAACTGTCATAGGTTGGCAAACATTGTGCAGGCTTGCTGAGCCGAATGGTCTCCTTACATGTTGAGGTTCCTTGGAAGGGAAGTCATCTTATACAAGGACGAGTCAAAAAGTATCTGCAATATATTATTATTTAATTAATATAACGATGATTGAACATGCACAAGACCATCATTTGTCCACATAGTCCCCCTCCTTTTCAACAAACTAGGTCCATCAGTTCACAAGCTTCTGTATTCCCGAAGAAAAGAGAAACGTTATTGGCCGAGTGACGAGCCATACATGCACCGCTTCTTTCACTTGTTGGTCACTGGCAAAGTTTTGGCCTCTTAAAGCGTCTGAGTTGACCAAACAGGTGAAATTCCGACTGTACGGACGATGTTCTCCAACACCTCAAACTTCAATTGCCGGAGGGTTACTACAGTATTGTCAGCAATACGTGGACGGGCATTATCATGCAACAATGCAACACCTTTTGACAGTATTCCTCGGCGTCTCCATCGAAAAGCTGGTTTCAACTGGTCCCGGAGCATTTCACAATAACGGACACTCTTTACCGTTGTGCCTCCTTCTTGATAGTGTTCCAAAATTGGGCCTTGTGAGTCCCAGAAAAGTGTGAACATCACTTTTCCCGGTGATGGTTGACTTTTGAACTTCTTTTTGTTTGGTGATGTCGGATGTTTTCACTCCATGCTCTGGCGTTTGCTTTCTGGCTCGTATTGGTGGATCCACACGTCATCTCCAGTGACAATGCGTCTCAAAAAAAGCATTCCCTTCATGATCTCTCTCTATCGAGTGCAGCCTGTGGCTGCTGGTTGCATCATTGGTTGGGACGCGGCTATGCCGCTGATGCAGTGTCCCCCTTATCAGTACACTGGTGCTCATTTTGCCGACCTCGGAAGGATGACAGGCTGAGTCAACCTCCTGGTGTATTTTAATTCAGCAGCCAATGGGGCTTGAACTCAGGACCCTAGGATCCCAAGCCACCACCCTAATCACGAAGCCAACACCAGGCTTCTCCCTTCATGATGAAAGCGGTTCAAAAGGCTTTGGCATATTGGCACACAGTTGTGCTTGTGCTCTTCTGTGAGTTGTTTTGGAACCCATCTTGCAGAAACTTCATGAAAGCCAAATCGGTTGTTGATTTCATGTGCAGAAACATGACATGTTCAGATGTTGTGCCATTTCGTCAATAGTCGACTGTCGGTGATCCAGAATCATGGTGCACACTCGTTCAACATTTTCTTCTGTTGTGAACTGGGATGGACGTCCAGATTGTTCATCATCAGTGACACTTGTGTGGCCATTTTTGAACACGGTAATCCAATCATACAGACTATGCTGCGGTAAAGCACTGTTCCCATATTGTACTGAAAGTCTCCGATGGATTTATGCCCCTGGTACACATTCAGCCCACAAAAATCGTATCACTGCACGCTGCTTTTAATTGGTGCAAACGGACAGCGGAGTGGTCATGTTGACTCCCTTCCAACGACACGACTGACTGCTCAAGGTTGAAGTGGATACTTTTCGACTCATCCTCGTATAAAATGTAAACCGTGTTATCTGCCCTTGCATTCGTCTGTCTCCTGTTTACGGTGGCTGCTTCCCGTGCTACCTTTGAAAAGCTGCTGATTGGTCCTCTGGAGGATCTTCGGGGTTCTTCATGGATTCATGGAGTGCCACCAAAGCTGATCAATGTAATATCTGAACTATACTTTGGTACTGAGAGTGCTGCAAGGTGTGGTGGTTCCATCTCTGACTTACAATGACCTGTAAAAGTATTCACCCCCTACTAAATTTGCCACATTAAGATGAATTACGAATAATGGAGAAACAATTTTTCCAAATTTATTTTTTATTAATTCCTGAAGAGATAAAACTAAACACTGTTACAGTTGAAGGAGGTTACATGTCAGGAATACCTGTAAAAAAAAATGATGTACAAATCAAAATTCACTGGTTGTAAAACGCATTCATCCCCTTAGGTCAGTACTTGGTGGAAACACCTTTTGCAGCAATGACTGCCACAAGTCTTTTGGGGGAGATCATTCTGGCTTTGTGCAGTGAGATGGTGAAATCTTTACCGATTCTTCACGTGAAAATTGCTCCAGTTCTGCCAAGTTTGATGGGGATCGTCGATGGACTGCAATCTTCAAGTCTTACTGTGAATGTCCAATTGGGTTCAAGTCAGGACTTTGACTGGGCCACTCAAGAACATTTATTTTATTCTTATTCAGCCACTGCAGTGTGGCTTTAGCTTTGTGCTTCGGATCATTGTCCTGCTGAAATGTGAATCTTGTACCCAGTTTCAGATTCATGGCTGACTCAAGCAGGTTTTCATCAAGGATTCTCATGTGTTCTGCACCATCCATTGTCCCTTCGATCATGACAAGCTTGTCAGTCCCTGCTGATGAAAAGCAGCCCCATAATTAACATGATGCTGCCACCACCATGCTTGACAATAGGGATGGTGTTGACTGGGTGATGCGCAGTGTTAGGCTTGCACCAGACGTTACGCTTTGAATTTCGACGAAAAAGTTCAATTTCTGTCTCGTCTGACCACAAAAAATTTCTCCACATACCTACAGAATTGTTAAGATGCTTTTTCCCAAACTCCACGTGAGCTTTTAGATGCATATTTTTCAGTTATGGCTTCTTTCTTGCCACCTGGCCTCCAAAGCCAGTCACTGACTGGGCATCCTCCATCGTGCAAAGTCTTTCCTCGGCCCACCTGAGCCCCTGACCACATACGAAGCTTTCGTCCACATACAAACATCCGAGACTTAAAGTCCTTGGTGCTTCCAGTCTTACTCTTCGGATATGAAACCTGTACTCTGACAAAGGATCTGAGACTTTGTGTGTAACAAGCTTTAACTGAGAAAGACCCAGATGAAATTTGTTATCTGTCTGGTCCGTGAACATCAGCTGCAGCTGTATGGCCATGTGACTTATTTTACTGATGCTAATCTTCCTCCTGCTCACCAGATTCTCTCAGTGAGGGAGCCTCGTGAGTGGAGGAGTCCAAAGGATATAAGAACGGGCTGGTCATCTGCCTGGGGGATGGTCAGACGGAGACCCATGCAGTGCCGGTGGAAAGTGGATGTGTCGATGCGCTGCTCCGACGCATTCTCCCATCCCTGACCTGACCTGACCTGATTGGTTATTTTGCATTTTAATTTCATGCAGATCTTCATGTAGTAGAAGCATAATGTATAATATATTTATTTTTGCCCTCATTTTAGACAAATCCAACTTCCACCACCCAATATTGCACCACCATTTTTAGGTTGGCGGTATAAGTAGCTCAGAGCTTTGGCTCTGAGTGAAAACAATAGTGCAACACAATTAACCTTTTCAAAGTCCAATTAATCATTTAAATTGAAAGATTAACTTAAACTTTCTCCGTCACTGTAGATGGATACTTTTGCTTGTTATTCATAATTTACATCAACGATTTGGACAGTGGGATGAAGAGTCTGCTTTCCAAATTTGCAGATGACACAAAGCTTGGAGGTAAGGTAGATAACAGAGGAGAGTGACCAGATTAAGGAAAATCTACATACTTTCATATACCGGGGCAAAAGTGATGCAGTTTTCAAACAAATATCCAAATTTATACTCAACATACCTTGATATGAATGAATAGCAAGTATGTCCACCCATTCCTTTAAAACCGTTGAAATTCTTCTCGGGACACTTTCAAGTAATTTTGTTATAAACTTTTATAGAATGGTGTTCCACGCTTCTTCCAAAGACCTTCCAAAGATCATCTAAGTTGTTGGGATTTTTTTAACTTTTTCTTTTTCCAACTTGTCGCATTCCATTTCGTTTCCAACTGAATGCTTTGGATCATTATCTTATTGTGAGATGAAGTTTGGTCCAATAGGTCTTGCACCACTGGGGATAGCATGGTGGAATAAAATTTGCTTGTACCTTGCTGTCGTCGATATACCATCAATTTTCAGCAATTTTCTAACACCATTTGAAGATATGCACCCAAAACTTGATTTAACCTCCTCCATGCTTAATTGTTGCCTTCAATCAAGGCTCTTTAATGTTTCAGTTTTTCATCGTCTTACCTCCTGTCTTTGATCCAATTAACTGAAACTTTGACTTGTCTGTCCAAACCACCTTTGACCATTGCTCCATAACCCAATTTATGTGGTCTTGTACATATTTTATTATTTTAGTCAAGGCCTCCTTTCCTAACAGAGGTTTTCTTTCTGCAACACATCCTTTAAGTCCTGATTTCAAAATTGACCTTCATACTGGTCATGGACAATGACACCTGAGCCTTCTGCCAATTCTGTCGTCGATTTAATATTTGTCTTCTTTCTATTCCTTACGGATATTATCTTAAATTATTGGTCATCCTTGTAAGACAGCTTTTTGGGTCTTTTAGTCCTGGATTTGTCAATTACAGATTATGTTTCTCTGAACTTGTTTATCGTGCTATGGATACCACACCTTGAAAATCGAGTGATGCGAGATATTTCATTCAATGTTTTTCCTTCTTTATGCAGAAACACAATTCGATAGCGATATTCTACTGAAACTTTCAGCCATTTAGTTGTAAGTTAACAGTTAATCCTGATAGATGTGTATTCTGCAGTATGAAAAGTGAGTGTTTAGCTTTAGGGATGGGTGGAGAGAAACACCCGACATTGAGTCCTCAATTAGATTTGACTGGTAAATATGATGGATTATTATCTATTACAACACTTCATATTAGTTGCTCATGTATAGTTTACTTTGAGTTGTGATCACAAGTTTTTGAAGATTCTGATCAATGTGAATTAAAGACTGATAAATGACATCCTTGATTTCTTCTCACCGAAACTAAGCTGTAAATGAATAACAGTCAACATTGTCATAATAGTTGAAATAACATCCATCCGTTGTAACTCCTAAATGTGTCTTAGACTTTTGTACCAGTGTTGTAGTCAAGTTCACCTGGTCCGAGTAAAAGTCCGAGTCCTGTGGTCTGAGTCTGAGTCCAGCAGTCCCGAGTCCGAGTACTTGGCATTCCAAGTTTGTAAAATTTGTACAGCAGTGTGTGTATATAATGTTGCAGGAACAGCCTTAGGGGATAATGGGGGTAAGATTGACGAGTTATTTCATTAATAAATGTCTGGCATAAGTGTTTGATTTCTGTGAGAAGATCGTGATATCACACACTAACGGGCATGGCACCTCAGCAACCGGACGAGAGGTATGGTTTGAACCCTCAATAACCTCACCGCGCAACCAATCAGTGCATCCAGCTGAGTACGGTCACGAGGGATTATATAAGCGATGCGGGGAGAGGTGTGCGGCAGTTAGTTGAGAAGTGGCAGTTGGTGAGACAGACGTGCGAAAGAGTTGTCAAAGAGTGCGTGTGTGCGTTGGTGTGGTCATTTTGCTGATGATTGGTGAGTTGAGGGCATGAGTGGAGGAACGCGAAACAGAGGAGAAAGGCCACAAAAGAGGTCCCACGAAGACCACGCCAGAGACCAGCCTCATGGAGTCTAGGTGAGGAGCGCAGAAAGTCCTGTGGAAAAAGGAGCTCACCACCATCGACACCACAACCACCACGTGTAAGTGTTGTGCATAAGGTATTTTCAGTCCTGTCACTTCCTCCTGTCTTCAACGTGTGTATGAGAGCATGTGCCTCAGTTAATGGATAAGCCACCAAAATTACATGAGGGAAACACAAGATTTGATACAGTCTCTTTAAGCTCTCTTTTGTCTCTCTGTTTCCTTATTCCTTTTAATAAACCCAGCTTTGTCCACGATTGAAGTGTTGGTTGGTGCGTGCTCTGGAATTGGGAACAGAAAACCATGGTGCGAGTAAGGCCACGACCGTTGGAAATTGGCGCCAAAACCCCTCATTAAGAGAGTACAAATGTGGTGGTTCTTCAAGGTTCTTCACTCGGCCCCCATCATTTTGATCTGGTGAACGTACCACAGGCGACAGGCTTGTTGGAGAAACTATGCATCAGAAACCAAAGAAAAGATCTATTGGGCTTTCCCAGCAGACAACGTTAGTCCCAAGGACTACTTGTCACTAAATTGGTCCGTTCGTGTGGGAGATTTGAATGTGTCCACCCACATCACCGTTACTATATACATATCTATATATACATACATATATATATATATTTGCACCTATATACAATATACATATACATATATGCACCGGCTTCTGAGTATGCACCGGCTCACAAGAGCCAAATTGGTGGGGTAGAACTTCCTGGCTAATACTAGCGTGCGGACTACGCTGTACCAATGGAAGTATGAGCCAGGTATTTTAATGAGCTAGGCATTTGATGACACGATGAGCTGGGTATTTATAATTTAAGCAATTTATTACAAGCAAGGGTGAGGAAAAGTACGTGGCACAATAATCACAGGTTTTATACAAAAGCAATATCTGTACAGTAGGGGAAAGCAAGGGTTCTTACGATGCGGCAAAAAGAGAATGCAATTATTTACAAAAACACGAAGAGAAAAATGGTTCAGAGCTAAGGCGTTATAAAACGGACACAATTTTGACTTGTATTAATATCAGAATCACTCCCGCCAAAAATCAGAGAGCAAAGAAAGAAAAGAAAAGTACGAGGTGGTTTTAACCTCTATTTACCAGGCGAGGTCAACGAACCTGTGCCAAACCAGTCACTCAGGAGGGGGGAGGGGGAGGAGGGAAAATGAGGGTGTCTATGGTGCGTGGTTGGAGGGAGGCGTGGTGGGTGAGGGGTGCGGTGATTGGTAGATGATGTGCAAAGAGGAAGATGTAAAAGATGTCGATCAGTTGGCTTGGGCAATTGTTGATTTGCTTTTAGTGTGTCCTCAGTGGACAAGACGGAAAACAAAGAAAAGAACATGTGAGAAGATAGGCTTACCTAGGAAGTGTAAGAGGTCTGTAAGTGTACTGTCTATCCTGTCTCACTGCGCTTTGTCTGGCATCTGGCTCGTCCACTTGATTGTGGACTCCATTCCATTCTGTTCCGCTTGCTCCATGCGCTTCGCAAAGCTCTGTTGGCCTCTGACTTGCTTGCTCCGCCTCTCTCCACCAAGCCAATAAATCACCTGAACCACGAGCGAACCACCGTGCAGGACGCACGGCTCTTTATCATCACTTAGCAAGGGAGAAGCCTAAAGGTGGATCAGGACGCGCTGCAGGAGTTTTGCAGCACCCCCATTGGTGTATGGACAATTTCCCCGGTGCTAGCTCTGCCCATGAGAAGGTTCAGCAGCAGAAACAGCCTCAGTTGCTCTGTTACTCGATCGAGCTCCGAGATTAACATAGCGCCGGGGTATTTGGTTGCGCTCTCCGGCCACGAACATGCGCTGGACACCCAATGGGGGCTATAATTGAGCGGAGCGCTAGTTCTATCCATATGACTTTGAATGGAGTATCACGCACATTTGCGCTTCAAGCTACACACGAGAACGTCCAGATTCGAGTATCTATAATGGTACGGGCCACTCCCCTGGTCCCTGTTGGTCCCAAAAGGTGGTATCGGCGCCGGTGGTGACGGTGGTTGAGCAATGGCAGCGGTGGTGTAACAGTGAATGTAGTGGTGAGCTTTTGGCATGGTGATTCGTGGTAGCAGTGGTCATTGCTTGTGGCTGTTAATGGCGATTGTAGGCGAGCCTGGGTTGTTGTTTGATGGTGTGGGGATTATTACAAAGGCATCTTGTTGGTGGATGAATTGTTGTAATGTTAAGGGCTTGAGTTTGGTAAGGGCTGAGTGTTATGTTTGTTGGGTTATAGCATGAGATTTGCATGTGAAAGGGTGTGTGTATGCAAATGAGTTGCCCCTGTTGCTGTGGTATGCATGCTTGCATGATAGAGAGGTTGTGTGTGTGAAATAAAATAGATAAAGAATGGGAAGAAAGACCTGATGCCTGGTGTTGGCTTAATGGTTAGGGTGGTGGGCTTGGGATCCTAGGGTCCTGAGTTCAAATCCTGCTCAGCCATTGAATTAATACCAGGTGGGGTCGACTCAGCCTGTCATCCTTCCGAGGTCGGCCAACTGAGTACCATCTTGCTGGGATGATTGAGCCATTTGAATATTCTGCGTCGGAGTGGTGACCCATCCAGGATTGTGCCCAATAGCCCAGGAGACTGCTTTGACAGCACCGACGTCCTGGACAGAATATGGTCCCCACAGATGGATGAATGAAAGAACTACCTAAACCCCACGCAATGCATATGACCCATAAACCCACTACACAATAGGGAAGAGCTATCTAAAATGAATACTTGTGAAATAACTGTCTCAGGACTGCGATATGTTGTATGCCATTGCTTCGGGGGAGTGCTGGTTTTGCAGAACTGCAACAACCATATATATATATATATATATATATATATATTATATATATATATATATATATATATAGATATATATTGTTGCGGGCCGGAAATCCGGTGGCGAGAGCGACCGCTAAGTGGGGAAGTTACATCGTCTCCACCAGACTCCCGGAATTGTAGTCCGTCGCTCCGGATAATTCCGTGAGGCGGTGGGTCGCTTAACCGACCGTGGACGCCAATACCTCCACCGCGTAGCGTAGGGTCTTTTTGTCTAGAACCAATTTACCTAATTAACCACGTGGTTCGTCTACCGGGGAACCATGCCCTCGGTACGTCTTGCCCGAACCGGATCACTCTTCCAACTACCAACTACCTTTCCGGTTCGGATGCAGCTGAGCGGAACTATCAAGAACGGACCGGCTTGGATGAACAGATTATTGGGGATAAAAACCGGCTAAACTCAGATCCGAACCATGCTGGACCAATGAAGGAAAAGACGAAAACGAACTGGGAACATATAATGGTTTATTTACAATCAACTTACAAAAGGACTCAGAGCAGAGTGATCACGGGATATACAGGCAAGATTTACAATGATCAAACACTTAAACAGTTCTACTTAAAGACGGCGCCACACACTCAAATGTGCACTCAGACGAAAATAAACCCAGGTGTATTGCAAAGGACCCCCGCA
>CM068953.1:17413154-17454117 GCA_035128595.1 Eptatretus atami | reverse complement strand
GTGTGACTAATGATTATTTGTGTTAAATTAATGATGATTTGTGTTACAGTGGTGATGATTTGTGTAATGGTGATGATTTGTGTTACGGTGGTGAAGATATGTGTTACAGTCATGATAATTTGTGTTACGGTGATGATGATTTGTGTTACGGTAATGATGAATTGTGTGACAGTAATGATGATGATTTGTGTGACAGTAATGATGATGATTTGTGTGACGGTAATGATGATGATTTGTGTGACGGTAATGATGATGATTTGTGTGACTGTGATGATTTGTGTTACAGTAATGATGATTTGTGTTACGGTAATGATGATTTGTGTGATGGTAATGATGATTTGTGTTACGATGATGATTTGTGTTACAATAATGATGATTTGTGTGACGGTGATTTGTGTGACGGTAATGATGATAATTTGTGTGACTAATGATTATTTGTGTTAAATTAATGATGATTTGTGTTACAGTGGTGATGATTTGTGTGACGGTAATGGTGATGATTTGTGTTACAGAAATGATGATGATTTGTGTTACGGTGATGATGATTTGTGTTACGGTAATGATGAATTGTGTGACAGTAATGATGATGATTTGTGTGACAGTTATGATGATGATTTGTGTGACGGTAATGATGATGATTTGTGTGACGGTGATGATTTGTGTTACGGTAATGATTTGTGTTACGATGATGATGATTTGTGTGACGGTAATGATGATAATTTGTGTGACGGTAATGATGATAATTTGTGTGACTAATGATTATTTGTGTTACAGTGGTGATGATTTGTGTTGCGGTAATGATGATTTGTGTTAGGTGATGATTTGTGTTAGGTGATGATTTGTGTTACGATAATGATGATTTGTGTGACAGTAATGATGATGATTTGTGTTATGGTCATGATGATTTGTGTTAGGTGATGATTTGTGTGACGGTAATGGTGATGATTTGTGTTACGGTAATGATGATTTGTGTTGAGATAATGATGATGATTTGTGTTACGGTAATGATTTGTGTTACTGTGATGATGATTTGTGTTTCAGTAATGATGATGATTTGTGTTACGGTAATGATGATTTGTGTTAGGTGATTATTTGTGTTAGTGATGATGATTTGTGTTACGGTAATGATGATGATTTGTGTGACGGTAATGATGATGATTTGTGTTACGGTGGTGATGATGATTTGTGTTACGGTGGTGATGATGATTTGTGTTACGGTGGTGGTGATGATTTGTGTTACGGTGGTGGTGATATGTGTTACGGTAATGATTTGTGTTATGGTAATGATGATGATTTGTGTTACGGTGATGATGATGATTTGTGTTAAGGTGATGATGATTTGTGTTACCGTGATGATGATGATTTGTGTTACCGTGATGATTTGTGTCACGGTGATGATGATTTGTGTCGCGATAATGATGATTTGTGTCGCGATAATGATGATTTGTGTTACGGTGATGATTTGTGTTACGGTAATGATGTTTTGTGTCACGGTGATGATGATTTGTATTGCAATAATGATTTGTGTTGCGATAATGACGATTTGTGTCACGGTGATGATGATTTGTGTGACTGTGATGATGATTTGTGTGACTGTGATGATGATTTGTGTTACGGTAATGATGATTTGTGTTACGGTAATGATGATTTGTGTTACGGTAATGATGATGATTTGTGTTACGGTAATGATGATGATTTGTGTTACGGTCATGATGTTTTGTGTTGCGATAATGACGATTTGTGTTGCGATAATGACGATTTGTGTTACGGTAATGATGTTTTGTGTCACGGTGATGATGTTTTGTGTTGCAATAATGACGATTTGTGTTACGGTGATGACGATTTGTGTTACGGTGATGATGTTTTGTGTCACGGTGATGATTTGTGTCACGGTGATGATGATTTGTGTTGCGGTAATGACGACTTGTGTCACGGTGATGATTTGTGTTACGGTGATGATTTGTGTTAAGGTAATGATGATTTGCGTTACGGTGATGATGATTTGCGTTACGTTGATGATGATGAGTTGTGTTACGGTAATGATTTTTGCACTTTATGTCCACGATTTCTCATCAAACATGGTGATATTGATGACAACTTTTTCTTATGGTTCTCAATAAACATGATGGAGATAGAATATTCTTGGCATCTTTGACGTCTCTTGAAAACATCATTGTCGGATATACAAGACCTTTCATTTCCGTTACGGTAATGACTCGACGGCCATAAAGCACTGAAATTGCGGTGAAAAATCGGCTAAATGAGAGGTAATTCAGCACTGCTTTCATCAAATACACCTCAAACTACGTCGTCCCATTTGCCACATTCAGACCTGAAAATTTTAATCTTGTTCAAATAATTTTCTGATGTTACCACCTCCTGATTCTGTCAGTTTTGTGAGAATGACCCAACAACTGAAAATAAGTCGGAGATGGTACCACCACATCTCACAGCACTCTCAGTACTGGAGTATAGTTCAGACATCAGATTGATCAGTTTTGGTGGCAACCTATGAAGACTAAGAATCCAGAGAGCATCCCAATTCACTGAATCAAATGCTTTACAGGGAGCCCCTGCCCAAACTCTCGTCTGCGTTCAGTGAGGACCCGAAGAGCAAGGATATGGTCAATCGTTGACCTATTTGGTGTAAAGCCTGACTGCTGTGGGCGCTGGTGCTCAAGCAAATGGTGGCGAACCCTATCAAGAATTATCCGAGCAAAGACCTTGCCCGGCCCTGAGAGCAGCGTCACCCCTTGGTGGTTGTTGCAGTTATGGCGATCATCCTTCCCTTTCCAGAGAGGGACAACAAGGCCCCTTTTCCAGTCAGTTGGGATGATGCCTGTGTTCCAGGCAGAGCACAGAACTGCATGCAACGACACGAGTGCAGCATTTCCACCAGCCTTGAGAAGTTCAGCATGGATGCCACAGATCCCTGGAGCTTTACCCCGTTTCAACTGGTTCACCACAGCCTGTGTTTCTACAAACGAAGGTGGACCACAGTTGATTTGAGCGAGGTGGCCGAGGATCGCCTGATGAAAAAGGGGTGTTTTAAATAACCCAAACACCCAATTTTCATTCTTGCACTTCCTTGGAGTTTTCTTTGTGTGCATGCAAAGTTTCAGGCTACTACGTTTCATAATTTTGGAGTTATGGAGGAGACACACACACACATTTATTAGTTTGGATATATGCACACAAGGGATTGACTGTAAATGTTTCTATCTAAAGTGAACGTACTTTTTTTGGTTCACGAGCGCTAGTCAGTGACCACTATATTCGTTATGTCTGTCTGTGTCTGTCTGTCCAGAGCATAACTCCGTGCACTTTGATCCGATTCTGATAAAATTTGGGTGGGAGGTTTATATCATGATCTAGTTGTGTTTTCCTGAGAATGCGCGTGCTGCGCCCATTGTGGGCGGAGCCACGCCCCAAAAATAGCCATTTTTAGGGGGTAGTCGGATTAAAAATCTATCTTCTCCGAGGGAATTGACTGAATGGAATGGGTTCTTCAGTATTTGAATAGCAAAATGAATTATCTAAAACTTGTCGTTGTCCGATTTTTCATTTTCGTCCCAAGGTCAAGGTCACAAGGTCAAAAACTTAGAAAATTGTGAATTTTGACATAAAAATCATACGACTGCCCAAACTTTGAGAGCTAGGATGACAATATTTTTTATGCATAATCTGCTCGTGGACATCCATCCACCTAAAGTCTTGAAACCATTTTGCTCTATCTCGAACACCTTGCCCGTGGCGCCCCCTTCAAGTTTGTTTTTACGCTGATTTCATCAAAGTATGGATAATCCGAGTAGTGCGAAATGTCATATAGCCTATATGACGTTATATTGTTCCTGGAATGTTCCAGAGGAAGTTTTGCACCAAAGGTCATAATCCTTGACCTTTGACCTTTAAAGGCCACAAAGGTCAAATTGTCAAAGCTGTGGGAATCAAACCAGGTTTTCGACCTTCGACGAACTAACTCCATTAAGCGATAGCACGTATCCTGTTTCCTTATTTTAATGTCCACAACATTTGTTTTGTGACCTTTAAAGGTTATGCAAAGGTCAAATTTTGAAAGTTGATGAACGAAACTGGGTTTTCGACATATTTGCAGCTAATAACCTGTTACTCGTACCACATCATGTTGATCATTTTTAAACTTGGTCAAAAATTAATCACATTGTCTCATCCTTGACTTCTGAAACAATCCACATCGTCAAATACCGCTCGTGAACCATCGTCTTCAGACTTGTCACTGTTTATATGCATGTTCACATGTTTGCCATGCTCGTGTGTTTGCCATGTTCACGTGATTTCTACATTCACATTCATGTCATGTTCACTGGTGTGCCATGTTCACATGTTTCTTTGTCTTGTTCACATGTTTTTTATATTCACATGTTTGCCATGTTCACAGTTATGCCATGTTAAAATGTTTCACGTTCACATGTTTTTCACATGTTTACTATGTTCATGTGTTTGCCATGTTCACATGTTTGTCATGTTCACAGGTATGCCATAACATGCTTGTCATGATCACGTGTTTATTTGTCATGTTCACATGTTTGGTACATTCTCATCTTTGTCATGTTCACATGTTTGTCATGTTCTCATGTTCACATGTGTCATGTTCACATGTTTATCAAGTTCACATGTTCACATGTTGGCCATTTTTCCATGTTTATCAAGTTCACATGTGTCATGTTCTCATGTTGGCCATGTTTGTCATGTTCACATGTTGGCCATGTTCACATGTTTGTCATGTTCTCATGTTGGTCATGTTCACATGTTTGTCATGTTCTCATGTTTGTCATGTTACCATGTTTGTAAAGGTCATATGTTTGTCATGTTCACATAGTCTCATGTTGGTCATGTTCACATGTTGGCCAGGTTCACCAAGTTCACATGTTTGTTTGTGAAGTTCACATATTTGTCGTGTTCTCATGTTGGTTATGTTCACATGTTGGCCAAGTTCCCATGTATATCAAGTTCACATGTTTGTCATGTTCACATCTTTATCAATTTTACATGTTTGTTTGTCAAGTTCACATATTTGTCATTTTCTCTTGTTGGTCACGTTCTCATGTTCACATGTTGGCCATGTTCCTATGTTTATCAAGTTCACGTGTTTGTCATGTTCACATGTTTATCAAGTTCCCATGTTTATTGGTCAAGTTCACATGTTTGTCAAGGTCATGTATGTCATGTTCTAATGTTGGCCATGTTGACATGTTTGTCAAGTTCACATATTTGTCATGGTCTCATGTTGGCCATGTTCACATGTTTGTCAGTCATCACATTTTTTTTCCCCACGTTTACATGCCATCGTGTTGCGCTGTTGCTTGAATTTTGTTACTTTCGAGTTCCCCCTCTAGCCTCACGTGCCCCCCTCCTCCCACCTCTTCCTCTCTCCCATCGTGTTGAGCCGGTGCTCGAGTTTTGTTACTTTTAGAGTTCCCTCTCTCGCCGTACGTGCCTGTCCTCCCCTCGACATGAATCAGGCATAGTGTGTGATGGCGGGTTTCCCACGCCACCCTGAATCCCTGAGGAACCTCTGAGAGAGTTTTTCCTGCTCTGCCCTTCACGTCCCACCGTTCGCTGCGGCTCTCTGGGCGGGTCCTTTCACATGGGGGCCTTTCACGAAGGCACCATCCCTCGTGCTGTGCCGTACCTTTGCGTACATTTCAACAACGGAATGACGTTGAAGGCACGTTTGAGTGAAAATGTCGTCTCTGTGAGCCTTCGTTCTGGACGTGTCCGTCACATGGACCGTACGCCGAGTCTCGTACGCACTTCGAGCGGACAAGTCCTTATTGCGCTTAATTCTGCGTACGGACGGACCTTTTATTTATTTTCCCCACGAAGACCAGATTTGTCACGAGGACGAGAGTGGGGGCACTGAGCCCTTCTCGCAAGGACGCGTGGGCGGCCCCCTCAACAAACGAGCAGCACTTTGCGTGCTCCGAAGCCCCGGGCTGTGACCCGGACGCGATGTGACCTCGGACCTTGGGAGCTCGGACGTCGCTCGAGACGATGGACGTTTGGCAGATGCTCGCTGCGCTGTCCGTGGTCCTGCTGCTGAGCGTGTCCCTTGTGGCGAACCTGCTCGTGCTGCTGTGCTACTGCGCGAGTGCCGACCTGCGCAAACAGGTGTCCGGGGTGTTCGTGCTGAACCTCACGTGCTGCAACTTGCTGCTCACGCTCCTCAACATGCCGCTCACCGTCGTGGGCGCGCTTCGCAACGATGGCTCGAGACCTTTCGGCGATGGGTTGTGCCGTGCCGCGGCGTTCCTGGACTCGTTCCTCACCACGAACGCCATGCTCAGCACGGTGGGACTCGGGCTCGACCGTTGGGTCGCCGTTCTCTTCCCGCTGAGCTACGACTCGAAGATGCGCCGCCGGGACGCGGCCGTCATGATCTCGTACGCCTGGCTGCACTCGCTCGCCTTTCCTTCTGCGTCGCTCGCCTTATCCTGGCTCGGGTACGAGCCCGTGTACGCCTCGTGCACCCTTTCCCCGCACGCCGCGCCCTCGGCCGAAGAACGCGCGACCCCCAACTCGTCCTTCGTGGCGTTTACGCTCGTCTTCCACGGACTCACTTTTTTCCTCGCTCTCATCGTCCTGTGCTTGACCTACTTGAAGGTGCTCAAGGTGGCGCGCTTTCACTGCAAGAGGATCGACATCATCACCATGCACACGCTCATCCTGCTCGTGGACATCCATCCCAGGTACACGCGCCGTTTCCACGTGCGAACCTTCCTGGAGCGCGAACGTTCCGTTGTTTTAGTGGAAACTGTGCGACCAGGCTCCACGGCGTGCACCGTAATTATTGATCATTCCTTTTGAGTGCAGTGCGCGGTGTTTGGCGATGTAATCGCTTCGTAGACAATGATTAATGACCAAACCTCGGAGTTTTTACGGGATAATGAATGTAGCAATACGGAGGACCCCGGTGGAGGGGCTCGGCGCCCCCCACCTCCCCCCTCCCAAGCCTCTCGTGGGAAAGGAAAAGCACTCTGATCTCACATTGTCGGCTTTGCAAAGGTCACAGGGGGTTAAGGAGATAACGGCGGGAAAAAAACACAAATGTTCTGTTTACTCGGCGAGTTGCGTTTACATTTGTGTTCCAATTGGATGTGCGACCGAGTTCGATGGGTCCGAGGGTTCCGTGGCTGAGCATAGCTGCATGGTGTCCGTGAGCAGTGTCAAGGAGCGATGTCTTGAGGAGCAGAGACAACGCAAGCAGCGAGCACCTCGTCGTGTCTGCACGTTCATCGGGACATTCGCGCTCTGCTTCGGACCGCATGTACTCACCAGGTCAGGATCCCCCTCCCGACCCCCCCTCCACCCTACCCGCCCCCTCACCCTACCCGACCCCCTCCACCCTCCCGACCCCCCTCTCACCACCGTCACCCTCCCGACCCCCTCCACCCCTCCCGACCCCCCTCCACCCTCCCGACCCCCCTCCACCCTTGACCCCCTCCACCACCCTCGTCCCCCTCCACCTCCTCCCGACCCCCTCCACCCTTGACCCCCTCCACCACCCTCGTCCCCTCCACCCCTACCGTCCCCTCTCCAACCCCTGGGGGACCGCTCGACTCGCTCCCTCTCTCACATTCCTCTCCATGGCTAGCCAGGCCGGCAAAACGTTTTCCTTTCCATTTTTATCCTTTTCCCACCCGCCCTTGTCTTCTCTATCTACTCGAGCACTTCATTAACTTCTCTTAATTAATTGGCACGTCACCGACCTGAGACTCACGTGTCACGGACCCGAGACTCGCGCGTCACGTGGTTTCACTAACTCCCACGCTCTTCGTGCAATTCTTCAAAAGTTTGCTCCTCTTCACGAATCACTGTTGCTAAAAATAAATGGTAAAGAACTCGAGACTAGAGAGTCCATATAACACCTTACCCCACTCAGCCTTGAGAAACAAGGACATGGGCGGGGTCTGCGAGCGACAAATTTGATTGGTCAAGATGACGTAAAATGCCGTAATAGTTTGTCCAAGTACTGATAAATGGAAGGTTTTTGAAAGTGCCAACAAGGCGATTTGTGTTCTACAATGTTGAAGTATATGATTCAAATTAAATAAAATAAAGATTTTAAAAGTGGGAGAAAAGAAAATGAAGTATTTTTTTTGAAGTTTACCACCGTTGATGCAGCGTCTGATACACCACCTTAGGACTTAGTTATTTTATAACTTGGTTTACGGATCCGCCGACGGTATATTTGCCGAAATGAAATATAAATATAAAACACGTTTTTATAGCTTTGTTGATATTTATACCATTTCCGCCGAAGGTGCAAAAGTTTCAAAACCCGAAATGTAAACGTCGGCATTTATTTTCAAAATATAATGTCGTGTGCGCGCACCAAAATGCCGAGTCACCTTTAACCAAACTGTGCAGTAGTCTTCGGTCATGGTGTCTGAGCAGTGGCCAGCGTGGTTCAATTGACTGTGGTTCTGGGGCGAAAGTGATTGTTAAAGAGTATGTCAGCGGTATAAATTTGAGTGACTGTATTGGTGATTTAATCACGCAACATCTTGACGACGAATATTCTGTCCGAACGATTGCATCAATTCAGTGCAGCAGCAGCAGGGATGATTTGCAGGCGACTCTCGATCGTGCCGATTTTGTTTCCATCGAAAGTTGTACACCGCTGTTCGTAATGAAAGATTTCGGTGCCAAGTACGTCAAAGTTTCCCTGCGAGATGCTGATATTCAGCCTTCAACGCAGAAATCAGCCTTTGATGTGCTCATGGGGATGGGGAGATGGTACGATCAGATGCCCGCTGAAAAGTAAGAGCTGGTTATGGCTCTGATTGACCGTTTTGAGCGTGTTGACTCCTCGTAAACACCTTATTTTAATCATATCCAGCACTATGCACTGGTGTGCATGCACACATCTATGACTTGGACAGTAATTTTCTCAGCATTGTTTCCATTTGTTGGATGATCCAACAGGTTCCTATAAGAAAAACATGCCAGACTATATTTTAAAAACAAGTTTTAATCCTTCTTTATTGTTTTTCACATCAGATGATACAGTGAACATGGACATCCTGCACTTTGAATGGTCTTCCATCTTCAATGTTTTCTTAGATCCTCCTGGTCCGGGATTTATATTTATTTCCCCCCCACCTACCCTTGTCTTTTCCATGGAACATCCGAAAAAAAATCATAAAAATATATAATTTCTAAAAATTGAAATTATATTTATATTTATATTTCGACCTACCGACCCCACATTTTAGCTGAAGAACTGCGTAAACCAAGTTATAAAATAACTAAGGCCTTATCGAACACATTTGTCCTGAGGGAACAAAGCATCAACCACATTACACAGACTGGCGTTTCATATCGAGCAGAACAGACGAGGCAAGACACAGATTCCTTGAAGAGCATTCGTGAGCCAGTTGGGATTTTGTAGACAATCTGGCAGTGGCATCGGAATTACCCCCAACACTAATTCGGATTTTATCACCCGATAATCCAAATCCTTAATACCGGTGCCTTCGACCGGATTTGAACCCTCAACCTACCGCTTTCCAGTTCAGTGTTCACAACCATCATACCCTTTTGTGCATATTGGTCATGAACGTCCAAAACATGCCAAAGATGTCCCAAAAATGCATTGCTGTCGGGTCGGGGGTTCAGCTTTGCGGCCCAAATCACTGCTCGAAGTGGGCAAAAAGAGGAATTTATTCAATGGAATTACACCGAGGGTATAACCAGGGTAAAAGGGTAAAATGCAGGCCTCCAGGTGGGGGGGGGACCCTAACCCTATCCCTAACTTGTGGTTGCTCGAGTACGGAATTTCCAACGCCGGGGAATTTTAGGTTTGAGTTTCCCCCGACCCCACCCCTCTACCCACTTATAACCCCACGGGGCAATTATCGGGGATGCCTCTTCGTGATGGTTGTAGCCCCAATGCATGTTGGGAGACAAATCATCCCTACTCTTCTCTGCTGCCCGGATTCATTGGGACAGTGTGGCCACGGTCAGAGCACCGCTTGGTCTCCATGGACCGTCTCTCTCTCTCTCTCTCTCTCTCTCTCTCTCTCTCTCTCTCTCTCTCTCTCTCTCTCTCTCTCTCTCTCTCTTCTCTCTCTCTCTCTCTCTTTTTCTCTCTTTTTTTTCTCTCTCTCTTTTTCTCTCTCTCTTTTTCTCTCTCTTTTTTTTTTTCTCTCATGGCTATGGCTTCACGAAGGCGGGGGTACATTATCTTGGATGTGGGGGATCTCTGGGACGCTTCTACATTGATCAGCTGTTCTCCGTGCCGCGGCCTGTTCGAGAGAACTGTCCATGCCTCGACGACGATGATGACTATCACCCCCCCCCCCCAACCCCCTAGAGGTCACCCACACCTTCTAGCAATCTAGCCCCATTGGTTATGGCAAGCTGTTCTATTCACCGTATAAACACCATGACTGTGATCCGTCAATGATTGTCGATGAGAAAAGTCTAAACATAATGTTTCCTTTCTGGCAAACATTTTAATAATACCAAATTAATGAAAAACACGACAGTGGTAATCCCAACAACGAAAATAACAACAAAAAAAAACAATGAGTTCTAACAACACACTGCCAACACTACCATATACACCATACCTCAAGACGACAACGCGTGATCTTGCTCAAAGGTTGTCTCATGAAACACTTTTTTCTGTATAACTCAAAATGATGAACTCGGCATTTGTACATCCATTGTTCATTGTCCTGTTATATCTTCAGAATGAAAATAACATCATTCTCACACTACCCTTCTATTGAATGCATTACACATCTTTGTCCTCTCTGTCTTCGTTCCGTGCGTTGTCTGACTCTTCACTCCATTGTCTGACCCAGGCCTATAGGCCAAGTGCCTGATGCTTCCAAGGATGAACTGCTCCTCCGGTACAATCGAACACTACATCCGATGCAAGGCCATTGTTTTTCTCTCGACCACAACCCTGCATCTGGTTGCAAGCCACCTGGTACGGAAGAACAGGAGATCCGGGTGGGGGGGATATTTGGGCCAATCTTCTTGAGCGTGTCAACTGAAGTGGGTCACAGGGTCTTTGATTGGGGGCTTTGCTAGAATTTTGATGTGCAATGCCAGCCATGGTTGCACATCTGATTTCTTCAGCCTAGTAATTGGATTCATCGAGCACAGAAATTGCCTCGGTAGAGGTCAGTGAAGAGGGGAAGACAAAGTTTCAGGATTTGTTCCCTTGGTTTTTGATGACTTTATTCTCAAGGAACATCAACAGTTTTTGGAAGGTTTCATCATGCTTCGTCCGATTGGATTTTGCTCTTCCCCCTTCGCTTCCTGCCTTACATAGTCATGCCGACAAGTGTTGTGGTACTCGGCCTCCTGAAAAATCTGATTTTCCCCAAGTCCAAGATTGATCCCAGCATAACCCTTTTCCTGTACGAGAACACTAACTTCTCTTGTTGTAGGAAGGAAGAGCGGAACTTGAACGGGTGCTCTTGCTGGGTGGTTCATACAGTTCTTTGGCAGGTGATGGTCGTCTTGACATTGGGGGATTGGGGGCATTGTGAATGATTGCAGTTGCCTTCCGGTTGTTCATTCGTGCTGATCTCTTCTGTGGTGCTTGAGACCTGGTCGATTCGAAGCATCATTCGACGTCTAGCACTGTTCGTTACTTTCCCAGTTACCCGGTTTGAAAGACTTTAGGCCAGGTTTCTGTCTCTTTGCAAATAATGCAACTAGGGTGGCGGTGGGGGAGGATCATTTGCCATGATGTGTCGATAAAAACAAGAGAGATTAACTGAAACGAAGTGCCATGTTGACATGTCACACCTCGTTATTTGCGTCATTGCAAGAAAAGAGTGATGGCGGTGCATCTCATCAGGACGGACCTCTTCTCGCAGAGACGCGTAAGGGACACAGTACCAATACCTCTTGGGAAATGAAATACCTCTTGGAAATACTAGCGTGGAATAAACAGCAACAACCAATGGGGCTAAGGGGGTGTGAATGACCTTTGGGGGTTGTTGGTGGGGGAGAGGGGGACCTAAACCTAAAATTGCTGCCATTGGTCACTCTGTACTCGGGGAACCCCAGGGGAACTTTGCCACTGTTGTTTTTTTTGTTTTATCCTTGGTGTCATTCCATGAAATAAATGCCAATTTTTGCCAACATTGAGGGGTGATTTTTGGGGCTGTACATCACAACAGAACCCCAGACCTGGTGGCAATGCATTTTTGGGATGTCGGGAGGTGGTCCCATCAGTCCAAGAGGTCAAACCTTTTGTCATCATTAACATAAATGCCAGCTCTGGGCTCCCACTATAATTAGCCTTGCTCCTGCAAAGAAAAAGAAAAAATAGGGGCAATACCCCTGGGCGCTCACCTGGTAGAATAATGATATTGAGGAGAAAGTCACATGGGACGAATCAGCAAAAAATGTACCAATGAACCAATGTTATAGCAAATACCTTCCTCCTTGGAGCCCAATTTTTTTTTTTTTTTTAAATAGCATGAACTAACTTTGGTACATCACTGGTGATGAAGGTGTAGTCAAGTTCATCGGAATGTGTGTGTGTAGTTTCAAAGAAGAAGTTGCAAATGTTTGTGGGCTGACGGAACGAGAGATGACGCGCCATCCCACAAGCTCCCCCGTAGTGCGTTCCAGGCGAGCGAAACAATGAGACAACAATAACAACAACTTTGGAAGACAGCTTTGTTATTTGGTCAGCTCAGGAGAGGTTGTGGCTGATTGTGAGAGCTAGAAGTTGAACTTTCTGAACCTCGTCCAGTGACTGATCACAGAAATAGATAGGGAGGTTCGTTTGATTATATATCTTTGCAGAGTGACATGTGGATCCAAGATTTGCCATGTTCCATTTGTCAGATCAAATTCTAATAATTTCCAGATCAGTTGAGAATGACGCAGCTGCCGCCTTTCCTATCGCTGGGATGCGGGTTCTGTACAATACAATGCGGAGTCATCTGCAAAAAGGAAAGATGGTTTTCCAGAACGTGGGAGAGTTCTTTTATGTAACAGTGAAATAAAACCGGATCCAAATTTCTTTCACAGGATGAAAATGGCAAGATGCAGTGAAACTCCAACATCCACTGGGAGATCAGAGAATTTCATTGATAGCAATGGGTTGACTGGAGGAGTTACAAAGTCAGGAGTGAATCCCCTCGAACCTCCTCTCCCTGTCAAGGCTGGAGTGCCCCAAGGCAGCTTTATGTTCCCTGTCTTATTCCTAATCTTCATCAATGATCTTTCTGACGATGGAAAAATCCTCTTTATCTATTTGCTGATGACTTCACCCTCTGCGGTGACATCAATCATCCGTCCGACAGGCAGGCTGAATGCTCTTCCCTCTCTTCAGACCTTGAAAAAAAAATCACAAGCTGGTCAAACACTTGGAATATGCCTTTCAATTCAAACACATCTCACACTCTCACTATCTCTCTCCGAAAGGACCATCTGGCAATCCCTCCTATCTCCTCTCTTTACAATCCTCGTGAGAAGGTTCAGTCATTCAAACTCCTGGGTCTCACTATCAGCCATTATCTTTCTTAGGCAAACCACATTTCAAAATTGGCCTCCAAAGCCAGCCGCCGACCGGGCATCCACTGCCGTACAAAGTCCTTCTTTGGCACACCTGAACTCCTATCCACCGACAGGATCTGCATCCACAGCTTGAATAGAGTACTGCTCTCCCCTCTGGGCTGGCTGGCTCCCCTGCCTCACACTTTGCTTAGCTTGACGCCGTGGAAACGCAGGCCTTCAAGATTATTAGAATCTCCCGTGCTGAAGCAGAGTCGACGGTCCAATCACTTTCCCATCACAAGAAGGTCTTTGGTCTCTGTCTTCTTCCACCTCCTTTCTGGTCTTGCACCCTCTTATTTTCCCGTGCTTTTTGCAGGGCTCACACATAAATCCTCTTCTGATGAAACTGCCTTTATCCAGGATCACTGCTCACTTCCACTCATTTGTTCCTCTTTTTTTTATTCTCCCCACCTGTGGAACCAACTTCCACAACCTCTTAAATCTCATTCTTCCCTCCAGGTCTTCAAGACGGCTGTTCACCACCATTTCAGATCATTCCCAATTAAAAACCATGATCTTTTCTTCCCTCGTTAACCCCCACACAAAACCCTGACTATTTTTTAAGTTTTTTTCTCCTTGGAGTTTCTTCTCGATGCATGCGTGTTTTGTGTGCTATCTTTGTCTGTTACGTCCTGATCAGTTCAGTGTGCTCGCTCTTCCACGAGCTTCGCCATTTATACAAAAAAAAAGAGAAAAGAATGAGGCCTTGTATGGCATGGGCATTGAGCTTGGCCACCAAATTAGGATGCCAGACTGTGTTGAATGCCAAATATCTGTCCCAGGAGACGGTCCTGACCTAATGTGTTTTTTTTTTGTATAAAGTGGCCTGCAAAAGTATTCACCACACCAATAGTGCCATATTTTGATGAATTATGAATTATGTAGAAACAATTTTTCCAATTTATTTATTTATTTATAACTGAAGAGATCAAATGAAACACTGTTTTGGTTGAAGGAGGTTACATGTCAGGAATACCTGTAAAAATCATGTACAAATCAAAATTCACTGGTTGTAAAAGTATTCATACCTTTTGGTCAGTACCTGGCGGAAGCACCTTTTGCAGCAATGACTGCTACGAGTCTTTTTGGGGGAGATCATTACCGACTTTGTACAGTGAGATGGTGAAATCTTCACCCATTCTTCATGTGAAAATTGTTCCAGTTCTGCCAAGTTTGATGGGGATCGCCGATGAACTGCAATCTTGAAGTCTCACGATGAATGTTCAATTGGGTTCAAGTCAGGACTTTGACTGGGCAACTCAAGAACATTTATTTTCCTCTTATTCCTCCTGATGACTCCATCTTTCCTCTTTACTTCTTTGGGTTCCATCTTGGTCTTCCATTTGATTATGTTTGTACCACATCCTGATGCTATGTGGACTCTGCTTCCCCTTCTGACGGACCTCTGGTAGCTTGTACATGTTGCTGCGTTTTAGCCCAGGGGGTAACTGCTGAAATCTATTTGTCCGGGGTCTTCCTGACATCTTTGTTCTTTGTTGCTTTCACACTTCTTTCTCATTTTTAAAAATCAGTCTCTCTATTCATTTTTTTCATCATTCTCTTTATTCATTCTAATTCTGGCTTTTTCTTCTCTTTCATCTCTTTTCCTCTCAATTCCTCTTTTGTTGTCTATCTCTCTAAGGAGAAGTGAATTCTTGCAGAAAATTTTCTGTAAGGTTCACTTGATTGCACCTGGATGGGTTTGAGGGTTGTGGAGTAGCGGCTGAAACCCAAATCCTATCCAAGTTCCTCTTGATGACTCCATCTTTCCTCTTTACTTCTTCAGGTTCCTTTTTGGGCTTCTGTTTGATTTAGCTTTGTGCTTCAGATGAAATGTGAATCTCCTTCCCAGTTTCAGATTCATGGCTGACTCAAACAGGTTTTCATCAAGGATTCTCATGTACTTTGCACAGTCCATTGTCCCTTCTCTCCTGACAAGCTTGCCAGTCCATGCTGAATAAAATCAGCCCCATAACATGATGATGTCACCACCATGCTTGACAGTAGGGATGGTGTTGTCTGGGTGATGTGCAGTGTTAGGTTTGCATCAAATGTAGCACTTTGAATTTAGACCAAAACGTTCAATTTACGTCTCATCTGACCACAAAACGTATCTTCACATACCTGCAGTATCATTAAGATGCTTTATCGCAAACTCAATCCGAACTTTTAGATTCGTCTTTTTCAATTATGGCTTCTTTCTTGCCACCTGTTCATAGAGGCCAGCTTTGTGACGGGAACGGGATATTGTTGATTGTTGAACACTGACCTCCATCTCAGACATGGAGCCTTGTACATATTTCAAAGTCATTGTTTGATTCACAGTGACATCCTGAACCAGTTTTCTGCTTGTCCGGCTGCTGAGTTTGGATGGGTGACCTGATCTGGGTAGAGTCTGATTGGTATGATACGTCTTCCACTTATCAATGATGGATTTCACCGTACTCAAAGGGATAATGAGTGACTTTGAAATCTTATTATAGCCCTCTCCTGAACGGCGCTTCTCCACCACTTTATGTCTGACTTCTTTGGAAAGCTCCTTGTTCTTCATGTTTGCCTTACTGGTTGACCAAGCGAGTTGCACCTTAAAACTCCTTAGATCAATGGGGGAGCTTAATTTTTAAGTTAAACCACTGATGACATACAGGCGAAACCTATTACACTTATTTTGTAACATTTCAAACAAATAATTTGCTCTTGTAGTGATTTAGGGTTAATTAGGCAAGGAGTTTGAATACTTATGTAACTGAGAATCATCTGATTTTCTCTGTTGATCAAACTTATTGACATTCTATCAACATTGTTTTGGCTTTATCACTTTAGAGTAGTTTGTGAAGACTCTATATATGAAGTTTCATTGGAAAGCATCATGAAATATGCTCAGGTGGCATCAAAATGTGAAAAATTTGAGGGGGGGTGTGAATACTTTTGCAGGCCACTGTACATTGTCGAGGTTTGTAGAAGAGCGAGTACATTGAAGGGATCAGGAAATAACAGGTCAAAAGGAACAGGAGAGAAAGGGGGTAAACACAAACAGCAGAGTTGAATGCTAAGATAGAGGGAGACTGGGACAAGCAATAGGTGTGGGGAGGAATGGGTGGCAGGAAAGGGCAATATGAATACAGAAGGAGATTTACATGAGGGGAAAACTGGAAATTTGGAAGAAGGGCTTTTAGTTTGAGGATGACGGAAGACCCCGGACAAAACATGGCTTTAGTTTGAGGATGATCTGATATGGTGGTGAAGAGCTGTCTTGAAGACTTGGAGGGAAGAATGGGATTGAAGAGAATGTGGATGTTTGTTCCACAGGTGGGGAAAAAAAGAGGAAAGCATGAGTGGAGGTGAGCAGTGATCCTTCATTTAGATTTTGTTGTTTTTTTTTTAAGCAAGGGGGAACAGGAAAGTGTCGAAGGTAGAAAGGACAAAATATTGGGGGAAAAAAGGAAAGAGAAACAGGATGACAAAACAACCTCAAAGCTGAGATGATTAGCACTGGCTATCTGAGAAGGTCCAATGCTGCATGAAATTTTTTTTTTTTTAACATATATCGACAAGGTACGATATGTCACGGAAACTATCTCGATGAAAATACAAACAGCACATCGGGATGAAAAAATAACAGAACTAGATGGTATTCATAGAATACATACCCCCGTGCAGTCTTGAGAAGGACTTGGTGTGAGCCAACTTTTTGTTTTTTTTTAAGGGTTTTTTTTTTCTTTGATCCAATATGGCTGCCAAACCACGTGACGGATGACGTCATCTTTATCAAACCATATTTCCCAGGGGTAGTTGAAAAATTACTTACATTTTTCATTGATCAGTTAAGCAGTTTATCCTACGAAGATTTTCAAAAATTTTCCCTTCGATCCAATATGGTTGCCAGACACCGTGACACATGATGGTCATTTTTATGAAAATCCTGTTCAAGTTTCAAGTGAATTGCATGAAAATTGAGGATTTTAGAAATTAGGCCTATGTTGACCCTTTGGTCTAAGTTGACCTCAAAAATAATAGGTGGTTGAATTCGGTGACCTCATATGTAAATCCTTTTCAAAGCTCAAGTCAATCGGATGAAAATTGAGGACTTCAGAAATTCTACCTCAGGTGTTCACCTTTGGCCTTTGTTGACCTTTTGACCTATGGTGACCTCAAAAATAATTGGTAGTTGTATTCAATGACCAAATCTGCAAACACTTTTCAAGTTTAAAGTCAATCGGATGAAAATTGACAATGTTAGAAATTCAGTCTATGTTGACCTTTTAGCCTTATGTTGACCTCAAAAATATTTGGTTGAATTTATTGACCTGATATGCAAATCCTGTTCAAATTTCAAGTCGATCGGATGAAAATTGAGGATTTCAGAAATTGTACCTAAGGTGTTGACCTTTGGCTTATGTTGACCTTTTGGCTTATGTTGACCTCAAAAATAGTTGGTGGTTGAATTCAGTGAGGTGAGATGAAAATCCTGTTCAACTTTCAAGTCAATCGGATGAAAATTGAGGATTAAATAATTGGCCGATGTTAACTTTTGGTCTATGTTGACCTCAAAAGAGTGACCGTGATATTACATGGTCAGGTAACATGTGGTAAAGTTTCAATTTCCTCCTCTGAACGGGTTTTAATGTACACTTAACAAAATGCAGACGTGTATTACGTACGACATGCATACGTACGTACACTACCGATCGCTTAACCTTGCTTTTAGCTTCGTGAGAGCTCGGTAAAAACGCGATGAATCCGGTTTGGAAAACTTAGCTTTGATTCAGGTGTAAGGAGCAGCTTTAGATCCGACCAACACAACATGGAGTAAGCCCAAACCGGAAGTTCAAACCTCTTGTTTGGCATTGTGCCTCCGACAATTTATTGCTCGGAGAGAATCAGCATGTCCATAGTTGAGTGACCTGAAGGAAAGCCAAACGGTGGCCAGACAGGTAGCCAGGCTGTTTGTAAAGAGGATAGACTTTTACTGCGGCCTCTATGATGGATTCCGTTACTTTGCATAAATAACTGGAAGTGATCTGTTATTTAGGGTTAGGGTTAGTGGCACGAGCATGCATTTCAGAGGAACTTTTGTGCACCCTTCTTTTGAATGGGAGTGATGTTTGCTGACTTCTAGAAAGTCGGAAGGTGTCTGAAGAGAGCAGACAGAGTAGGATCGGAGAACATGGGCACCGATGCGATCTGGGCCCACTACCGATGAAGTCGAGGCTGGACAGAACTTTCTGTACCTTGTCTCTTGGGGAAAAGGTAGAAAAACAATGCAGTGGGGGAGAAGGGGTAAAAGTGGGATTGAACTTTATGAGTTGGGTACATGATACATTAGAGGCAAACCGTGGAAGCATTTTGCCTCATCTTGAAAAAAGGGAGTTGAGGCTGTTTGAGATGTGTGAAGGGATGGAGGGGGGAGCATACACCAGAGCTAGACTTGACAAGGTGCCACCATGACATTGAGGAAGAAGACTGGTTGGAGAGTTCAGCTTTGAGGTGAGCAAGATGATCTTTATAGTTTACCTCGTGATGGACACACACTTGTTCTATGCTGCAAAGAGTGACTTTAAATTGCCATCAGTTGGGTTCGCTTTTCATGGTGATAAAGCAAGCTGATTCAACTGCAACTACCTCACTGCAGGATTCAATGTACCATGGCAGAGAGAATGGAAAGGATCACTGCAGACGGGATGGGATAAACTGGTGAATGAGAGAAAGAGTAGGCCGTTGTGAATCTATTCCCACGAGCAGAATAAATATCAGATACAGCGGAGATTACAGCCCAATCCTATGAAGAGAGGGCACTTTGCAGTCTCTGCCGTATGGCCTGTGTGAAAGCTTGATTCAGCAGCATTGAGCTTGCTATCTAACAACCACCAGAGACATGAGCTTTGATGAGAAAGTGGTCTGTGGAGCGAAGGGCAGATGAGGAATAGGAGAGGTTGAATTTGTCATTACCTTGTCCACTTGGCAGGACATCCGGTTGCAGAGATCTGGGATGGAATGTTTACATATCTGGTAAGGCCCACTGAGTCATAGTAGACCCTAGCTGCAACGCCATGGTTGGTTGTTGCAGAGCTAACATACAGGCAGCTGATATTGTAGCAGTTGAAATCGCCACAGATGAGGAACAGACTTGAGATGGATCGTTGTGAGTTGATCCAGATTAGAGGACATAGAAGTGTATATCAAGTGATCTTTGGTTGCTGAACTTTACAGCACACAGATGATCATGAGGGGGGTTGTGGAGAGGAGTATGAATGGGGATAGAAAATATCATTGTTGTGGAAGGGTGATGACCTGAGATGGTGGTGAACAGTCATCTTGAAGTACTGGAGGCTCCTCCTCAGTGCTTTCATGATTCAGTAGAATAACTCGGTATAATTATTATTCGCCCCATTGGACTTTTTCTGAAAAAGGGGCTTATGGATTTTGTCTCAATTTTCATGTACGTGTGTACGTGTGTGCATGTGAGTGTGCGTGCGTAACCATATCTCGGAAATGTCTGAACCAATTTTATTCGTGCTTCGCACAAAGACAGCACATGATGGTATACATATGCACGTCATTTTTTTTTGGAGATCAGATCCAAGATGGCCGACTGGCGGCCATCTTATTTGTAAAAAAACCCCCGATGTTGAACACGTCCTCAACCATTCCTCAGGCATACATTTACCGATGTTGTTTAAACTTGGCACACAGACAATGAATGCTGGCTGACATAAGCATGTAAGTTTTTTTCGAGATCAGATCCAAGATTGGTTGACCGGCAGCCATCTTATTTGTAAAAAAAAAACCCCTGATGTTGAACACATCCTCAACCATTCCTCGGACATGCGTTTATCGATGTTGTTAAAACTTGTTGCCCGGATAATGAATGATGGCTTACATAAGCACGTCATTTTTTTGACGTCAGATCCAAGATGGCCAACTGTTGGCCATTTTCTTACTTAAATGTGTTCCCAACTATTTCTAAGACATACACGGTCCGATTTTGTTCAAACTTGACACAAGCACAGCACATGATGGCATACACGTAAACCTCACTTTATTTTTTGATCTTATCAAATATGGCTGACTGGTAGACTGGTGGCCATTTTAGTTGTTCATAAATATGGGCGAGCTCTTGAACTCCATACAACAAATTACTAAAACAGCGGGGGCTTTCACATTTTAGATCTTTTTTATCTCTGCAGTCTAATTCCATGAGATTGTCTCTTTAGCTATGTTTACATTCTCATCAAATTGAGGTTGTCTGTTTTCTGAATGAACAGCTTAATTTGATTATCGAGGATATAATTGATCGTCAAGAGCCAGTGGTGACGATATCACCTACTTCAGCTTCATGTTGAGTCGGATCCCAAAGAGCATCAATGATAGCCATTGAATGAGTCAAACCATTCACCTTTACATTCATTTCAGGCATTTCAATCAATCGGTAGAGTGAGATGGAATGGAACGCCCATCGCAGCTAAAATCTCACTCTGACGAGGAAGCCGGAAATGACGTAATTGCTTGAACCCTTTTTCAAAGGTTTTGCATTTTGGAGTGAAGGGTTTGGGCAGTTCGGCTGTTTATCCTCGAGGATTAATTCAACTTTTTATACAAGATGAGGATGAAATTGGAGGTCTACAAGTATGTACTGTGCAAATAGAAACAAGGACAAATTGAGAGTTTGTTGGTTTTGTTTTTCCAAAAGATCAGACAAGAAGAAGAAATTGTCAGCCTTTGTCTCATAAAGGAAGGCTTAACTAATTCTTCTCAATGCAATGTATTGACTAATATGATCATTTGATTACCCCGCGTGCATTGTGGGTTGCCCGCACAATGAGGCTTATCTCAAATACACCTACACTGAAACCTACACATACACACACACACACACACACACGCGCACGTGCACATGGGGTCTGCCGAGCAGGCACGTAAGGTAAGATGTCGGATATTATAAAGCTTGTAGTGTTAGTGTGAAATTTCTGAGGATATCTTGAAGACTCAACAGCTCAGTGTGTGGCTGCCATGTAAGTAATGAGGTCCTTGGGTTTGAGTCCCAGGTTGTCAGATTTTTTTCACACGAGCCCCATATTCCTTTTTATTAGTATATACATATATCTATCTATCTTCTATATATTACTAAAACTCTCATCTTGTATATATGTATGTATGTATGTATGTATGTTCCCAAAATACAGCCAAAACGGTACACGATAGTGCAAAACTTTTCGGCCCACCTGACTCACCATTCTCCTGCGGTGTGCAGTATCAAGTTTCGTTCAATTCGTGCAACGAAAAAATTATTAAAAAATCAATTCCCGATTCAGTCAAGTACTCTTCGGGAGAATTTGATCAATACAAACAACCTCAGCGGTATAGTTCGCTGGAGCTATCTGTTTATTTTCTTGAAATGATTTTTTTCATCAACTGCTGTCACAACGGGAACCCAACCAATGGGTTCACGGGTCGTCTCGTATATATATATATATATATATACATATATATATATATACATATATATATATAATATTATACAGTGCCTATAGAAAGTCTACACCCCCTTTAAAATTTTTCACCTTTTGTTGCCTTCTTGCCTGGAATTAAATTACATTAAATCAGACTTTTTCCCCCTTTATTTTACACATTGTAACCTGCAACTTCCAAGTGTAAAACAAATTCCACAAATATCAGAAAATTAAAAACCACAAAACTAGAATATCTTGATTGGATAAGTATCAACCCCCTGAGTTAATACTTGGTGGAAGCACCTTTGACAGCAATTCCAGCTGTGAGTCTGTTGGGATAGGTCTCTTCCAACATTGCACACCTTGATTGGGCAATATTTGCCCATTCTTCTGTGCAAAACTGTTCAAGCTCAGTCAAGTTGTGTGGGGAGCGTTGATGAACAGCAATCTTCAAGTCACGTCACAGATTTTGGATTGGATTTAGGTCGGGACTCTGACTGGGCCACTCAAGGACATTTATCTTTTTGTTCCTTGGCCACTCCAGTGAAGCTTTAGCTTTGCGCTTCAGGTTGTTGTCATGCTGAAAGGTGAACTTCCATCCCAATTTCAGCTTTCTTGCAGAGGGCAGCAGGTTTTCCTCAAAGGTTTTTCTGTATTTTGCTTCATCCATTTTCCCTTCTATCCTGACAAGTGCCCCAGTCCCTACTGATGAGAAACATCACCATGACATGATGCTGCCACCACCAAGCTTCACAGTGGGGATGGTGTTCTTTGGGTGATGTGTTGTTTTGGATTTGCACCAAACGTAACGTTTTGCATTCAGGCCAAAAAGTTCCATCCTGGTTTCGTCAGACCACAAAACGTTTTACCACGTGGCTTCAGAATCTCCAGAGTGTTTTTTTTTTACAGACCTCAAATGGAACTCAAGGTTTGCTTTTTTGAGTAACTGCTTCCTTCTTGCCACCTTACCGTTCAGGCCAGACTTGTGGAGTGCTTGGGATATTGTTGTCACATGCACACAGTGACCAGTCTTTGCCATAAAGGCATGGAGCTCTTTCAAATTTGCCATTGGCTTCTTGGTGGTCTCTCTAATCAGTCTCCTTCTTGCTTGGTCATCCAGTTTGGAGGGACGGCCTGATCTAGGCAGGGTCTTGGTGGGACCATATGCCTTCCGCTTCTTAATGATTGTCTTAACTGTGTTCCAACGGATATTCAAAGCCTTTGAAATATTTTTATACCCATCCCCTGATCTGTGCCTTTCCACACCTTTGTCCTGGAGGTCTTTTGAAAGCTCCTTGGTGGTCATAGTTGAGTCTTTGCTGTGAAATGCATTACACAGCAGTGGAAACCTACAGGAACAGCTGATTTTATTCTGAAATAATCAGAATCACTACAATTTAACACAGGTCAATATAATATACTGAGTCCAACAGTATGTGTCAGTGCAGAAATTCCCTCTGTTTAATCAAGTTATTAACTTTACTCTTCTTCTTCTTCTTTCGGCTGCTCCGGTTAGGGGTCGCCACAGCGGATCATCCGTTATGATCCGCATAATGAATTGGCCACAGGTTTTACGCGGATGCCCTTCCTGACGCAACCCTGGTCGCTCTTTACGACACAGGGATATGTACACCTATTTCAACCGGGCATACAACGGGCCAGTACAATGGTACTCACTTCGCCGACCTGGAAGGATGACAGGCTGAGTCAACCCCTGGTGTTTATACGACTTGGTATATATATATATATATATACATGCGTATATATATATATACATGCAGTATAATATATATATCATGCGTGTATATATTATATAACATGCAGCGTTATATATATTATTGTTGCGAATTCGCGCCCGCCGGCGTGCGAACGGCCACGTGACTCGAATCGCGGCACGTCGTGACCCTCTCGGACTTAACGCCGGGAGCTAGTCACGGGTGGGCCTTTCGGCCTACCACGATCGTGCCAATCGGCCATCCGCGTGGGATAGGGTTGTTCGCCAAACTCAACCTACCTAAGTACCCACGCGGATGGTAAACCGGGCGATCGCACCTCGCCGCAGGTCGACTCCAGACACGAGCCGCTTGGGCGGCCCGTTCCGTACTATCGGGATACCGAGCGTGTTATCGTCGGCCTCGACGGTTCTGATTTATTATCGGGCGTATTTAAGCCACTACAAACCTTTACGTGAAGCGGATGGAGATTCAAACGAAGGAAAGGACGCAGCGAAATGGGGAACAATTCAACATAATGCACATTTATTTCACACACAGACACAAAGCACACATATACAGCCAAACAGAATCAGAATGCACATATATCAAGTACAACAAAAGAACAATGACGCAGAGATACTACCGAATACGCGAACACACGGCAACACTTATACAGTTCTACTTTACAGACGGCGCCGACAACATTTACTCAAAAGCAAAAGAAAAGGCCCACCCCAAAGACAAGGGGGCAGACGGGGCCCGTGGGCCAATATCTGTGCGTGACCTGAAGGAGCGGCCAGGCCGCGGAGACCGGGGGTCCTACCGGCTCTCGTGACGAGCCGCAAATGTCGCTGCGCGGCGTGCCCCGACTTCGTGCTCCTTCCGCGGGTTTCGTTGGCACCGCTTGGAGTGGTGGAACGGGCCCTTTTTGCACTCTCTCAGCGCGGGAAAAGGGGGGATTGTGATGCCCTGGGGAGGAGAATGCTGGCTGCTTGGGTCCCACGACGAGCGATCCCACCGTGACCTCGTCGCCGACCGCCGTCTTCCTGCCTCGACCCGAGCTCCTTGGCCTCTTCCCCAATTCTCCTAAGCCGACTGCGAAACCACTCGATGCCTTCGCCACCCGACTCGACTCCGTTCTCCAACCGACTTGACTGCCCCAAACCCTCCGCTCTTCTCTGCCGTGCGCTCGGCGTTTTATAGGCGGCAGGAGAACCTATATGCAAATTCCGGATCAGGATCACCTCGGGGCGGAGCCACGCTCGCTGATTGGACGGAGGAAAAGGGCGTGAATCTCCCTGATCCTAGAATTTGCATATTTCGATCATACAGACGCGCCTGGGTGGGGCCAAGCCGCCCCGCGCTTGCTAATTGGACGGATCAGAAGTGGGCATGTAGCATTCCTGATCCGAATTCTCCCTCGGAAAGGCCGCTATTTGCACTTGCGGCTCGGTGCGTATCGCTGAACGAGCCCAGGACAGCCGACGCTCAGTGTTCACAGGTGGTGCGGGAATGGTCATTGTGCGTGTGGGAATGGCATGATGCGATGATGTGGGAGTGAGTTGTGACGGTAAAGGTCGTGGCTGTTGGCGTTGTTGTCTGAGGGTTGGAGCGTGGTTGCAGTTGGTGACGATGGCTGGCGTGGTGGTTGCGGTGGTTGTTGTGTGATGGCGGTTGGGACTGGGTGGTTCAAAATAAAGATAGAACAGAAAAACGGCTATCTCAAAGCATCGCAGCCCGAACGAATCACATAATTCCTTTAGACAACGGGTTGGGCTAACTACACTGTACTTAAGATATCTCACCTACGGGACCTGAATGGTGGTTTGCGAATTTCCACAGCCGTAATATATATATATATATATATATATATATATATATATATATATATATAAATTCAGTGGCCCAACTGGGCTTGAACTCAGGACCTTTATTAACTTTAGCTGTTACTTTATTAACTCAAGTTATTAACTTTACTGTGGAGTACTAAATAGTTATCCTCCTCCCCCACCCTCACCCCCCTCCCCGCCCCATTCTACAACCAATCCATTTCATGCAGAAAATCCATCAGTTGGCTGATAATGTATTCTCCTATTAATTCGTGGAATGGTGTAGGAAATTGAAATGGACCCCATGCAATGTAACTTAAGCACTTCACAAACATGAGCATCTACACAGGTGTATATATGTGCAAAGCATGCAGTAAGAAGCTCTTGTGATAATGACATAGTGTAGGAGAGAGAGAGAAGGATGTTATTGTAGCTTTAAGATACTGTACTTCTTAATATTGCTGGGCCTGATTGCTGGGAGCCTTCACACCAAGACAATGGAAATTCCCGGGAAACGTCAGGTCACCGTGTCCTGAACCAACACAATAACATTGCACGCAGCAAAAAAAAAAACGACAACAAAATAATCATCCACCAGATGAAATTGTGGTCGAACGACTTCTGGGAGAGGAGGTCATCATTCATCAAAATAAGCATGGAGGTACAGGATATTTTACACTTATTAACATAGGGTACTTACATTGGAATGATCACCACTGTATACATCAAGTCAGGAAATAATGTCATGAAACATAGATGGTGGATACCATGAAATGCCATGGTATACACCATCAGAGGTGACGTGGTAGACACCGTGGCATACACCAAATGCCAATAAAGTCTTGAAATGCTGATTGGTCACTTTCAAAGATGTGAATCAACAGGTGGTAACGATTGTATTGCAGGAGGGAGTCGAGCTAAGTGGAACCAGATGCATTAGTACTGGGTGTAATGATGAAGTGTGCGCTGGGTACGACGGCGAGGTGCGCGCTGGGGTACGACGGCGAAGTGTGCGCTGGGGTACGACGGCGAGGTGCGTGCTGGGTACGTAGATAAATTCCGCACTTGAAAATATATTATTATTTTCTTTCTACTTGAAATAATTGTTTCCTTCCAAAAAACAGTCTTCTTTCTGTGGAATCATAAACATCGAACGGGATTTTATCGATCTTAATTGGTATGTTATTGGGTAGAATTGTAAGTCTTCAACATGAGAGTGCATACGCAGACACAAAATAAAGTCTTTAAATGAGAATACATGTTTTGAGTCCAATGTTTTTGTCACCTGAATGGGTTATTGTACTGTAATTATTGGACTTGAGAAATCACAATTCCCACGTTATGGAAAGTATGAAAGGAAACCTTTTTAGACTACCCCTGATATCATGGAATCTTCTCCAAAATTATCACAATTATGTTAATTGGAACAAATTTCGATGTGTTTGTGCATGTTTCATTGTATAACCACTTTTTCTTAATTAACAGGGTGGTATTTCCAAAAATCAAAGGATAAATTTGTATAATCGATCTCTATAATTTGAATACCAACCAATTTCATTTCAATAATCGAAATAAGATCCGATTTCAATTTGACTTTTTTTTAAAGTTGGAGCTAAAACTTACTGTTTAGCTTTCCACAATTCAAACCCCCATTCTTTCACTTACTTTACTTTACTTTACAGCTGTAGCCTTCCTTGCGCTCAGCTCAGAGTTTCTAGGACCTCAAGATGATGATTGACTGGTGAACGCAAAATTGGACACAATATATTCAGAAATATTTGTTTACTTTCAAAAATATCAAACCGTTATGAAAGAGAGTCGTGGAAGGACATCTTCAAAGAACATTTCCATGATGAACCTCCACTAAACCGACTTCCTAGCTATTGAAGTTGATTCACCTTATTACTTTCATCACATCCCATAATTGTGGAATGTAGCTGTATGGAATGTACTAGAATGAAATACTCGTCTGAGAGCCCAGTGAGAGTTCATGAAACTTTTGTACACAATAGGTTTGTGTTATGTGATGTAGATGGGTGTCATGGCAGCCAGCAATGGCTATTCTTAAATGCATCCGTTGGATCCATTGGGGACATCTGATGTCTCATTGGAAGATGTTGCAATGTTGTCATGTGCAAAAAGTATCCAATGATGTCTGTAGGCCAGACCATGGTGTTTCAACAAGTCATGAGGGCAGCATGTAGCATCGAGAAGATTATTGGTTTACCGCAATCGAGACGAATACATGAACCTTACCGTTAACCTCTAACACGGGTATTGTGATCTCGTTTTATTTTCCTTTTGTACGCAGCAAATGGCAGCTGGTAACATCATTTGCTGTGGACGCTGCTGTGCAACTGTTGCAGTGCCCCTGTAATCTGGCTGATTTTTCTCTTTCAGTTGTAGAAGCAACAGTCATGAATTTGGTGGATTCCATTCTATGCATGAAAGGAAAAAAAAAAGAAGAAAAGTTAACACGTTTTCTCAATATGTGACTTTTGAAATGATGTAATTCGCTCCAGAATGCTCGGCATGCGTGCACAGAAACCCCTAGTAATGAGGTCCATCGGGGCAGCCAGACATATATCATACGTGCCAGATAAGGATTGTAACCTGAAACGGCTCACAACGCTTTTGAAAGAAGCCAAAAATACTTGCCGTTGGAACCGTACCTGAGAGAAATGGGCGTGCCTCAGCACAACGAAAGATTTGGGAAACTTTCTGACCAACTCGTCCGAAAAGGTGATATCTTGCAGTCCGCACTGCAAAAAAAAAAATCGTCACGATGTGAGCTCGCGCAAGGCCCGAAGGTTCGTCGACTGACACGTTCTACCCAAACCTTCATGCTTCTTAACATTCATGGGAGGTCAAATCTGGGGCTTGTCGATGCACAGGGTCAGTTTAAAAATGATGATATTTTCTGTTATCATGTTTGGGAGGAGGGGGAGTGGAGTTGTGTGGGCTGTGAGGGCCATTATAAATATACAGTAATCCCCCGTTTCTCGCGGGGTTACGTTCCAAACCTCCCCGCGCTAAGTGAAAATCCGCGATGAATGGATGCCTCCCCAAAAAATCGACTCGTCTGGTCTGGTCTGGTCGGTTTGGGAGTGATTGGTTTGAGGTGCCGGAGATCGACTAGTCTGGTCTGGTCGGTTTGGCAGTATGGTTTGAGTGCCGGAGATCGACTAGTCTGGTCTGGTCGGTTTTGAGGTGCTGGGTATGAGCAGTGCTCGTCCAAAGGCGGCAAACCTTTTTCCTTCCCGAAGCATATATCGAGCACCTTAACCTTAACCTTCTCCTGGAGCGTCCCAGGACCTCCTCTGGCGCTTCGGTTCCTTGCCAGAAGCCTTAGAAGGTGCAGGGCATTTGGGCGGCATCGTGGGGCTTGGAGAAAAACGTAGAAAATATTCGAAGTTCATAAGCGAAACTTTGTCTCGTGCGTTGTGTGACTGGTCCCCACGCGTTATAATTTATTGCTTAAATAATTTATATTTTATATATTATTACCGCGATGTACCGGGGAATCCGCAGAAAAAATTAGTTACGTTCAAGGGAAAACCCGCGATGAACCGGGGGCGCGATAGGTGAACCGCGATGAAGCGGGGTTGACTGTATAAATTTTTTAATTTGGTTACCGGGCCACAAGAGAAATTATACTCGATTTT
The DNA here is from genome assembly GCA_035128595.1 of Eptatretus atami. Classification (NCBI taxonomy): domain Eukaryota; kingdom Metazoa; phylum Chordata; class Myxini; order Myxiniformes; family Myxinidae; genus Eptatretus; species Eptatretus atami. Next base: position 17,424,880 of record CM068953.1, on the reverse strand, counting down.
TGCATTGGTGCTAAAAGGAGAAGTGTTGTGTGTGTGTGTGTGTGTGTGTGTGTGTGTGTGTGTGTGTGTGTGGTGTGTGTGCGTGTGTGTGCGTGTGTGGTGTGGGCGTGCCGCGCGCGTTATAACTACTTCCGACGGTAGAATGTACTCACAGGAAATGATAAGAACCCGACAAATCTTTTTACAGCAATCCATGACCCAAATATATCAGAAAAAGAAACAAAGCAGAAACACCTGCTCAGTGGCTTCATTGCCATACTAAGCAAAGCCTTTCCTTGTAGCTTTAGCAACCGAGCCCAACGTCTACCGGCAGTGCAACACTTCTTGAGGAATGTTTCATAACGCGACATCCCACATGATGTTCTTCATCTTCTTCTTGTTCAATAAACATTTTATTTGTTGAACGCATTGATTGCCAAGTCAATTGATCCATCGGAGAATTAGAGCAATTTTTAGCAGTACCATATATATATATATATAATATATATACTATATATATATATATATATATATATATATATATTTGTACTGTATCGCATTCTGTGCTCCAAATGTTAATGAACGGCCCTTTGTGAAGCTTAATTACCGGCGTGATTAGTCCTCAGTTTTAACCCACAGCACAATTCTTAAAACACCAAAGTAGCACATTCTTAAGTTGTCTGGTCTTGCTAGACCGACCGTTATCTACATTTCTATAGAAAAACGAAGCTCGTGCTCAGACATATTGATGGGAATGCACTTTTCAAATCGCACAACAAATTAGCACGTCGATGACCTTCAATCTTCCCTTAAGCACTGTCGGTCCTAAAATGACCATTCGTAAGTAGTGGCCTTTGTTTGATGCTTCTTTGTGCTACATTATGGAGCAGAAATAAATGATGTTCCCAAAAGATTAATTTATGGCTGAATTTGGCCTAAATTTAGCCATTCATAAGTACCTTTGGCCTCATATTTAGCGTTGTTAATTTGCTGCGAAGGTGATTATGTGCACTTGGAGCCACAATTCAACGCAAAAATGAAGATTTTGCTCGATATTTTGATTCGTGTTTTTTTTATACCAAATTTGGGATGTGCCCTGGCTCAGTGACCCCACATTTAAGAATGACCATTCCTAACTCCCATGGCACTCATCTATTCATAGCATGCATCTCAAACCTTTTGGACTCAAAAGTTTGATTAAACCCCACCAGGTTAAACCCCACCAGGTTGAATGAATCTCGTTCAATATACAGAAACTTTTGAGAAGTTCTCATAAAACAGTGTGCCTGTATTTTCTGTGTCTGTTCTATGATGTGCATAGGTGATTCTTATGTCTGTCTCTGGGTAAAATGAAGTGAAACTCGCCAAATAAAAAGGACATCAGTTGTCGTTTCTATTGTTGTTACGTGACACAAAGGCTATATGGTGTCACTGACTAATAATTCGTGATTTTTGTAACTCAGGACCCAACTCACGTTCAAACAGTATGTAATTTATAGACATACTCACAGGGGTCGTCCCAAACTTCACCTTGACGAGGGATCACTGTCCACCCATGTTTTTCAATTTTCTATACAGTACTAGCAGTGGTACCCAGCATTACCAGGGCAATGTCGGGTCCCTTTTCCCACCCCTTCCCATGCCTCTTCCAACCAACCCCCTGAGAGACGAATTCATCGATATTGCTGAAGGAAGTTATGGTACAGATGTTTATCCTCGTTGCCATGTAATGAATCTGGGATGTGTTCAGTTACCAAGTTTCTTGTAGAGCGCTTGCCAGGTGGCTTAAACATTCACGGCATATGCGTACAAATAAGCTTTGTAAGTTTCAATCTGATATCTTGAAAAATTATTGTGGTATGGTATTAATATATTCATAAAAAGTCCCATTTTATTATAATGGAGTCAAACTGTTGACATGTTAAAATGGCAAAAGCGATGGTTGTAAAAATAAAATAAAAAGTAAACCGATTATGTGACCCAATATGCAACCCTTGTTCAAATTTCAATCGATCTGATGAAAATTGGCCCCTTTATGTGGCCTTGACATTTGACCCATTGAGCTTTTGACCTCAAAAACAATATGCTTCTCGGTTTTGATTGGTGAACCAATTCAGTGACCCGATATGCAAATTATGTTCAACCTAGCAGAGTACCCATCCTCTGGGTGGATGGAGATGAACAAGAATGACCGCACTGTTGTCACAACATGCGACATAATGAACAGCGTGATTGGGAACACACATTTACTGTGCTATTCAAAGATTAACTTAACACCTCACATCCATGTCAGCCTCCGCCACAGTTATATCAGAACGAGCTGATTCGTCACACGGTCACGGATTGTTCAACCCCATTATGGGGCCGTTCAAAAATTAGGTAACGCTATTTTGTTTTTCGTAATTTAAGTAAATTAACAGGTGAAACAATCGCAAGTCTGTAGGCAATTTTTTTTATTTTTTTTATAAACTCATGTTTCAATATGCAAATGACTTGCAACATCATCGGCCTGATGGCAGTTTCCTTTCGAATTAACAGGCAGTTAAAAAAAAATGGATCAGCGGGACTTTAGGTGGAAGCTGAAAGAGAAAGGTGATGCAAACAAAGGAGGCTGAAGGAGTTCCTTTGTTAAAAAAAAAGATAACAATGATAAACCAATACTTCAAGGAGAAAGAGAAACAACAAATTAAGACAATGGTGACATAGCTTCGGGTTCGGCAGACATGGCTGCTGGCAATGTAGAACATGTGGCTTAAGCACTCAAGCAAACACTTCAATGCAAGTGATCGCAAGTTGATTGGTAACGGAACACCTGAGCATGGCATTTTTTTTTTCAATGGGGGGAAAAGGTAATAAAACATGTGAATTCCTCTGGAGTTTTTTTTTCAGTCGAATCGAAAGTCACATTGGCTAAGCAAGTTTGAAAATAACGCTGAGTCCTCTCTTTTGGGCTTTTTTGGGGGTGAAAATAACACGGAGTCCTCTTTTTTGGGTGAAAATAATACTGACTCCTCCCTCTTTTTTGGCTGAAAATAACACTGACTCCTCTTTTAGGGGTGAAAATAATACTGACTCCTCTTTTTTGGGTGAAAATAAAACTGACTCCTCCCTCTTTTTTGGCTGAAAATAACACTGACTCCTCTTTTAGGGGTGAAAATAACACCGACTCATCTTTTTTGGGGATGAAAATAACACGGAGTCCTCTTTTTTGGGTGAAAATAATACTGACTCCTCTTTTTTGGGTGAAAATAATACCGAGTCCTCTTTTTGGGGCCTTTTTGGGGGTGAAAATAACACGGATTCCTCTTTTTTGGGTGAAAATAATACTGAGTCCTCTTTTTGGGGGTGAAAATAACATGGATTCCTCTTTTTTTGGGTGAAAATAACACGGAGTCCTCTTTTTTTTTGGGGACCTTTCGGGCCTAAATATTTTTTGTGCCCAAGGCCCCAAAAAATCTTAATCCGCCTCTGCGTGTAGGGAGCAGGTGTTTATAGTATCTAAAATTAACGAAAAATACATGTAAACATCCTCAAAAATTATTTTTTGGACAAAAGGAATGCTAAGTACGCCCGTTTTAATGCACATTTCTGGTTGACAACTCTTTTCTGAAAAATTGGCAACTTCATTTTCAGCCCTGCTATTTCTCCATTTGAAATTTTTTTACTGTTTTTTCTTCACCACTCTTAAATCAACTTCAAAATGCTGTCAAGCGATGTACTGTTGAAATGTTAAGAGTAAAATAGCTTTCCTCTCCTATTTCCGAAAATGTAGCATTGAAGATTTACATTTCGAGCGGTGTAGGAATGTAATACAGTACCACACGCTACAATTTTCCTCAATTTATTTTACGTAGTTTTGATTATGGAGGATGTGAATGCAAAAACTGTGACTATTATAGAGGTAAACAAAATAGTCATTGGTTAATAGCATTACATAACACCACTGGAAACACCCCCCAAACATCCTGTAACGCTCCGTAACGTTTGGACATGTACCCCCCACCCCATCCCCCGAGTGTTATATCATTTTTGAATGGCTCCTACACGTGGGCTGATGTAGTGACCTCTCATTCATGCTCTTAGTTTTCTGCACAGTAACTTTACGTAGAAAAAATAAATTGTGCACAAAAGTTGATGGGGAAAATTTTCAAAAGGAACACGTAAACTGAGCAGACGTAAACGTAAACTACAACTCACCAAGTTGTAGTACAGTTTTAATCATGAGTGAAGCACATTTTACTCGGTTGTGGAAGAGGTCATAGACTCATGCAGACCACATTGCGAGTAACAGAGCCGATTAAAATCAGATGATGTTTAAAAAAAATTACCACCGGAACAGCTTTATGGAGGCACGTGTACCGTGTGTGCTGATGCACTTCATTGAACCTTACTGTTAATTTATATTTGACATATGATAAGATTCTTCGGGGTCCCTCATTGTGAGTAACACTCGACCCAAACAAAGTTGATGGAAATCTGACGCAACAAACGCGGGCATTGTATAATCAGCAAAGGCCTACAGGCCTAATGTCTTAGGCCCACCAGAAAACCAAGATGGCAGCCATATTATTTTGTTTTGGTGCTATTGTGGGTGGAGTCGTGACAAATGTGGGTGTGGTCCAGCAGCTGTCCAACCAATGGGTGCATATTTCAAAAATTGACCCCAAACAAGAACCACAACAACAGCAACCATGTGGAGCTCTTGTAGATTTGTGACAAAAGGAAGAGTCTGTGTACTGCAAGAAGACAAGATATTTGTGACTTTGTGTGATGTGCATCTAAAGGGATGTTACAAGTGTACAGATCTAAAGGATCTAAGATGTCTAAAGGTCTCAGCCCTAAGGGATGGAAATTCATGATTTATGTTACCATGACCTTAGACCCATTGACCTCAAAAACAATAGGTTTCCAGATTTTTACAAGCTCCATCAGTTGGTTAAATTTTCTGAAGATTGGTTTGGAGAACGGCACTTGGTGGAGTGCATACCTCTGCCAGGCTGAACAGTTTATGTTTTGTATCCCTCTGATAGGCCGGATCTGCATCCAGACCTTAACCCAAAATCTCATGAATTTGTCCTCGTCACACACCCAGCCTGTCCACCAAGTTTTCTCTGAATCCGTCCATATCTTTTTGAGATATCCTGCTCACAGACAGACAGACAAACAGCGGTGAAAACACAACCTCCATCCACCTTTGGTGGCGGAGGTAATCAAGTTGTGAATTCATAACTGCTCAACGACTCTGAGTGATTTAAACCGTTTATTTTTCAGTTTGTAGGTAGTTGAGACACAGTATTTACCTGTATTTGCTACAGAAAAGAAAGTCCTCACCCTTACTGTTGTCGTAGCTTATGTTCCTGTTTAGTACTCGTGGTGACGTCACCTAAATAAACTCGGAACTCACCTGAATGACTGAAAACGTGGTTTTGACGGAAGCACAGACATGTTGTGCTTGAAAGAACATTATACTGTCCTCCTGTAAAACCAAAGGAACCAACGGTGATGCCACTTGATATTTTATCACCATTAATGAGTCGACAAATGGTGACGAGACCACTATCACAGGTGTACCTGGATGAAATTGGCAACAATGATTAAATTATTTGTCAGGTGACCACATGGACAAAGTTCATGAAATCGTTGCAGCTCTGACCCAATTCAGATCACAGAGCACATTTCTTATTGGGGACTTTAGATTGTGTTATGCCTGTTACTGGGCCACACTTGCAAATTTTATGCGGAGAAAGTGGAACTACTCAAGAGCTGGTTGCGAGGCAACGCTAACACACATCTCTTCTGCCTCTTATTCTCTAACCTTTGCCGTATTTACATTACAAATTACTATAGCTATAAACTTTTAAATAAAGAGCTCATTCTAATCATTCATTCTTTATTTTCGTGAGTTACTTAGCGACTTACAAAATGCAAGCTCAATCCAGTTCGACAAACATAGAAAGCTTATATTTATTATGTCTGCACGTAGGATGTATCCGAGTAGTTGCTTGCAGTGTGCAAGCATGCCCCACTGGTACACCATAAACCCACGTGTCCAAGATATCTCGATTAATTATATTAATTAACTTATTATTTGCACCACGAGGGTTTAGACAAGGCGAGGTCGCAAAACCTGCGCGGGGTTGGTGCTGGCTGGGAGAGGGAGAGCTAAATGGTGAGGTCTTTGGCGAGAAAGAACGCTTGTCTGGCGTCGTCATCCCCCATCTCTCTCCAGGTTTGTCATGTCCACCGTCAGGTGACACATGGTTTGGGGTGGGGGGGGGGGGAGGGTGGAATTTGCTTGATTTGGGGGAGGGGGAGTTGCTGTGGCTTGCAGAACTGGTACAATGCAGTTTCATTTAAGAAACACACGAACAGATTATTTAGGGAATGATTGAAAAGTTTGATGATGGGGAATGGTGGGGAAGCTTGTAGACACATTACAGTGGAGAGGGGTCATGGTTATCAATTCCTAAACAAACTTCGACACGTGTTCTATCATTTCCAAACAGAAAGCACACTTATGCTAAACATGCATTAATGCTATAACTCATCTATTTTACACCCGTTACCCTCGAACACCATTCCCGCATCACTATTCTTGTTTAAAAAAAAAAAGATATTATATACAGTATATATTTTTTATTGTTTAATTTTTTGAGATATGTTTTGTTTTCATTTTATTTCATTATTACCTCTGCCACCGAAGGTGGATGGAGGTTATGTTTTCACCAGTGTCTGTCTGTCTGTCTGTCTGTCTGTTACTTGTGAAAATCGAAGATTTTTTCAAGTATATTGGTTGTTCTTGGTGTGTTATTCTGTCTGTCTGTCTGTTTGTCTGTATGTCAGCCACCTACAGGTCACAATTTTAAAGCAATCTTCATGAAACTTCACCACATGGTAGATAGAGTTCGTTATAAGCAAGAAGCCTATTGTTTTTGAGGTCAAAAGATCAAAAGGTCAACAAATTTGTCATATTTTAAAACTCAATTTTCATCCGATTGACTCGAAATTTGAACATAATTTGCATACCAGGTCACTGAATTCAACCACCAATTATTTTTGAGGTCAACATAGGCCAAAGGTCAACATCTTATATGAGATTTCTAAAATCGTCAATTTTCATCCGATTTACTTGAAATTTGAAGAGGAGTTGCATATATGGTCATTGAATTCAAGCACCAATTGATTTTAAGGTCAAATTTGTTTTCTAGATTTTGCAAGTGTCGTGCTCTGCATGACATCTTATATATTATTTCCGAGTTTGTGGTTTCGTGTCGCGCTATCTTCGACTTTGTTCTGCGCTCGAGTAACGTGATATTCGGCTTACATTATCTCAAAGACCATATGAGGTGCATGGTACAAAAAAAAGTAAATAAAATGGTTCTGAAACAGTGAAATCGTATTCCACTTACTGCATTAAAGTAAAATTACTACTGATACTCTGCATCAGTTCCTTTCTCAAACACACCCACCCCAACATGTCGCGCAGAGCGCGGGTTATGCTAGTCTTTCTTGTTTGTTTGTTTGTGAACAAAATATCTCAAAAAGTTGTAACACAGATTCGGACGAAATTTGGTGGAGAGCTTGGGTACGTGACGCTGACGAAATGATTAGATTTTGGTGAAGATACGGCGCCTAATCTGGATTCGAGAAGTTTTTAAGCGATTCTTCACCATTGAGAGATTGGGCCAAAAACGATATGTAGTACGATATCTCAAAAAGTGATCGACGGATTCAGACGAAACTTGGTGGCTAAGGTTGGGCATGTAATACGGAAGACTTGGTTATATTTTGGTGAAGATCCAAATCTGGATCTGGCTCTGGGAATTTTTTAAGTGATTCTTCACCATTGAGTGATAGGGTTAAAACGAAACATCGTATATCATGATATCTCAAAACGTTATGGATGAATTCAGACGAAACTTAGTGGATGAGTTGGTTAGGTGACGAGAACAAGCCAATTAAATTTTAGTTCAGGTCCGAATCCAGATCCAGCTCATCAGTGTAATACAAAATGTAAACTAATCAGCCTGGCGGTGGTATGCGCTCTACCAAGTGGCCTTCGAGTTGTTAATATTATTATTATTTACTCCACTGTTGGTAGTTGCTCTCCTGTCACTTTTTCCCCGATCATTTTCACTCAATCAGAGTCATTCTGGCGAGTTCCCAGTCTCAATCCCCTTGAGCTAAACCCATTGACTCTCTGCTCTCTGTTCTCTGTCTCTGTCTCTGTCTCTGTCTCTGTCTCCTCTCTGTCTCTGTCTCTGTCTCTGTTCCTCTGTCTCTTTTGTCTCTGTCTCTCTCTCTCTTCTCTCTCTCCTCTCTCTCTCTCTCTCCTCTCTCTCTCTCCCTCCGCCACTAACGCTCCCACCGCCACTCCTCTTTCCACATGCTCCCTGACCCCATCCTGACACACCCAGTGATTATGCACTCCCATCCTATATCAATCCATACCCTATCCCTTCTTTCTCTTTGGCTCTGACAAAGGGTTAACGCCTGAAACGGCTTCCCACAGCGGTTAGTATACATCAATGAATGTTTTGTTGATTTCATCTATTGTTCTACCTGTCCGCCGACCCAGATTGATGCTAACCTTCATGAGAAAGCCTAGTTCTTCTTTTGACTCTCTTATTTGCTGGTTTCTGTGTAACAACCCCTCCTCTCTCTTTCTTATTTTCCTGTTTGTTTATTCCCTTGGTGATTGTGCCCAATTGTGGCCCTGCTACCCCACTGTCAGTTCAACCTTGCTCTTAGAGAGAGAAAAAATTTTTCCACAAATGTGCTTTTAAATTTATAAACCATGAATCCATGACATGCAGATACATGAGAGAAGGTCACACAGACTATCACTTGAATTAAAGAACAGCTTGTAAATGGGAGAATCCATAATGGAGAAGATGGCGAGTCCTGATGAAATTCACTCTGGTTGAAATGTTTGATTTTCTGACCCTTTGTCCTTTTTTTGCCAAAAAAACAACCTTCAGTTGGTTGTGCCTTTGTGTTTCCCACTTGGTGGTTCTTGCAAGCCTGGTGATTCTCGTAATGTCTTCCTTCCTACAAGGATGAGCGATATAGCTTTTCCTTTATATATATTTATTTATTTCATTCCAACAAATTACAATCACACAACTTTCCTTCATTTTGGAGCCAATGCTCTATAAATATGGCATAGAGAGAGCTACCATGGTCCAATGTAATCAAATTTGACATATACACAGACTCAAAATTTGGTGTCGAGTTCCCTTTGTCCAATACACATTAACCGCAGGTATGGCGGAGAGCTACCATTTTCTAATACACCCAGAGCACAAGTATGGTATTGGGCTACCTTTGGTGCAATACACCGACACATTTTTTTTCAATTTGCATCCCCCATCTGATTTCAAGGGAAAGGTGAAACATTGTGCCATACACATGGAATTTTGGAACAAAGGTGCTTTCAAACAGTCCCAATGTGGATACAGAAAAACATTTTGGAATGGTGTCGTCGTAGGGATTTCCCGTGGCTCAAGTATCAAAATCGGTCTGGAAGTTCAGGTTTTTGGCTTGCCACGCATGCTTCTGTATTTCAACCAATTCAGACAAGAATTGGCAAAAAGATTCCTTACCACAACCCCTTCAGATTGAACGAGACACAGATTGTATTTTGTTTAAATCTCAAATGTGGGCTGGCAGGATGGCCTAGGGGTATGCACACCCGCCTCCAAGCTGTCTTGCCGAGTTTTGAATCCTGACCCAGCTATAAACTGTCATCCCGGTGTTTCACCGGCACCGAGGATGATTCATCATTGTGTGTGCCATCCCTCGGATGGATGTTAAACTGGCATTCCATCTGCCGGCATTAGTTGGTGGACGTCAATACCCCACAGTGTCCTTCACGAAGAGTTGACGAGCTATCGCCGGCACCCTGGCCAAATTCGAAATTCCTGCCCCCAACTAATTCTGGGAAGGCAATGGCAAACCACGCAGCATAACCCTTGCTCAGAAAGCTGCTCCGGTGGCACCAACGCTCTGTGAAGAGTTTGGCACATCAGAGATCAGATTTTAATTTTTTTTAAATCACATTGCAGCTCAAATCATGTAAACCAACACATACATCTCTACAATTCCAAAAGTGCATGTGGAATAATTGTGTCTGGATCTTTCCCCACAGGCTGCTCGAATTGCTGCCTTGGGTGAGTGTTGCTCGGCCATGGGGGCTGTTTACGAAATGTCTCGCCTACAGCAAGGCAGCCCTCGATCCTTTTGTGTACTCGCTGCTGCAGCGCCAATGTCGGGGAGTTCTGGAGGGACTCATTAACCGCTTAGTCAGAAGGGACGCACTGCCAGAACCCCGAAAGAATGGTGCACCTCTACTTCGGCTCCCGCATTCTGGAGAGCCGTTGGGCTCGGATGCAGGACCCTCGAGTCTGTCACCCACTCCATCCTGAGGACAACCAGAGTGGCATGATAGATAATATATGACAATGATAAAACGGTGGTTGGGTTGTTGAATTGTATCTGGAACATCTTGCAAATCCTCTTCCAATTACGTGCTGGAGAAGCCAACATGTTGAACATGAGGAAAATGTCACTTTCGCAGTCAACACGAGTTGCCTCCTCAGGACAAATGGACAGAAGGGGGGGGGGGGGAGAGAGAGAAAGAGAGATCGGGGAAATTCTTCCATCTTCATAACTGCCTTATTTAAAGGTCAGTTGAGAACCGTACATCAAAGTTTTGTCTCTTAAATCCCAGAACCACTCTAAATGCCATGAGTACATGCTGGGGCTGGAGGAGAAGATTGGGAGATGGGGGCTGTTGCTGCTCAGGCTCAGAGGTCCACTAAAACATGACCCCTGCTCGACTGTTGACCAAATTATGGCATCTTGATGTCAATTTCTGGCCAAGAGAGAGAGAAAGGGTGAGGAAATAAGGTGAGAGAGGGAGGAAGTGAAGGGAGAGAGAGAGAGAGAGAGAGAGAGAGAGAGACAGAGACAGAGACCAGAGACAGAGACAGAGACAGAGACAGAGACAGAGACAGAGACAGAGACAGAGACAGTGCAAGAGAAAAGAGAGAGAGGAAAGGAGGGGGATGGAGATGGGGAGAGGGAGGGAGAGACAAAGATATGTAAAAATTCCTTGCGATTACTGCCTGCCTGATTCAAGGGTGATCCCAATCATCAGCAAGGAACCGTCCATCATAAAGTTTTCAATCCCAGAAACTTTCTGAACGGCGGGTCCACAACCTTATTACCTCTCTCAGCAGTGAGTCTTCAATCTCAATTGCGTCCAGTCATCCATTCAGGCAGAGAAGGGGAGAGAAATTGTGCAGTCACCGAGTGGGAAATGAATCATGTGATTACAAGGGAATATCAGAGAGGAAGAGATTTGGGCACAGATAGGAAGACACACCTTTGTCCAACAACAGAATGGGCTTTCTGCCTGTTTCCCAATGCCTTGTGTCAATGTGGGATACTAGAAGCTTTTGACTCATCACTTTTAAATGAGAGGTTTAGTAAACTCGGATCGGCTCTCTGTAACTGTGCCAGAAGAGAGCCGGAGCAGTTTTGCTCAATTAGACCTAAACACTGAAAACATGACCCATGGAGTCTGCACGCAGTGTTCAGCGGCAGCAGAGGTCCACCAAAAAATGACCCCTGCATGCAGTGTTCAGGGCAACAAACGTACACTAAAACATGACCCCTGCATGCAGTGTTCAGGGGCAGCAGAGGTCGACTAAAACATGACCCCTGCATGCAGTGTTCAGGGG